>CM055764.1:9751821-9781821 GCA_029465975.1 Dallia pectoralis | reverse complement strand
ATAACTCTGAACAGGCCTAGTCATGGATGGGGGAGAGGGGGAGGGATGCTGTGAGTGGGGGGGAGGGGGAATTGTTGGGTATAGCTAAAGAACTGAAATATTGATCTGTGAAAGCTCTCACAGGCACACGTTCTTAAACACACACTTACATGTTCACTCACTCTGGTGTCCAGTATAATGGCTGTTTTGGCGTGAGATTCGTTTTGGCAGCTGGATTTGGTTAACTTCAGGTGGAGCTGTGGAGCATTTGGGGTTTATGGATGTGGATGTATTCCGGTTGGTTTCTGTTAAAAACTATCAATTTCACCAGCCAATTTTGAGTATAGCTAGCATCTAGTGCTAAAGCCTGTTTTGACTTGACGTTGATGCTTTATTTCAGGAGAAAGTTTTCTCCTGCGTCACACCGACGCCAACACGAGGGGTGCAGCTCACGCCTCTGCAGCCTGACAGCCGTAAGCAAGATTCACTTCATGGTCCAGTGTTGGTGATTGTGACCCGCTGGAGCTACTTTTTGTTTTAGCTGACAGAAGGGAAACTCTACTGCAGTAAACCCACCTGTGAGGACCAATGAGCACAGTGTTATGCATTCCGTTGTACTGCTTGCGCTAATAGTAGTGTTAGGATTATGTTAGCATTAATGTCACACCTTCTTTGTAGCCTGCCTGTTAGCTTATGTGATTCTTGACATTTCCTTTCAACCACTTGTAAGGGAGAGTTTTTGGACCGCTGTTGACTGGGTCTTTATATTTCACCGCCTTCTTGGTAAATCCTAGACTGTGTCTGGTTCGTATAATTTCACAACAAAACCCTCAGTCACAATCATACCCCCCTAAAAACGGACTGCTGTCCGAATGTCTCGATGCCCGTCTACCCCATTAGACTTGAAATCGACACGGGTACACAGTGATGAAGATCCATTCTCATGTGTTTCACAGAACGGAGAGGTGTACCTGATAAACTGACCACTGTGTGTAACGATGTGTCCTCAAATCAGACACAGTGGACATGAGCTTCTCGGCCCTTCTTGAGACCATAGAGAAGGGAGGCAGTTTTCTGAATATCCCTGAATATTTTCTCATGTTTATTGGTTAAAAACGTGAACAAGCAGGAAAACAGGAAGGGGAAATCTGAAAGCGTGCAGTACGGGAATTCCCATCTTTCCCGGGTTTTGACCCCGTCGAATGTGTCCGGCGTGGTGTCACCGGTGCGTGAACTCGGCGTAGGTCTCTCAGCCGGCGTCTGACTTCCTCATTTAACATTGTTACAGTAGCAACATTTGTCAGTTTGAGTGAACATTAGGAAAACCAATTAGGTGTGGTAAAGTGAGTGGGTAAGCTGTAATGTAATGTGTTCCCGTCATGGCTGACCCACCCAGCCAGCAGAGCCCAGCCCAAATGGCTGTCATTTGTGCGTGTGTGTGTGTGTGTGTGTGTGTGTGTGTGTGTGTGTGTGTGTGTGTGTGTGGGTGTGGTGTGTGGTGGTTAGGGAGGGGGTGGTCGGGGTGGGCTGGTAGGAGGGGGGTGGGGCCAAGGCTTCGGTTCTCCTTGACTAATACAGCCAATAAACTTCATTTAACCTAATGTCTTTTTTCTTCTTTATCTTTTTTATTTTATTCACCCCCCGCCCGCCCGCCCTCACTCTCTGTCTCACTCTCTCACACATAGAAGTAGGGGTGCCCATGCGATCGATGCCGTCTGCCATCCGCCCGGAAGCACAGTTGGCCGGTGAGCAGACCACTCCATCAGTCTGAACAGGGCCATTAGAGCAGGTGGACAGACAGTAGAGTCCAGCGCGTCACTCTGTCTCACCAACACCAGGCCGGGTCCCTGATGTGAACACACTCCCTTTGTGTCATGTAGGTTATGGTGACGATCTGATTGCTGTGTGGGCAGGGGACGTGATTGCTCTTCTTATGAAGTTTCCGTGTGTGTGTGTGTTCATTTGGAGAGGAAATTGAGGTGGGTTGGGGTGAATAACAGCAGAGGTTTGTGCTTTGTTTGAATGTTAATTCCGTAACCTAGTGAGCTTTACACTTCACAACGACTTGTTTCTTCTTCTGGCCGTTTGTGAACCAGTGGTGGTGACTAATGCTGCGAATGTACAGGTAGATGCCGTTTTTCAACGTCTTTTCAATGTTGTGTCTGCAGTATTGTAGACTCTGGCACCTGAGTGGCGTAGTGGTCTCTGTTACATGTAAAATGACCACATCTATATCAACAGATCTGCTTTGCAAAACTCAATCTGTCCTCAGGCTTCCTCATAACCCTGTGTGCCACAAGTCCAGAACCGTTACGCTCAGACCAAAATTACAACCATTTACGGTCCAAAACGAATGCTCATTAGATGCATTTACGACCGGAAACCCCCCTGCGGCGAACACACCATTTAACTGTCAAGAGATTTGGATACATGGAAATGTCCCGTCTCCGTTAGAGTACCAGTGGGCCCGGTTGACTCCACCACTCTGGCTGAGCAGAAGTGACTCGGACACGTGACAGGAGAGGCCGTTTCCGCTCGAGTATTATGTTTAGAAAACCTAATGCTATCATCCAGCTCAAACCAGCCGTTGTTCCCGAACACCCTTCCTCGGGGAATTCCCTCTGCCTCCTTTGATGTCGTTCAGACCATCTCTTCACACAAAGGGGAAACGAACAACAATGTTACAATTTTCCGACCTGAAAGTGGGAAGGGGGCTCTACGGGAGTGTGTGTGAGTGTGTGTGTGAGTGTGTGTGTGTGTGTGTGTGTGTGTGTGTGTGTGTGTGTGTGTGTATAAATTATGTATGGATTACTGTATATCTTGTAGGGCGCATTTTTTGTGCAAATTCCCCCCGATTGCGGCCTGTGTGTGCGTTGTGTTTGGAGGAAAACGCCCAGGCGAATGCGTTCGCCCATAACCCGCCCGGATGAGTGTGTATTTTTTAATAATATGGCAATAACAATAAATCCTAGCAGCTAATCACACTGGGCTTTTGACTCCGGAGCGGAGCGGCGTTTCCCCGGCGCTCCCTTCAATTAGGCCATTCATCATGCGTCTTATCTGGGCGTGGGCTTGTTGGAGGGTTGTGGGTGGATGCTGCATTTTCGACAGGGGGCCGTGGGTAATGCAATAGGGATATGGGTGGGTGGAACCCGCGTGTGCACGTGTGTGTGCACGTGTGTGTGCGCGTGTGTGCGCGCGTCTGTGCGCGTGTGTGTGTGTGTGTGTGTGTGTGTGTGGTGGGGGTCGTTGTTGTAGAGGTAAGGAAGGATCGAGACCAAACCTGGAGTGAAAATCTACAGAAGTGTGTAAATCAAACCAGATGATTGCCCTCCATGGGCGACTCTGATTTGCTCGGCCTCTTGCTCTAGTCTGGGTGTCTTCCCCGCGGTGTATTTTCGTGAGTTGGCTGCTGGTCGTCGATTCCTCCCTCATTCTCTCTCTAGCGCTGGAACCGATTTGTCTCGGACAGCCTCTGTCCAATCTCCAGCCGCGACGGGTGTCGCGTGATGGGCGACACATTTTAATAACCAACTCTGATGTGTAATTTAAGGGTCCACAGGACGATTAGACTGATTTATGTGGGCCGGCCCCTAATGGCTGCGCAGATACGGCTCCTAGCCTAAATTGGCCCTAATGAAACTTTTGTGCAAATGGAGGCTGGGAAAAAGGTTTCCTCTCAGTGCCTGTCAACGTCTTTCTTTCCTTTTCTTTCTTTTCCCCCTGTGTCCTGCTTTGCTTTGCTCTTCACTTGCTGGTTCGGAATACAGTTTATCTCTTTCGCTCTCTCTCTTTAATTCTCACTTGCTCTCTCTTGCCAGCTCTATTTTCATATATCGACTCCCCTCTCTCGCTCTCCCTCTCTCTCCCTCCCTCTCTCTCTCTCTCTCTGAGCCTTGCCGATGGATTGGGGGGAGGGAGGCATGGGCGTCTGGGCCTCCCCGGTGTTGTCAGAACAGATTCATCCATAACCACGGACAGATGGGCTGATGACTGTCTACCTCCACCTCCCACCGCCCCGGTCCCTCCCCACGGTCCCTCCCCCCGGTCCTTCCCCCCAGTCCCTCCTCCCGTCCCTCCCTCCGTCTGCCCCGCGCTCCCCGGAATCACTTTCAGCCGGTCCGCAGCGCCGTCTGAAATACAACACAACCGGGATCTCCATATTTCAAGCCGTTGCCCCTACATCATTATGTCTGCCAGCACTCATCTTGTATTCACTTTGATTCGGCGGTATGCGTCCAGGAGCCCCACGAGGATTAGGCTTTTCCCACGTAAACCCGGTGGATGTATCTAAAGAGACACAAAATGAAAGTTATATCAATGAGATCTACTCTCTTGAGCACGCGGGCGCGCACGTGTCGCTAGGGAGGACAGAGGAAACTGCGGTTGCATCAGTCACACTTGAGCAAGAGTCCACTCCTGTCCTCAACTTCAAGGGGCGCTACCTACCTAGCGTAAAAAAAGAAACGAAAAAACGACAACTCTTCGAGTCTCTGCATTGACGTGAAACTAAACTTGATGAATAGGCTTAGTAGAAGTCGGTGGAAGTTTGTGTGTCATGGACTGTACTTACGGTCCCTTGAGAGAGCCAGGCTAGCCCCATGTTATATAGCATTCTCTTCATCGCCCCCTGAATGCCACTAAACACGTGCACTTGCATTCCAAGCTAACCGTTTCCCCTCACCGCCACCCCCCCCTTGCCCTGCCTCTTCTCTGCCACCTAGATATACGTCCACATATATGATTCATTCTCTCATTAGCATTTCCTCTGAGGTGGTTGTAAGCTTGAATAATTCCAGCTTGAACACAAACAGGATTTTGTTTAGATTGTTCTTCTAATGTTCTAGGCTCTCTGGCTCTCTCGCCCTTAGTTCATACTAGCTGTGGAATACTCTCCACGGCGCTGGCGAGGGAAACTGTTCTCAGGCAACCGTGAAAGTAGTGTGACCATAACAGACGCTAATAGTGTGTTTGCCCGCCAATGCTCACTAAGACAGCCTCGTAAATGAGTGGCAAATGTCTGGGAAGTTGCTCTTGGACACTGCAGAAGCGTTGATTACTCCAACAAGTTTGTGGCCGGTCTCAAGCGTACTGCTGCCTCTCACATACACACAAGCGTCGCAAGCACACGCACACACTTCTGAAATGGCACTTAAATGTATTGTGGGCAAAGATCGTACCATTAGTTCAGCTTTTACCAAGGCCCTCGGTTAGAAGAGATGTTCTGGTTTTGAGACCATGCTATTAGCAGTCCCACATCTCTATGCAGGCTTTGTTTCTTGATGTATTTAAACAACTTTTTATTGGGCATTGAAAATACAAGGACCTCCAACATTTTTGGCAATTATATACAGTATGTTGTCATGCAAATGTTTATTTCCAATTAATTTCAAAATAAAAATCTAGGTTGTTTTTGCGGTTGTTTGGAAGATGGGTAGGATAAAACGGCATCTAAGGGGTTGTAGGATGATGTGGACTAGACCAGAGTGACGCGCTGTTGGTTCTGTGAGGATGTAGGATGATGTGGGCTAGACCAGAGTGATGCTCTGTTGGTTCTGTGAGGATGTAGGATGATGTGGACTAGACCAGAGTGATGCTCTGTTGGTTCTGTGAGGATGTAGGATGATGTGGACTAGACCAGAGTGATGCTCTGTTGGTTGTGTGAGGATGTAGGATGGACAGTTCCTCACTGGGGTCGGGTTGGTGCAGGGGGGTGACTGATTAACCTGTTTACCTCCCCGAAAATGCTCCAGGCACCATTCTGATTAAACTTCAGAGTTCCATCTATCACCAATGTAGCCGCATTGCGCCGCCAACAGACCCAACCACTGCCACGGAATGAGTCAGTGCCATGAGTCAGTGCCAAACCTAATATTGTTTGCCGGGTAGAATCATTTGCATTTGGCCATCAATGACTCTCGCTAAATGTAGACATGGGAAGAAAGCCCACTAACAATCGCTAACACGTTTAGCCTCATTCCCGTTGTCTCTCTTTTCCCACTTCTATCATCTTTTCTACACCTCTTTTTCCCTTATTTTCTTCTTTTCCCATGAAATGGAAGGTATATTTTAGCATGTTCCCCCTGGTGACAAAAGCAACATTTCCCAAGCTAATGCCTTCCAGCTCTTTCTATTCGCCTGCGACATAATACGATTACATATGCGCGGGAATTATTTTTGTCGGTACGGCGCTAAAAATAGCTCTTCCGAACACTTTTCAAAGTAAAGGGATGCAGTCGAAGACAGCAGTCGCGATCGGACACAATGTTCCGGTCAGTCATGCTCAAACGGGAAACCTTTTAAAAGCTTTGCGGCGTCGTCAGTGTGTCTAAGGACACAGGGAGACGCGTGAGGTGGGCGGGACTCAGGAACAGACCCTTTTATTCAGGCTATGAAATGCGACCCTGCGGTGGTGCCTTTGCTGTCATTACACCGCTGCCAGTCCTTATCCATCATGGCAGGACACGCCTTCTTCCCCGATTCCAGATCCCTCTCAGATGTACCTTATGGATTGTGCCCCTGCTGCACATGGAGATTAGGACAGGACTGTATTTCATCACCCTTCGAGTCATAATTCTTTTTCCCTTCGTCTCCGGTTGCCGTGTGAACCGTTTGGTTTTAGCGATGCTTATTTTTTTCTATCTCTCGCTGACTGTCTCCGGTTTTTGCCTCTTTCATTGTCTCGCTCAGTTTTTCTCTCGTTATCTCTCCTTCGTCCATATGGCATTGAAAAATGACTGGAGACTGATGGGCCCATTCATGTCTCTTCATTTGGTTCCTGTAGTCAGTACCACCCACATCACGGCAAAACAAAGCCAGTGACGCCTGTTGTCTTCTCAGCCTCTAATTAGAAAATACATTTGTTTAGTGTTTTGTGAAATGACATCATCCCAGGAAGGCCTTCTCGATTTTTATATGCGCTCAGACTTTTATGTTGCACACAATCAAAGAAAATCCTTAGATTCTTAGTGAAATATAGTCATTGGGGGAAAATCATGGACCGTTTCAGCCATTTTTGTACACAGGGTTCCTAACCTCCGTACTAACCTCCTTGTGAACATAATTCTAGTGTGGTTCCCATCCTATTCTGGGAGGAACTGGTATTCTGGCCCCGGAATGAGATGAAGGACTCCAGGCTGCAGATTGCAGTCATCTGATATCTGAGGAAAAGGTTCAGGCTGTATGATGGAATGATCTAATCCAAGTGGAGATGGGGGGACACGCGCACACACACACACACACACACACACTTACAATGTAAAGGAACATGGTCCTAGGCTAATACAATCTCTGGCTTTGTTGAAGGTTAATGCCAGATCTGACCAGGCTAAGATCCCTGTATTACAGATCCGGAATGGAGAGGAGCTCCTCCTTTTATTTATTTATTTTTATTTGACCTTTTACTTAACCAGGTAGGCCGATTGAGAACAAATTCTTATTTGCAACGGCGACCTTGCCAAGATAAAGCAAAAACATGCAAGTCAACATACAGTTGCACAATAAAATAACACAATATAAGAATGCAAATAGCAGGGGGATTCTACATATCAATACAGGATCAAGTGGAGAGTCAATATACAGATAATGCAGGATCAAGTGGAGAGTCAATATACAGATAATACAGGATCAAGTGGAGAGTCAATTTACAGATAATACAGGATCAAGTGGAGAGTCAATATACAGATAATACAGGATCAAGTGGAGAGTCAATATACAGATAATACAGGATCAAGTGGAGAGTCAATATACAGATAAAACAGGATCAAGTGGAGAGACAATATACAGATAATACAGGATCAAGTGGAGAGTCAATATACAGATAATACAGGATCAAGTGGAGAGTCAATATACAGATAATACAGGATCAAGTGGAGAGTCAATATACAGATAATACAGGATCAAGTGGAGGGACAATATACAGTTATAATACAGGATCAAGTGGAGAGTCAATATACAGATAATACAGGATCAAGTGGAGAGTCAATATACAGATAATACAGGATGAAGTGGAGAGACAATATACAGATAATACTGGATCAAGTGGAGAGACAATATACAGTTATAATACAGGATCAAGTGGATAGTCAATATACAGTTATAATACAGGATGAGGTATTTGGGTCAGTTCATATAAAATATATTTCAAGGACAGAATATTTCTATCTTCGGAACATGTCTCCATGCTTTTGTTACCTCAAGATTCGATTACTGCAATGTTCAATTCTCTGGTTATCCTATAAATCACTAAACAAACTCCAATTAGTACCTATACGGCTGCTAGAATCTCAACTACAACAATACCTCTGTATTAGCCTCTTTATATTGGCCTCCCTCCATCCTGTGGGCCCACCACTCACAGGAACAACCGCAGGGGGTCGGGTGCGCTGTCATATGGGTGACAGTGAAGGTGGGGGTCTCGACGGATCAGACCCGGGCGGCAGAAGCTTGCTTTGGGGACGTGGAACGTCACCTCACAGCCAGGACAGAATATTTCTATCTTGGCTCTGGAACCTTACATGTCTTCTCTGGAGTTGCCCATGCGGCGGGCTTTTGGGGTTACCTCACGGCGGTGTTGGGTTTACCGGTGGATGAGAGGTTTGCCTCCCTACGCCTAAGGGTGGTGGGGGGGAAAACTCTGACTGTTGTTTGTGCTTAGTTCGATTCACCTTCTTGGAGACCCTTCTATATAGGGCTCAGTAGGGGACTTATTCTGCTGGGAGACTTAAATCACTGGAGACAAACAAACTCCAATTAGTACCTAGTCATGGATTGGCGCATAGAATGGTACCAGAGCACCCTAGGCCGAAGGTCATTTTGTGATCGTATCGGCTGATCAACATGTTTTGGACACTCGGGTGAAGAGAGGGGCAGAGCTGTCAACTGATCACCATCTGGTAGTGAGTTGGATCAGAGGGTGGGGAAAGACTTTGGACAGACCAGGTAAGCCCAAACGGGTGGTGCGGGTGAACTGGGAGCGTCTGGAGGAGGCCCCTGTCCGAAGATCTTCAACTCACACCTCCGGCGGAGCTTTTCAAGCATCCCTGTGGAGGTTGGGGGCATTGAACCTGAGTGGGCAATGTTCAGCTTCTATTGCTGAAGCTGCGGCGGTGAGCTGTGGTCTCAAGGTCCTAGGTGCCTCAAGGGGTGGTAACCCTAGAACACCGTGGTGGACCACGGTGGTCAGGAAGCTGTCCGACTGAAGAAGGAGGCCTTCAGGGATATGCTAGCCCTGGGGACTCCGGAGGCAGTTGCAGGGTACCCGACAGGCCCGAAGGGCTGCAGCCGCTGCCGTGTCAGAGGCAAAGCAGCGGGTGTGGGAGAAGTTTGGAGAAGCTATGGAGAAGGACTTTCGGTCGGCACCAAAATGCTTCTGGAAAACCGTTCGGCACCTCAGAAGGGAAAACGGGGAACCATCCAAGCTGTGTACAGTAAGGATGGGACACTGTTGACCTCAACTGATGATGTGATCGGGCGCCATTTTGAGGAGCTCCTGAATCCGACCTACACGCCCTCTAGTACAGAGGCAGAGCTGGAGGCTGATGGAGGGTCATCGTCAGTTTCCCTGGGGAAGTCGCTGAGGTAGTCAAACAACTCCACAGTGGCAAAGCCCCAGGGACTGATGAGATTCGTCCAGAAATGCTAAAAGCTTTGGGTGGGGAAGGGCTGTCTTGGTTGACACGCCTCTTCAACATTGCATGGAAGTCTGGGACAGTGCCAGAGGAGTGGCAGACCGGGGTGGTGGTTCCCCTCTTTAAAAGGGGGACCAGAGAGTGTGTGCCAATTACAGAGGTATCACACTCCTCAGCCTCCCTGGTAAAGTGTACTCCAAAGTGCTGGAAAGGAGGGTTCGGCCAATAGTCGAACCTCAGATTGAAGAGGAACAATGCGGTTTTCGTCCTGGCCGGGAACCACGGACCAGCTCTTTACTCTCGCAAGGATCCTGGAGGGCCTGGGAGTATGCCCATCCAGTCTACATGTGTTTTGTGGATCTGGAGAGGCGTATGACCGGGTACCCCGGGATCTTTGTGGGAGGTGCTGCGGGAGTATGGGGTGAGGGGTCTCTTCTCAGGGCCATCCAATCTCTGTACGCTCAAAGCATGAGCTGTGTCCGTGTCCTCGGTATTATTCGCCGGTGGGGGTTGGCCTTTTGTCACCAATCCTGTTTGTAATATTCATGGACAGGATATCAAGGCGTAGTCATGGGGGGAGGGTTCCGTTCGGTGGGCTGATGGTCACATCACTGCTTTTTGCGGATGATGTGGTCCTGATGGCCTCATCGGTCGGTGACCTTCAGCACTCACTGGATCGGTTCGCAGCCGAGTGTGAGCGGCTGGGATGAGGGTTAGCACCTCTAAATCTGAGGCCATGACTCTCAGCAGGAAACCGGTGGAGTGCCTACTCCGGGTAGGGAATGAGTCCTTACTCCAAGTGAAGGAGTTCAAGTACCTCGGGGTCCTGTTCGCGAGTGAGGGAACAATGGAGGCGGGAGTTTGGTCGGAGGATCGGAGCAGCGGGGGCGGTGTTGCATTCGCTTCACCGCACCGTTGTGACGAAAAGAGAGCTGAGCCGAAGGCAAAGCTCTCGATCTACCGGTCAATCTTTGTTCCTACCCTCACCTATGGTCATGAAAGCTGGGTCATGACCGAAAGAACGAGATCGCGGGTACAAGCGGCCGAAATGGGTTTTCTCAGAAGGTGGCTGGCCTCTCCCTTAGGGATAGGGTGAGAAGCTCAGTCATCCGAGAGGAACTCGGAGTAGAGCCGCTGCTCCTTTGCATAGAAAGGAGCCAGTTGGGGTGGTTCGGGCATCTTGTAAGAATGCCACCTGGGCGCCTCCCTAGAGAGGTGTTCCAGGCACGTCCAGCTGGGAGGAGACCTCGGGAAGACCCAGGACTAGGTGGAGAGATTATATCTCCACACTGGCCTGGGAACGCCTAGGATTCCCCAGTCAGAGCTGGCTAATGTTGCCCGGGAAAGGGAAGTTTGGGGTCCCCTGCTAGAGCTGCTACCCCGCGACCCGACCCCGGATAAGCGGTTGAAGATGAGATGAGATGAGATATTGGCTGCCTGATAGGGGAAGTTGGGAACTAGGGTGTCTAACCTTTCCCTGTGTCTTATTTCTGCTTCCATTAAAGAGGACACATGCCTACTGACCACACTGTGGGACCGATTGGCCCTAAGGACATGTAGCAGACCCCTTCTAAGGCCCCCTGGTTGTGTTGCAGACTGAGCAGCTGATGCTACCTGACAGTTTATATATATATATAGTATAAGGACCCCCTGGTTGTGTTACAGGCTGAGCAGCTGATGCTACCTGACAGTTTATATATATATATAGTATAAGGACCCCCTGGTTGTGTTACAGGCTGAGCAGCTGATGCTACCTGACAGTTTATATATATATATATAGTATAAGGACCTCCTGGTTGTGTTACAGGCTGACCAGCTGATGCTACCTGACAGTTTATATATATATAGTATAAGGACCCCCTGGTTGTGTTACAGGCTGAGCAGCTGATGCTACCTGACAGTTTATATATATATAGTATAAGGACCTCCTGGTTGTGTTGCAGGCTGAGCAGCTGATGCTACCTGACAGTTTGTGCTTCCAATCAGCCCAACCCTTAACCCTCCTGGTTGTCCCTTTCTGAGCGTATCAACTCAGGTATGACAGCAGTACATGTGACCTTTTTCGATGTAGCCGTCTCTTATCTCCACTCCAAACTGAATAACCTGTGTCTTTCCACTCGCAGGAGTTATTTTATTTTTTGTAATGTAGTGTGTTTACATGATTGTAATTGTACTATTTGTTTCCTTTAGCTTGTTTACTCTGTGTTATAGCATCCGTCTGTCCGTCCATCATTTTTTAATGTCTACTGAGATGGTTACTGGGACCTATGTGAAATACTGTATGTCTCTACTTTTCTTGATGGCATGGTTCCTGACGGGGTCCTTAACATTTTATATGAACATTGTTCTTCAACTGCCTGGCCTGTTAGCTGCTTTGTCGCGAAAAAAATCTACTGAGTGTTATTGTGTTAGTTGGCTAGAGGCTTAGCATTTCTGAATGTCGGACCACTGAACAAAGTGTGGCTGGATCGAATCCCAGATTCCACAATGCAAAAAAAATCTTCTAGTCTGCCCTTAAACAAGGCAGTTAACCCTGTGTGTTCCTGGATCACTGGAAGAACATTTCGGACATCTTATCTGTGATCCCAATCTCCAACAATGTCTCTGCGAGGGTGGGATACGCAACAAGCACATTTCCAACTCACACACACGTAATACAACTTCTCTGTATGAATATGTGTTCTCTGCAGCAACCTGTAAATATTGACTGAAATTCCCTTTGGATTACCCCTGTCAGATAGACGCCTAAAATGGTTGTGTATTTCCCAGTGTGCATCACCAAGAACCTCCCTCGCCATCTACCCTTCTCACCCTTTTCTCTCGTTCTCTCTTCTACTCCCTCTTTCTCCCTCTTTTCTTTTCCTTCTATTCTTCCTTCACTTAACGCACTGTGTTTTCTGCATTTAATGATAGTGTATGCATTCCTTGTCTGTGTCTGTGCTTGTGCACACACACACACACACACACACACTGTAGCCTGTGTTTCTGTATGAATTGTCACCAATCATGTTACTCACAAGCCCTGCGGAGAAAGAAAAGCCTTGCCTTCTCCATATGAAGAGTGATGATGTTGTTTACTCACTGTCTCCCAGATGCCAATCAATCAATTAACCAATCAATAGTCATCTAGTAAGCCCCCGGGGCGGGAGGAAAAGCTCACAGTACCACTCCAATCAATTACCTTTCACCTCTTAGCTGCAAAAGCTATAGATTTGGATAGCCAGATAGTGTGGCTGTATGTGTGCACACACACACAGACACACACACACACAGACTCACGCACACATAAATGTTTCTTTGTTATTTTTGTGGTGCCAGTACCATTTCTTCTTGTTCCCTAACCTTACTCAAAATCTTAGTCTTAATGCACAAATCTGGAATTAACCAGGTTTCAGAAACTTAGCCTGTTTAATATGTGTTACCTAAACCTAGCCCCTGTAATATGTGTTACCTAAACCTAGCCCCTGTAATATGTGTTACCTAAACCTAGCCCCTGTAATAAGTGTTACCTAAACCTAGCCCCTGTAATAAGTGTTACCTAAACCTAGCCCCTGTAATAAGTGTTACCTAAACCTAGCCCCTGTAATAAGTGTTACCTAAACCTAGCCCCTGTAATATGTGTTACCTAAACCTAGACCCTGTAATAAGTGTTACCAAAAATCACCAAACAGATGCATGTGGTTCGGTATGGTGCCCTGGAAAACACTGAACTGAAGCATGGTCTCAGTGGTTGATGTACGGTGGTTGAGGTACGGTGGTTGAGGTACGGTGGTTGAGGTACGGTGGTTGAGGTACGGTGGTTGAGGTACGGTGGTTGAGGTACGGTGGTTGAGGTACGGTGGTTGAGGTACGGTGGTTGAGGTACGGTTCCTGGTTGGATTTCTGTTCCCCAAGAACAGTGTTGACTGGTTTAGCACCATCTCACTAAAACGCCACTTATGGATGATCTGGGAGTTTAAGGCTCTGTGCTTATATGGCTGCCGGGAGATATGTTCTTTCTATGTATTCTGTCTATGTTCATTTTAACGATTTAATGTAAAATATGGACAGAGGAGCTTAACAGGAGCTAGAGTGCCTGTGAGATTAAAAAGAAGGTTAAGGTCTATTAGGAGAATGGGTTTATTGTGCCTATATCTGGTGTTTTGTGTGTGCGTGTGCGTGTGTGTGCGTGTGCGTGTGCGTGCGCGCGTGTGCGT
Source organism: Dallia pectoralis (assembly GCA_029465975.1). Lineage (NCBI taxonomy): Eukaryota > Metazoa > Chordata > Actinopteri > Esociformes > Umbridae > Dallia > Dallia pectoralis. Next base: position 9,768,017 of record CM055764.1, on the reverse strand, counting down.
GCGTCAGTAATCATATTCACGTATGCCAGGCTGTGGATGTAACTGACAGCAGACTGAGGTCCTGGGATGTCTGTGCCTAGCTGGCCCCTGGCATTCCATCACTCTGCACCAGGGTCAGACCAGGACAACACACACACACACACACACCGCTCCAGGCTATGCTGACATGGCCCAGATTTAGTCTAGCCTACCATACGGCCACACTGGCACCATGCCCTGGAAGTCATATCCGAACCCCGTACAGGAAGTTCTGAAAGTTCCTAGAGTCCACCAGTTAGCACAGGCAATAACCACATGAAGCAATATGATATGGTTTATGACAGGGCAGCCGTGAATGAAGGCTAACATAAGTCAACACAAATAGTTATGTCCATTTGGCTTCCAAGCGCTACCTCTTGTTGCGTTACTCAATTCTGTGGCACACACAAGTTATGGTCCGACTTGTAGTTGTAAAACGCTGAAATGTGTAAGCGTCTGCTACTGCTGGTTTGTTTGGGCGGTTGAATTAATGGGATTTATGTCAAAAATTCCAACGGATTACATTTGTTTATTTTTGCCCGAGTTAAAAATGCAGCTTCCTCTTATAACTCCAATCCATTGCCAAACAATGATGTCCAGACCAGAAGTGACTTTGGTTCTGTCTAATACAGGCCTGATCGAGATACAGAAGATCTCATAAGCCTGTGTTTTCCACCAACCGGTTACCTTGATAAACAAAAACCTTTCTTTATGGGTAGTTTGTCAAAAAGCCAAAGAAGAAGTTACCCTCCGAGAGATTCAATGGAAAGACAGTGATACAGTGTCTTCCAGTTGGGATGATGTCAGGACACACTGACCAATAGCAACGCACTTCATTCCAGCACACACCACCGAGCCACAGCCCCCCCCTCCCTCCAACTAGTCCTATAATTGAATTCACTTTAATTGCTCTGGACCTGAACCCAGTCCAAGATGCCCAGTAAACAAGCTTCTAAAATAGGCTCTCTGTATTGCATGTGACATTTAGGTTGGCAGGCTGGACTTGTTTTTCAGCCAGCAGTAAAAACAACACAGCAAAAACACAGCTGACCGGTAACAGTGTGGCATCACTTGTCAGCCTGTTTAGCGAGCACTGGTTTAGGTCATATATCCCGTACACACACACACACACACACACACACACACAACAAATACAGTTTAGGAAAGGCCTATGCATCATCAGAGCTTTTGTCATTGGAGCTGTTATGTGTTATATACAAACAGAAGAGTTTTTTTTAAACATGCTTTTTTTAACATTTTTTACAAAACCCTTTGTCCGATGTCAACACAAACGCTCCAAGACTATACGAAACAGTCGACTACATTTCAACATAAGAGCTCCAGTGACAGAACATCCAATGACGCATGAAAGCGTAGCCTGGGCCCCTTCCTGTTTCTACCGTAACCATGGCGATTCCGCATTTTACCCAGCTTGTGTGCGACATGTGCCCTATCCGTGCGGACAGTACAGTGTCAGTGTTGCCAGATGGGGCGGGTTCCCGCACAATTGGGCTCCTTTTGGTCACGTCTGACCGGAAAAAAATGCATTGGGCGGGTTTTTAAAATGTGTTTTTTACAATAACAGTATGTATTTTGGGCTGGTATTTTTTGAAAGGGGCGGGTTTTAAGCTGTAGTTGGGCTGGAAATCTTTATTCCAATCTGGCAACACTGTACAGTGTTTGAAGATGATTGGCTGGTGACAATAGCGCACGCCCTTTAAGCCAACTGCTCTTCTGCTGTTGAAATTGTGACTTAGGCATTCAGGGGGGCTGAGCCATTAATGAAAATATTTCTCAAGAATTAGAATAAGACGAGTTCAGAAAAGAATAATAACTCATAAAACTGTTTGACGATTTTTTTTTTTTTGTTATTATGACTTTTAGGGGTTCCGAGATTAAATGTAGGTGGGCTTAAATTCGCCACTGCCAGTAATGTTAACAGTGCCTTCTAAATTCGACATAAGTTATGTGGCGCCGATATCTAAATACCGTTGCATTTAATGTAGTTAAAGTCTAAACGTTAACCAATACGTTTACTCTGCATCTCTCTGTTCTAACTTAACACAAGTTCACATCGTAGCCTCTAAATCCTTCCTGTCAGACCCTTTTCCTGTCCGCTTCCTCTAAAAGTGACCATCTTCATCCATAAAGGTAGCAAACGTAAACCCAAATATTAGATAAGAGTAAGAACGGTCAGATGCACTTGCATCAGTTTTCCTCAGGTCCTATAGTGCCCGGTGGTTTAAATGGGTCGGAATCGTTGACGAAAAAATAAATCACAGACAAAAAATACACAGATAAAATATAATATAGATTTTTTCGGTCCTGGTCCACGGTTCTCTTATATGGTACCGATTAGGACCGGGGCTACGGCTCAGTGTGACGTGTGGCCAGTGGACCTTTTGCGGTTTTTGTTCTGGAACGAGTCGGTGCGAGGACAGAACGTGAGACACGCACACCTCCACCTCGTTTAAAGTCTGGGAACAATAAAAGATACTGTTCTTATAGGGCCTGAGCTCTACAACAGCATTACCAGAGACATGGCTAAGGGTTAAATGAATACATTTCTGGGACTCATGGCTGCAGACTGGTGGCACCTTTTACCCATGCCCGTGTCATTCAAGCGGTACATTCCAAATACAAAATGCCAGTGTTCTCCTCCTGCTCACAGGCAATGTATGTGAATTAGCCTTCAGATACAAAACAGGGGCATTTTATTGACTAATAATTTTATGTATATTTACTTTGTCTGTAGGCTGAAGCCCAAATGTTGTAAGACATAACAGCTGTAAACACAATTAGACAAAAAAGATAATTTTGCCATCTTGTCCATGGTAGAACCCCACAAATCAAGGGAAAAATACAAAATCAAATGGAAGTCGACGTCAGACAGGCAAAGTAGTTAATTGTTGGTTGTCGATCTGGCGATCTCACCTTGCAGCGTTGTGTTTCAGTCATGTTCCGAGTGGGTTCTGACACCACGTGTTGGATGAAACAAAACCTTACTGAAGCCAGAGTGCACTGCAAGTGCCCAGTGTATTTACAACTTAACACAATGAACTGAGCAGTCTAAATGACGGACCGTCGTGTGTAAGGAGAAGGGAGGGCTGTTGTTTTTAAACGCCACTCCTGCGATATGAATGTTGCACACGTCAATATTGCAATGTTTGATTAGCAGATAAAAAGCCTAGTTGAGGAAAAAGAAACATACCTACATGTAGATAGTCCATTTCTTTGCGCATGTTTGCATAGTGCTGGTGTGCCATTGAAGTCAAGCAGCTGTCTCAACGTTTATGTCAAGCAGGGAGAAAAGGCTGTTTACTCTCAAGACTGGAGACCAGAGAGAGATATTCAGTGGCACCATTCCAATAATCCAGACAAAAAATGTAGATCTTTCTTTTTCCTTCACCCTTTCGTCATCTCCTGTTCATTCATGACTCAAACCCAGAGTTTTGTATATGCGCACCTGGTCAGGTAAGACTTGTGGTTGGATAGTAGTCTAGTGATACTTAGCCTGAGAAGTGGTGATTGCAAAGTCCAAAGAGAAAGCAAGACATCCCCTCACACTCAGACCCAGCTGCTAATGTCCTGGTGCTAAATGGCCTGAGCGGGTTGTCTTTATTTATTCTCCATCTCTGGTGGTAGCCATTAGACTAGCACAGACCACAGGAGCGCAAGCTAGGAAATGAAATGAAATTTCTGCGCGTTTCTCCCTCGTTCTCCTTTCCTGCATGTTCTCGCACTCCCATATCCTCTTACATACACATTTTGCTTTGGTTCCATACTGGCCCCATTACCTCCCTGTTTCCTCTCTCACCTCGCTCTTCATATTTCATATGAAGTCATCTTTTTCCGTGCAGGCGGCTGTGTAAACACAGGGAACGGCGCTACATGTTTTTCTCAGGGAGCAAGACCAGAGAAAATCTTCTGAATATCGGCGCGTGCTTCGTAACTGTACGCCGAGTGGTGATTGTAGGCGCGGCTGCATCTGGGTATTTTCTGAAATACTCGGGCATTGTGCCTTTACAACACACTCCGATACCGTGCCAAGCGTGTGTCCGTGGGTATGTGTGTGATAACACAGGAAATTGGCCTATTTCAGCACCTCCGCTGTTGCTAAAATATCAGATGCTCTCGAATGGGTCTGCAAGTTATTTTCTGTCTTTGTAATGATACAAACTTTTTTTGTTATTGGTATATTGCCTTTTATTTTGTCTTGGTGTCTTTTTTTAAAGACGATTGTGTCTCGAGGTAAATGCGTTGTGAAACTGTTCTTTTCTTAGTACAGTCATATCTCTCCACACACATCTGTTGTGTTTTCTTCACACTGGGCCATTGGTGTCTGGTGGTGACGGTGTCAATCATGTCATTTTTAATATAGCTTTGAATAGTGGTGTGATTCGAAGAATGGCTTTACGTCAGTGCTGTTGGCTGATGGCTCTCTCGTGTGTGTGTGTGGTGTGTGTCCCCCTTTGTCACAGATTTCTCTGTGCAGCTGTGTGCGCGTTTGCGTGAGTGTGTGTGTGGGTGTGCATACCTACGTGCGCATGTAGGTTGGGGCTTCAGACAGACTGCACTGTGTGTGTGTGTGCATGCGGGTCTGTCATACACAATTGCACAATTCCAAGAACTTCCTGTTTTTTTTTCTTCAGGGTGGAATAAGCCGCAAAATATATCGGCATCCTCCCGCTGGGATTTCAGGAAAATCAGGGATTTTACCCAGAGTTCTGGGAATTGGTAAAGCGGTCACACGCGCATCCTCATGTCTGTTTTCAGAGGTCAACGCTCCCTGGCATTTGATGTAATTAAAGCTTGACCTTTTTGCCACAAAATCTACCCCTGTGTCTCTCCCACCGCCCAGCGGTGAAGCCTCCTGGCGGCCAGAGAACGCTCTCCAGTATGCCCCTTCAGCCACGTACGCATGTCCCGGGTACGTGCGTTCAGCACCTCTCGGCCTCCGCTTGCCGCCGGGTCACAAGTGTGCACGTGCGCTATTGTGAACACACCTGTTATGCGGAGACCTGCTTCCTCCCACACAGCTCTGTGCTCATCAAAGTTTCAGTGACCAGCGCTGCTGCCAGAGCAGCTCAGCGGTTGTGTGTTGCCAACAGCCGTATTAACTCACTAGACTGATGTTTATATGAAGCAGCTGACTCTGGTCTGGGAGTGAAAAATAAATAAAAAAAGTCTCTGTTTCATAAGCTGATGTTTGCCTTCCAGCAGGTTCTACATGAGTTGTCTGGGAAGTGGATATTGAGAAACCACCTTTTGCCAATCGTAAGATGATGTTTAGTTCCGGCATAAAAATGTGAATATATTTCTATAACGCAACCTCACCCACCACATTTAAACTGTTTTTTTTTCAGGTATAATGGTCGTTTCTTTAGAAATTTCTCCTCAGGGTGACATGTGGTCCAAAACGAGGCCTAATTGACACCTTTGATGTCACAAGTAAGGTGGTTATAAAATGTCTACCAACCCCTGTGATGTGAAAATATTAGACAAAGATAAACCATGGCAGAACTTTTTCCACCTTTAATGTGACCTATAACGTGAACAATTCAATTGAAAAACAAACTGATATCTTTGAGGAAAAACATCCTCACAATTACCTGGTTGCATAAGTGTGCACACCCTTAAACTATTACTTTGTTATAGTACTTTTTGCGGGTTAAGCTACGCTTTTTATATGACTTCTCCAAGAACAGACCATTATGAAACCAGACTGACTGATTGTTTGAGGCCGGCTAATCCTCAGCATGCTAGCTTGTAGCGTTGACTAGCTTTTTTAGTACGTTAACCTGCAGTAAGCTTCCTCTTAACTCGTTAGCTTGCGGTAGCATTCTTGTTTAACCTCTTAAGGATCAGGGCAAAAATCTCAATTTCCGCCTAAATTACATACCAAAAAAGAAATGCTTGTAGCCCCCTCCCTGAACCGGCTAGAGACATATACTTCTCATTTGAAAGAAGAAATTTTGAAGTTTGTGGGAAGACTAAATGTTGCAAGAGATAACACCGTAGAGCTGGCAGAAGAAAACACAAAGGAAAAACGTAATTTTTTCCTTTTTTTACCATCATTTTTTGATGGCAAAAGCAAAATGACACATTAACATAGGAGTCTAGGGACACTTTTAATATGTATAGGTACCAATGTGACACATAGACGCCGCAGTGAAGTGTGTGTGTCTATGTGTGTCTGTGTATGAGCTAGTATCAACCAGACAAACATTTGTCATAAGCTTTGGACATCATATGACAGTTACAGAGAAGAAATCATGACACATAGCTTTGTCAACTTGTATCACAGCTAGCTGGTGACATGACAATATATGATAAGTGGGCAGAGATACTAGACATAAGGAGTTAATGAGAATAATACAGTACAATGTTAGCATTAACTTAGATCTCTGCTCTCCTGGTCAAACGGCTAATATGCTAAAGCGTCTTCAGTAATCTATCCATAAATCATTATTATCTCTACTTGCCATCTAAATATATAACTTCTTTATATCAATTTATATTATCTATCTATATCAATCACAAATGATCATGTTATCAATATGCAAATATTTGAACAGCTACATTTGCAGTGCTGTTATCAGCCAATGCCATTGTCTTAGCAACGCTAGCAACATTTCCCTAAGATAGCTCTCACACAATGCTATTTTCAGCTGCATGGCACACTATGCTACCCGAATACGCAGAGGCAAATTCCCATGACGGCGAATCGCCCTTCAACCTTCAAAATAAAGGCCTAAAGCTTAGGAATCAACCATAGCTGGTTTGATATAAATCGGTTGTAATTTGACGACTAAACTGGCACTCAAGTGAGGCGAGTACAACAGGGTAGCTTGAGTGAGGCGAGTACAACAGGGTAGCTCGCCACCTTTTTGATGCTAGATGCAGAAATGAGCCAGAATAGGTTAAGCATTAAAGCCTGTAGTAGGCAGCCACTTTTAGCACGTTAGCCTGCAGTATTGGCTAGCCTTCATTAAGCTTCCTCATATCCTGTACTTTTGCATGCACATCAACTACCACAGCTCAATAATCTGCACACCGCCAGCTCGGATTGAGGGAAACATCTTCCCTGCCATTGGTTATTGCTGACCTCTGTCACCGCTTGCTCGCTGTCAATTAACATGAAGTTTAACATATCTCAAGTGCGTGTAGCTGGCGCTCATTGGAATTGACTGGTAGCTTATCTCTTTGTAGCTGTAGGTCGCCGGCAGTGTGCTTGGGCCTTTAGACTGGCATGTTAGCCTGTAAAATAGACTTCCTCTCAGCATGTTGGCATTCAGTAGTGTTACTTTGAATAGCCAAGTCATATATAGCAAAGACCCATTCCATTGAATACCAGCATTATCATCATTACTGAGTTGTGATACTGTGAGGATCAACAAGCTAAGGTCATCCTGCTTGTTTTTCAGGGCCGTGTGTGCGTGTGTCTGTAGTACGTGCTGTTGCCAATCCCAGTAGACATGTTTGAAGTGCAGCATGCCCATAAACCTCTCCAACCATCAGGGCTTTTAGATTATTAATTCAGCATCAGCTGTCAGATCCTATTTAAGTCACTGGCTACTACATAACATAACCTCTACCTACACACACACACTTACACACACACACACCTCTGCTGGGCTGAAGAGGGCCGGCACAAGCAGTGGCCCATGATGCTGGCGTACGCTCATTTACTCTCATCCTATCATCGTCCCTCATAATGGTTTACTATTCAGACGTCTCATTGGACGCAGTGCTCTGACAAGACAATATATGGAAATGGTCATATACACTGATGAGCCAAACGTTACAACTACTCAGGGGTGAAGCAAATAATGTTGATCATCTTCTAACAAGAGCGTACATCAAGGTCTGGGTAGATTAGATGGCAAGTGAACCATCGGTTCACGAGAAATGGGCCGGAGTAAAGACTTTGACAAGGGCCAAATTGTTATGGCTGGATCAGAGCATCCCTGAAATGGCAAGACTTGTGGTGAGCACCCACTCAGCTGAGAAGGGATAAACCAGAAACCGGCGTCAGGTTCCTGGGCGCACAAGGCCCATTGATGCGCAGGGACAACGAAGGCTGTCCTGTCTGGGCCAAACCCACAGGAGGTCTACTGTGGCACAGAAAATGTCTATGATGATTATGACTGGGAGGTGTGGCCAAAATGTAATACCCCGATATGTTTCGAATGTTTGACGGTATCACGGTATTTAAAGGTATTTATTTGAAAAAACCCTCCATTGAACACCAATAGGTCTCTGTGTCATTTCGACCTGAGAGTTAAATAAAGGGTTTAAAGAAATGACTAATAAATTACTTTGCAACCGCAAAAAAATAAAAAAAATAAACTCTTTATGGTTTAAGTACTAAACCGTGGCATGTTATGGCACCAAATTCAAAATAAATAACACAATTAATAACTTAAATCAATTTCTAAAGCTGTTGAATGGTACCAAATAGAATAACAAAATAATGTTAATATTCAAGTAAATTGGGACAAGATCAGAGCTTCAAATAAAGGCTTAGGTTTATGAATAACAAAAGTGTCCCACTGTCATTGAACTAGGCTAACTCCTGAAAAGTGTGTCACATTTTGAATCTCCCTTTTCACTGTTTCACAGCATTCAGTGTACTTATTTAGCAAGGCTGTCTCGCTAAATTATCGTCGGCTAGGTAGTACATACCTGGGAACCAAAGTTTTTACCATTCGTTTAAATCCCTCCTTTTCCACTGTGTGAACAGGGACCATGTCCTTAGCGATGTGTAGAGTAATTGAATCCGTAATATCGCGCCATCTTCTGCTTTTCTTTTCGTACGGTACTCCACTAGTGTACTTTGTACTGATGTCGTAGGGATGGCACCGGAGTTATGCGCTTTTTAGTACTTTCAGTATACTCGACGATGTGGCTACTTTTTAGGTGGCTATAAAGGTTGCTTGTGTTTCCCCCCTTTGCCACCACAGACCGCTTGCATATTTTGCAAATAATGTTTTTTTTTCGGTCTCTGTTGTTTTAAAACCGAACCATGTCCACACTTTTTTTCACAGTTTAACTAACTTCAACAAGGTGTTTGTTTCTCACGTGTGTTTGTTTGCGTCACGCAGTGAGCGTAAGGTTTTTAGTCTTGCGGTTTATTCCGAAATAAGATTATTCTCAGTTTTTGGGATGGCCTGCACAGAGCCCTGACCTTAACCCCTGTAAACAACGTTGGCCTTAATTGAAACGGCCATTGCCAGCCAGGCCTTCATGTCCAACATCAGTGCCTAACTTCACAAATGATCTTTTGGCTGAATGGGCTCAAAGTTCAGAGGTGGAATATCTTGTGGAAAGCCTAGAAGACAGGCAGCCGTTATAGCTGCAAACAGGGAGCGAAGTGTATATTAATGTCCGCTGTTTTGGAATGGGGTTATATGGGGCCGATGGATACATGGCTGACAATAGGAGGTCATCTTATTAGATAGAGGCGCTTGGAGAAGAGTTCGTTATTGAAGGTCCCAGTGCCCCGACATCTAGCCGTGTGTGTGTGTGTGTGTGTGTGTGTGTGTGTGTGTGTGTGTGTGTGGTGTGTGTGGTGTGTGTGGTGTGTGTAAACATAATGGATGTATCTGTATGAGTGGTGAATTACACTCTTTTCACTGTCAATGTGTTTTCACCTTGGAGAAGAATACATCAGTGTATGACAGTATTTCTGAGTATACATCAGTGTATGACAGTATTTCTGAGTATACATCAGTGTATGACAGTATTTCTGAGTAACATTTGCTCACCAATTGTTTGTCGGCTCAACCAGTCTGAGTCCCGGCTCCACTCCTGCCTCCATCTACCCGTACAATGTTGCCACGCCCCCTGTGCTGCCTCCTATGCCATACCAGAGGCCCGTACCAGAGGCCCGTACCAGAGGCCCGTACCAGAGGCCCGTACCAGAGGCCCGTACCAGAGGCCCGTACCAGAGGCCCGTACCAGAGGCCCGTACCAGAGGCCCGTACCAGAGGCCGTACCAGAAACCTTTACTCCGACTTCTGTTCGCAGTAGCACCTTGTTGATTAGCAACCTTTAGCTGCCACGGTTTTCCAGGCTTTAGCTGTACTCTTCTCTGTACAATGGCTCTGTTGTACTGAGGTTGCGTACCTCATGTTCCAAAATGTCCGTCCCAGATTTGACACAGAGGCTGGCGTCTGGCTTAGTGGTGGGATTCATGAATTACAGTTAAGCAGGTTGTGGTCCTATAGGGACCCTTTACAAGTGACAGGGCGACTAGCTGCCTTGGGCTTTTAGCAATATTGTTCAAGCTTTTTAGTTAATTCAAACAGCTCTCATTCCATGCCCCTCCGGTTTTACTAGACAGAGAGCGCTTGTATGTGTGTTTGCACTGTGTTAATCTGTGCGTGTATCTACACCCGTGAGGTATTTGTGTATGTCCGGCTGGACGGCCGTATGACAGGGTGATTTGAGAGCTCTTTGGCCCTGATCAATAAAAATAAGGCAGTTAATAGAAGGCCAGAGCCTGTAAAGCCATGCTCTCAGCCCGATGAGGTTGACAGACACAACGGAGGCATTTACCTCACTGAGCATGTCTGGGAGACTCACACACACACACAGAAACTCAGGCAAATGCTTAAATGAACACTTTAAGACGGTTTTGTTGCGAGTGATTTAAGTGAGAAAAGGTCTCTTGGGTGTTGTTTTTTACCGAACACCACCCGTTTCTCGCCGGGAAAATGGAGCGCTGAGGTGTTGTGTGAATCAGTTGTCAAGGTTTCTCGTGCCGGCCCTCAGTGTGAGTTACTGGCTCCGACTCCGAGCAGGGTCACTCAGCTCCAGGTATGAAGTCATACAAATGTGATCAAACTGCCTCTATGAATTATGGACAGGCTGTAGCTAGATGTGTGCTATAGTACCTCACTATGTGTGCTATAGTACCTCACTGTATGTACTATAGTACCTCACTATGTGTGCTATAGTACCTCACTATGTGTGCCCATAGTACCTCACTGTATGTACTATAGTACCTCACTATGTGTGCTATAGTACCTCACTATGGGTGCTATAGTACCTCATTATGTGTGCCCATTGTACCTCACTGTATGTACTATAGTACCTCATTATGTGTGCCCATTGTACCTCACTGTATGTACTATAGTACCTCACTATGTGTGCTATAGTACCTCACTATGTGTGCCCATAGTACCTCACTGTATGTACTATAGTACCTCACTATGTGTGCTATAGTACCTCACTGTATGTACTATAGTACCTCACTATGTGTGCCCATAGTACCTCACTATGTGTGCCCATAGTACCTCACTATGTGTGCTATAGTACCTCACTATGTGTGCCCATAGTACCTCACTGTATGTACTATAGTACCTCACTATGTGTGTTATAGTACCTCACTATGTGTGCTATAGTACCTCACTATTTGTGCCTATAGTACCTCACTGTATGTACTATAGTACCTCACTATGTGTGCTATAGTACCTCACTATGTCTGCCCATAGTACCTCACTGTATGTACTATAGTACCTCACTATGTGTGCTATAGTACCTCACTATGTGTGCTATAGTACCTCACTATGTGTGCCCATTGTACCTCACTGTATGTACTAAAGTACCTCACTATGTGTGCCCATAGTACCTCACTGTATGTACTATAGTACCTCACTATGTGTGCCCATAGTACCTCACTATGTGTGCCCATAGTACCTCACTATGTGTGCTATAGTACCTCACTGTATGTACTATAGCACCTCACTATGTGTGCTATAGTACCTCACTATGTGTGCCCATAGTACCTCACTGTATGTACTGTAGTACCTCACTATGTGTGCTATAGTACCTCACTATGTGTGCTATAGTACCTCACTATATGTGCTATAGTACCTCACTGTATGTACTATAGTACCTCACTATGTGTCCCCATAGTACCTCACTATATGTGCTATAGTACCTCACTATATGTGCTATAGTACCTCACTATGTGTACTATAGTACCTCATTGTGTGTGCCCATAGTACCTCACTGTGTGTGCCCATAGTACCTCACTGTGTGTGCCCATAGTACCTCACTGTATGTACTATAGCACCTCACTATGTGTGCTATAGTACCTCACTATGTGTGCCCATAGTACCTCACTGTATGTACTGTAGTACCTCACTATGTGTGCTATAGTACCTCACTATGTGTGCTATAGTACCTCACTATGTGTGCTATAGTACCTCACTATATGTGCTATAGTACCTCACTGTATGTACTATAGTACCTCACTATGTGTCCCCATAGTACCTCACTATATGTGCTATAGTACCTCACTATATGTGCTATAGTACCTCACTGTATGTACTATAGTACCTCACTATGTGTCCCCATAGTACCTCACTATGTGTGCTATAGTACCTCACTGTATGTACCCATAGTACCTCACTATGTGTACCTATAGTACCTCACTATGTGTACCCATAGTACCTCACTGTGTGTACCCATAGTACCTACCCACTGTATGTACCCATAGTACCTCACTGTGTGTACTATAGTACCTCACTATGTGTACCCATAGTACCTCACTGTGTGTACCCATCACTGTGTACCTCACTGTGTGTGTACCTCACTGTGTATGTGTGTACTATAGTACCTCACTGTGTGTACTATCACTACTATAGTACCTCACTGTGTGTACTATAGTACCTCACTGATGTGTACCCATAGTACCTCACTGTGTGTACTATAGTACCTCACTGTGTGTCACTGTGTGTACTATAGTACCTCACCATAGTACCTCACTGTGTGTACTATAGTACCTCACTGTGTGTACTATAGTACCTCACTGATGTGTACCCATAGTACCTCACTGTGTGTAGTACCTCACTGTGTGTATAGTACCTCACTGTGTGTACCCATAGTACCTCACTGTGTGTGCCCATAGTACCTCACTGTGTGTACCCATAGTACCTCACGATGTGTACCCATAGTACCTCACTGTGTGTACCCATCACTGTGTGTGCCCATAGTACCTCACTGTGTGTACCCATAGTACCTCACTGTGTGTGCCCATAGTACCTCACTGTGTGTACCCATAGTACCTCACTGTGTGTACCCATAGTACCTCACTGTGTGTGTACCCATAGTACTCACTGTAACTGTGTAGTAGTGCCTAACTGTGTGTACTATAGTACCTCACTGTGTGTGCCCATAGTACCTCACTGTGTGTACCCATAGTACCTCACTGTGTGTGCCCATAGTACCCCATCACTGTGTGTACCCATAGTACCTCACTGTGTGTACTATAGTACCTCACTGTGTTTACCCATAGTACCTAACACTGTGTGTGCCCATAGTACCTAACTGTGTGTACCCATAGTACCTCACTGTGTGTACCCATAGTACCTAACTGTGTGTACCCATAGTACCTCACTCACTGTGTGTACCCATAGTACCTCACTGTGTGTAGTACCTAACTGTGTGTACCCATAGTACCTCACTGTGTGTACCCATAGTACCTAACTGTGTGTACCCATAGTACCTCACTGTGTGTACCCATAGTACCTCACTGTGTGTACTATAGTACCTCGCTGTGTTTACCCATAGTACCTAACTGTGTGAATGGATGAATGGATGTTGTTGTTCTTTTTGCGGGAACAATGGCTTTCCTTGACTTTACTTGATGTCTGCTGAGACACAAGCGTTGTGAATGTGTTTTCAAACCTGCTCTTACAGGTTTGTGGTGTATTCAATTTCCAAATTTAACATTTCGTAAGCAACTAAATGTGTTGGACTTATTAGCGAATGCACTCACTTGCCTGACATTTTATGAAGAAAGGCGTGCGATATGTATCTTCATATGAAGCTCTTATCAGGTCTAGCCTGGGGTGTTCCAGGAGTCTGATACAGCGTGGGTTTGAACCACTGCTTTTTCAGCACAAATCTTTCATCACTGTTTTTATTTTTTATTTAGAGCGCTCCAAACCAGAGCCATGTGTGCCTGCTCATCTACCATGTTCTGTTGCCGTTAGCGATGATGCCGAGGATAACAGCCTGTTGAAAAATACAAATTGTAGCAATTTATTTTGCAAACTTTGTCGTCGCATTTAAGCCAGAAACATTCAGCAAAAAATATGACCAGACATGAAACAAAAAGTTTCATTGATTTTAGATTATACATTATTTCCACCCAAACCTTGAAGGTGGTTTTCTGTTGTGGTTTAAGCGTTTTTATGGACATTAGGATGTTATTTTTAAATATGAAAAAGTACAAAAATGTATACAAAAATTAATACAAAATAAAGCAATACAGAATATTTGATTTAAGGCAAAAAGGCCAGAACTACTAAAATACTAAAACCGATTTGTTTGCTGTATGTGTGTGTCTTTGTACCTTCGTCTTCGACATCTTGGCATGCGCATAAACACTGCCACTGAATCCCCATGTGTTTAATATAACTACAGAAAACACCTCAGGGACAAACAAAAGTCATAATTAGTGATGTTGGATTTTTGTTTCATGTTTAAAAAAAAATTCTCAGTGACCTTCCCCAGTGTTTACCCCCCTGCCTTAATAATGAGTGTTTATTCTAGAGAATTCCCATACCCACGCATGCTTTTAATGCTTCATATGATAATTTCGCTGAAATTGATGTTTTCGTACCATTTCATATCTAGTTTCCAGGTTATTTCAGCTGAGACATTTCCAGTAATTAACATCAAAGAGCTGCATTGTTTTCTCCAACATTGTAAATGGGATAACATTGAATCTATTGTATATAATGAACTCTTTCATTCTCTCTGCTGCCATTGACCTTTAAATCTTTTTTTTTTCCGCAGACATTATGTGAGAACTTATGTGTTATGCTTTAAAATGTGTTTGTGCTGTCACACTGTTCTGAACAGGATGGTAACTTCTCTCCTTTTTTTATTCCTCTGTAGGTGAAGATTGAGGGATGGTGAAGAAGTTGAAGCTCTCTGAAGACTTGCAGCATAACCAGAGAGGATAAATCTACAGACGCCATGTCTCCACACATTCCCCATCTCTGGAACTGACTCACAGTGGAACACTCATTATCAACCACACGTGAAGCTTCATAACCCTGTTTGTAACCACCACCTGGAGTTAACAGGCGGACATTTGGGAGAATACCACAACTCCAAAGCTTCCTTATTCAGCTGAATACCACACACGCACCCATCGCCTGCATGGGGTCTCAAACCAATCTGTAACCCACTCGGACTCCATTCCGGGTCCTGTGTTGCCACAGTTTTGTTGTATTGGGTTTCATCATCGGTGGCAGTGGATTGAGACAAAATGGCTGGGAAGGGCAACCCTGTCCCAGGCCCCCACCTCAACGGTTTCCCGATGCCCCACTACTCCTACTTCTTCCCCCACATGCTGGGTGGGCTGTCCCCCCCCGCCCTGCCTGGCTTGCCCCTCAGTGGATACAGCACGCCATCGCCTGCCAGTGAGTACCCCCCTCGTGCCTCTCTCACTAAGCTGTTTCTACAGACGGTCAGTGCCCTCCTAAAGCAGCATCTCCTCCGGGACCCCAAGGCTTTGTGTTGTAGCCCTCGACATGCTCGCGTTATTCCCCTAATTAAGGACTTGATGATTTGGTGACAAGTTGCGTTGGGTGTGCTAGCTCTGCAATAAATCGCACACACACACACACACACACACACACATGGCGGCTGGGGGTCTCCCGGGAATGGTTTGAGAAGCCCAGTCTTAAGGCACATGTTTATTGTATCGTCTGCAATGTTTACTGGCATAGATCTCAGGGTATTGGCCTGTGTCAGGGTGCCGCTAACTCCATTGTTGTTGGCACTACAGAAACAGGCTTAGCATTAAGGAAACACACTACAAAAAACAGGCTTAGCATTAAGGAAACAGACCACAGAAACAGGCTTAGCATTAAGAAAACACACCACAGAAACAGGCTTAGCATTAAGGAAACACACCACAGAAACAGGCTTAGCATTAAGGAAACACACTACAGAAACAGGCTTAGTATTAAGGAAACACACCACAGAAACAGGGTTAGCATTAAGGAAACACACTACAGAAACAGGCTTAGCATTAAGGAAACACACTACAGAAACAGGCTTAGCAATAAGGAAACACACTACAGAAACAGGCTTAGCAATAAGGAAACACACTACAGAAACAGGCTTAGCATTAAGGAAACACACTA
>CM055764.1:9726821-9746821 GCA_029465975.1 Dallia pectoralis | reverse complement strand
GTTTCAAAAAAAGAGTAAACACATAACGCTGGCAGAAGTTTTAGGGAAGCAATTTGTCTCTTAAGCTTCCTAATAATTTAGCAGATTTCTGGCTAGAAATACAGAGGACGTTCGCTAACCGCTAGCAATAGCACAGTTGTTGACAGAGCATGAGGCTCTGATAGCAGTTTGTTCGTGAATACTAAAACAAACGTTCGTCTCCTAGTCCCCTTGTCTGCTCAGCCCCGGGCAGTCCTGAACACAGCAGACCTACTCGAGAGAATTTAGAGGAAGGCATAGCCCAGTTGTTGTCCGTTTTCAACTGTCACTCTCATTTCCTCTACTTTGCCATTCATTTTAACTTGGTTGCACGCAAATAGGGAAATGTATGATCATTCAACTGTCGTTTTAAAACAGTCTGAAAGGTCATACTCACAGACAAGAATTCAACTACTTCCTGAAAGTGATTTTTTTCCAAGAACCCCCGGTTGATAGGACAAGTACCCCCAGAGGTCCTAGTACTCTGAGTTAAGAACCACAGTACCGAACATCCCACCCAAAATAAAAAAAATTAAATGTTTTATTTGCACCTGGCACATTAAATAGTCCCAAATCTGCAAATCCAGCAAATATGGGGCTTCAGTGTGCTTCTGGAGACAACCCTCTAAGTATTTCCTTTCAAATAGAGTTTGACCTCAGGTCTGCCCCTTACAGACCATTGTCTGAAGCCCAGTCTGTCACTGTTCCAGGTGCTGTTGGCTGAGCAGTAAGAGTGCCGTAAACTGGCTGGTTCAGACAAAGCTTTTGTCCAGTTCTGCTCCCAACGACCAATTATTTTAGCCAAGCGGAGCGGAAGGTTTAACCCGGCCATGCTTGGCTAAGGCACGCTGCCCAGCGCAGTACAACCTAACCTTTGAAGGTGTGTCTCTAAACTCTAGGGTCCAACATTAGTACATTTCCGTGAACATTTGTGAAGCCGACCAGGTTTAGTGTTTCACAAGTCAGTGGGAGTTTGGGAAACATTCCCTCTTGGTTTTTCCTTGAAATCTAAAGACGCAACATCAAGTTGAGGTAATGTCTTCATTAGCATGCCTTGTTTAAACTCCTGCAGTCCAAACGCAACTTTTTATATTTTTGTCCAATGCAGAGCTTTGGATTTCACTGCCCCGAGTTTCTGTGCATGAGCTTCACGTAGCCTGCATCCCGGCTAGAGTTATTATGGGCTTTTTATGTCGTTGTTTAGCATGAAGCTAGGTGAGGTTTACGTTGTGTTGTTAGCCTGTTACTGTTCATCCAATGTAGCGTCGGCTAAACATAGACGCTCATATATTAGCCTACTGAGGCGGGTCATTGCTCTACATACAATGTGGAAACTCATGTCATTTCAGCCTGCAGTTTGCCTAGTTGTAGGGATTCCTACGTCACTGTTTCTAATCAGGTCAATGCCTAGTAGGGAACTCCAGTTTTGAGCTGCTCATGTCTAATGTGCTGTTGTTTGGTATTTACAGACGCCACATTGGGATTTATCAAGTATTTTTCGGTCTGGCGTGAGGGGAGAAGTATGATTTCGGAGGAGGAGAACATTCGGTGCCTTGTTCCGTGTGTGTTTGTGTGTGTGTGTTTGTGTGTGTATACGCATGTCAACATTGGCAACCTCAGAAGCAATTTAAACAGACTGGTCAGACAGGTGGTGGTGTGTGTGTGTGTGTGTGTGTGTCTTACTCGGTGGTCCGCCAGGAGCCATGTGGGTGGGCAGGAGGAGACGTACGTCAAAGAGGAAACTTTTAGGTTCTTTCTCCTCCCTTCTGCTCCTCCCAGAGGGCACAAGTATCCAATCAAATGTTGGTTTGTGGACAAACAAACAGCAGTTCACCAGTCAACCAATAAACGCCAAAGGCTAAATTTGCTGAGGCTGGGTTGGAAACGATGATGCCAGACTGTGGCCTTGTACTGATCACACACACACACACACACTTTGCTGTAGGAATAGAAAGTCTGTAGCTTACTGCTTGGTAACCACACCCCATCTCTCTTGTAATTGTCCAAAGTCTGATTCATTTAGTTCCTTCTCAAACACCAGTCGGTCGCACCAGGTTATCACAGATCTCCGTCACATCAGCACGTACTCCATTGCTCAAGTGTGTGTCATTGTGAAATCTTATCTCACAGAGTCGTGGAGATATCCTGGCTACGTGAGCGTCCAAGGAAATGGACAGAGGAGTCTAAGTGGCATTGAGGTGTGCGTTCACACACACACACACACACACGCATGCACACACACACACACACACGCACACACACACACACACAGAAAACCTCTCAGGAGATCGGGTCATTATTGGAAAGCCATTTGAGCACTGTCAATACTATGATTTAGAGGATGCATGATTATTAAACATGCCGTGTAAAAGTCATTTATCCCAGAGCTCGCTCTCCATCATTCAGTCACTTAGGGCTGACGACTAATTAACGCTTGGTAATCAACTTTTAAATGAGAGCGTACGTATGCTACGAGACTTATGGTAAATAGGCCACAATTTACTCATACTGTAGTTTGGTGTTTTGACTACAATACATATTTCTTTATGGTTGTATTATTGGCCTAGTTCACACAGATAGCCCTGTTCCTCATCCTAGTCAATGTTCTTATCCCATCCAACATGTCTGTCTTTCAACTGGCTATGACATTAAAGACAAGTTTAACTGCATGAACAATTATTACCCCTACGACCACTATGACAGCTATGACAGCTATGACCACTGTAACAGCTATGACCACTATGACAGCTATGACCACTATGACCACTGTGACAGCTATGACCACTATGACAGCTATGACCACTATGACAGCTATGACCACTATGACCACTATGACAGCTATGACCACTATGACAGCTATGACCACTATGACCACTGTGACAGCTATGACCACTATGACAGCTATGACCACTATGACCACTATGACCGCTATGACAGCTATGACCGCTATGACAGCTATGACCACTATGACCACTATGACAGCTATGACCACTATGACAGCTATGACCACTATGACCACTATGACAGCTATGACCACTATGACAGCTATGACCACTATGACCACTGTGACAGCTA
This sequence comes from Dallia pectoralis, assembly GCA_029465975.1. Taxonomy (NCBI): domain Eukaryota; kingdom Metazoa; phylum Chordata; class Actinopteri; order Esociformes; family Umbridae; genus Dallia; species Dallia pectoralis. Next base: position 9,743,728 of record CM055764.1, on the reverse strand, counting down.
TGACCACTATGACAGCTATGACCACTATGACCACTATGACCGCTATGACAGCTATGACCGCTATGACAGCTATGACCACTATGACAGCTATGACCACTATGACAGCTATGACCACTATGACAGCTATGACCACTATGACAGCTATGACCACTGTAACAGCTATGACCACTATGACAGCTATGACCACTGTAACAGCTATGACCACTATGACAGCTATGACCACTGTAACAGCTATGACCACTATAAACGCAATGATCTCTATGTTCACCATAACCACTATGACAGCTATGACCACTATGACAGCTATGACCACTATGACAGCTATGACCACTATGACAGCTATGACCACTATGACAGCTATGACCACTGTAAGAGCTATGACCACTATGACAGCTATGACCACTGTAACAGCTATGACCACTATGACAGCTATGACCACTGTAACGGCTATGACCACTGTAACAGCTATGACCACTATGACAGCTATGACCACTGACAGCTATGACCACTATGACAGCTATGACCACTATGACAGCTATGACCACTATGACAGCTATGACCACTGTAACAGCTATGACCACTATGACAGCTATGACCACTGTAACAGCTATGACCACTATGACAGCTATGACCACTGTAACAGCTATGACCACTATAAACGCAATGATCTCTATGTTCACCATAACCACTATGACAGCTATGACCACTATGACAGCTATGACCACTATGACAGCTATGACCACTATGACAGCTATGACCACTGTAAGAGCTATGACCACTATGACAGCTATGACCACTGTAACAGCTATGACCACTATGACAGCTATGACCACTGTAACGGCTATGACCACTGTAACAGCTATGACCACTATGACAGCTATGACCACTGGCAGCTATGACCACTATGACAGCTATGACCACTATGACAGCTATGACCACTATGACAGCTATGACCACTGTAACAGCTATGACCACTATGACAGCTATGACCACTGTAACAGCTATGACCACTATGACAGCTATGACCACTGTAACAGCTATGACCACTATAAACGCAATGATCTCTATGTTCACCATAACCACTTTGACAGCTATGACCACTATGACAGCTATGACCACTATGACAGCTATGACCACTGACAGCTATGACCACTATGACAGCTATGACCACTGACAGCTATGACCACTATGACAGCTATGACCACTGTAACAGCTATGACCACTATGACAGCTATGACCACTGACAGCTATGACCACTATGACAGCTATGACCACTGTAACAGCTATGACAGCTATGACCACTATGACAGCTATGACCACTATGACAGCTATGACCACTGTAACAGCTATGACAGCTATGACCACTATGACAGCTATGACCACTATGACAGCTATGACCACTGTAACAGCTATGACAGCTATGACCACTATGACAGCTATGACCACTGTAACAGCTATGACAGCTATGACCACTATGACAGCTATGACCACTATGACAGCTATGACCACTATGACAGCTATGACCACTATGACAGCTATGTCCAGCTATGATCGCTAAAACATCTTCGCGGTTACCTTGCTTTTGGGCTGTGTTCTTTCATCAGGAGGCCCTAAAGACGCAACTCGAGGCAAAGAAAAGAGTCATGGAGTGTTGGTTAGAGAATTGGAGAAGAAATACTGAATGGGAGAGAAGCTAAAGAAGAGGGACAGAGAATGGCAGAAATAGAGTGAGAGATTAAAGATGAGAGAGAATGACTGAAGGTGAGAGAGAGAGTGTGAGAGACTCAGCCCTCCCAGTGCATCAGCAGAAGCGCCCGCAGGGCCTACAGGCCCATGTTGGCAGGGCACAGTGTCGTTGTTGAGAGACGCCAACCACCAGCAGCCCAGCCAACAGGACTCCCACAGGAGAGCCCACAGGCCCCCGTGCCCCCCCCCAAGCCTGCCTTCTCTCCTCCTCCACCCACCACAGCCTGACAGCGCCATCATTACGCTCCATTATTCCACTTACTTACTCATTTCACATTATTTCCATTTGCTTTGAGGGAACCAGGGACCAGCTCCCTTCTCTGCCCGGAAATACTTGATCCTAGACAGGGCCTTATCCCCAATCCACTGGCTTGGCAAGTGTCGCTATCTCTCACTCGCTCTCCTCTCTCTCTCTTGTCTCCCACTCTCTTTTCTTTTTTGTAGGTCTTTCTTTTGTTGCATCCGCTTATGCAAATGAGGTCCCTCCTTTTCAAAGAGCTGTCTTCTGATAATCCAGTGGATGGCTCCATTTTGGGAGCCACGGATACACACCAACCCACACGCACACACACACACACGCACGTACCTTTTTAGCAGTGCTTAAAGCTAGTTGGACCATAACAAGTTCTAAAACAGCATCCTGTTGCTAGTAGCGATGTGGCAGAGGAGTAAACAGAAATCTAAATCTCTCCTGTGATGTTCGAGGAAGTGTCTGTGTTCAGCTTTCTTCAAAGAGTGCGCGGCGAGTCATGACGAGGGTAAAGAGGAAAAAAGGCACACTCTGGATGCCCTCTTGGATGTTCAATTTGTGCGTTTAGAAAAAGAAAAATGGCCGTCCCGTATCGCCGAATTCTCATTGAGCGTAATGGGCTGTTTGATTGTTGGTCACCGTGATGTGGCCCCAGTTACGTAAGTGGAGGAGCGGAGAGATGGAGCGGGTGGATGAGGTCGGATGAGAGTGATTGAATGATCAAGCATGGGGTCCCTGGGGTTCTTGTCAGGGGTTGGGAACCCCTTTTTAGCGGTTAATGCGCTTTTCCGTGAACCCACAATGGAGCCACGACATTGAGCGGGTCTAAGAAAGAGTTCTGTTATGCAGGGATTATTTGGGGCCAGTGGAGAGGGACAATCAGGGTGCTCTGGGGGCCCTGCACACACACACACACACACACACACACACACACACACACACACACAGACACACAGACACACACACACACACACAGACACAGACACACAGACACACAGACACACAGACACACAGACACACACACACACACAGACACACAGACACACAGACACACAGACACAGACACACACACACACACACACACACACACACACAGACACACACAGACACACACACACACAGACACACACACACACAGACACACACACACACAGACACACACACACACAGACACACACACACACAGACACACACACACACAGACACACACACACACAGACACACACACACAGACACACACACACAGACACACACACACACTCTGTATGCACAGCGCCTGATTGCCCATAACTGATGAAATCCGGTTGCATTCCGTCAATCGTTTCACATTTGTCTCAGACATGCCAACAATCTGAACACACACACGCAAACATGCACGTTGGATAGTCAGTTTTTAAATTACATTAACATGATTTCTCAATGGTTACTGTAGAACCAGAATCAAGAGTTAAGGGCAGTTTAGTGCTAGAGGCATGTTCCTTAGACTCACCGCCGTTGGGATGAAGCTGTTCTAGTGGCGGATGTTTTGGTCTTGATAGACCTCAGCCGTCTACCAGAGGGGAGAGTTCTGAATAGTCCGTTACCCGGATGGGAGAGGTCTGCCTCAATCTTTGCTGCCTGGCCTCAGTGACCTGGCTTTGAACAGATCCTGGAGGGACAGCAGCTTATAACCAATTGTCCGCTCTGCCGTGTGGATGATGCGTTGCAGTCTGTATTTGTCCTTGACAGTGGCTGCAGCGTACCAGACAGTGACTGAGGACGTCAGGATGGACTAAATGATGGCTGTGTGATGAGCCTTCCAGGACAATGGGACGGAGATCAACTGGGCCTCTCCTGAAGTCCACTCTCATCTCCACTGTCTTAAGAGCATTGAGCTCCAAGTTGTTGAGACTGCATCAGGAAACCAGCCGGTCGATTGTACCCCTGTAGGTGGACTCAGGAGGTTCAGTTGTTGGTGTACAGAGAGAAGAGAGGACAGGACGCAACCTTGAGGGGTGCCAGTGCTGATGGTCAGACGGTCCCACAGGTGTTTCCCCCAACCTCACCTGCTGCTTCCTGTTGGAGAGGAAGTCTGTGATCCATTTACATGTTGACACGGGCACTGCCATGGTGGAGAGCTTATCCTGGAGAAGGGCTGAAATGATGGTGTTGGAACAGGAGTTGATGTCCACAAACAGGATTCTGGCGTAGGTTCCAGGGGAGACGCGATGCTGGAGAATGAAGTGGTGAGCCATGTTGATTGGCTCTATAGGCAAACTGCAATGGGTCTAATACTGGATCAGTGATGGTCTTGAGGTGTGACAGCACCAGCTGCTCAAAGGACTTCATAACCACAGAGGGCAACTGGTCTGTAGTCATTGTAGTGCTCCTTGGGTTCTTGGAGACTGGGATGAGGTGGAGGATCTGAAGCAGGCTGGGACACCGTATGACTCCAATGATTTATTCAAAATGTCTGTGAACACAGCAGATAGCTGGAGGGTGGAGGCAGAGACTTCATCAGGACCAGCTGCCTTCATTGGGTTCTGACTCTTGAATAGTCTGTTAACGTCCCTCCAGTATAGAGAGTCCCATAGTAGCTGCAGGAAATTGTTGATTGATGCCATTGTGGTCTCAGGGGAGTGGTTGATTCGGATGGTTGGTTGGTTGGAGGCGAGTCCTGGTGATCCGGGACCGTGGTGGTGGCAGGACCCAACTGAAGGGGGTGTGCAGACACTATTATGTGCATGGTCCCCTGTACCATCATCATCATTATTTCACACTTCTACCTGCTGTTGGCTACGGTGTTTGGCTTATTAACTCTTCCACATAGAAATACGTGAACTGCCTCCTACCCCCACAAGGAAACTGGTGCTCTGTTTATAACTTAGACACCGCCGCTCCGTTGTCATTCCTTATAATTCCTTATTGTTATTCATGGTCTACACATTGCTTGTGTGACTACTTTACAGTTCTTCAGTTTTTATTTCCTTTTTTTATGTTCCCACTTCTTTCTGTTGCTTTTTAACTCTGGTGTTGGAACTTTTTTAGTAAAAGAGGCCATATGTAAGGGCTGCAAGAGTTGTTTTCCAAGAGTTTGACGTATACTTCTTTCTTTGAGAGCACACACACACACCTGTGTTTTAAATTCCTTTCTGGTTTTATATTCTCATATAGTTTATATTATTGTATAATTGAACTGATTCACCGCTCAACTTTTACCCATTGACCTTTTGCTTGTCGGTACAATTTCTATGGGCTTGGGTGATGTCACTGGGTGTATTGACATTGACCTGTGACCTCCCATGACGTCACTCCTGGCCTGCAGGAAATTGAAGTAAAGCCCAATGCAGAGTTGTTGTTTTTCTGAACGCACCCATCCTGTGTTGGCTATTGGATGAGATGAAATTCACAGAAGTTAAATTAATATATGGGTGATTCTCACGAAATCCAGATTTAGAAGGTGTCCAGCATCAGAATTTTTAAAATTCCCTTGAAGCCAATTTTCTTTTTGCACATATAAGATTAAGGTCGGAACTTACTAAGACCATTATTTTTAGGAGATTAAAAAAATATTTCCTATATAATTATTTACATTTTTCAGATGAAGTCCATAAAAAATTATCATTACCGCAACATGACATTACATTAAATATATGGTTAGAAACTTGTATTTTTGGCTAATGTTAAAGTAGACTTTTATTTCTCATGCTCAAAGCTATGTAAAACTCTGGAGAGATTACTTTTTCATATTTATTATGTTTTGTAATTTCCTTATTTTCTCTCATTACCGAAACATACGTGATGATTTACAATTTCTTTTATTTAATTGTTTTACTAATAGATAACATACACTTTTGTTATGTAGCAGACCTTAAATAAGTAGTGTTGTATAAAACATATATACATTTTAAAACAAAATATGATTATCTTATTATCACTTAATTGGTAAAAAAGATACATGTTGCGGTAATGAAAATGCCATTTCGGTAGTGAGGATCATTGTTTCGGAAATGAGATTTAGCTCACACATTCACTGTTGACAAAGGGGTTTTATGCCTACATATTTAAAACGCATACAATTTTTTATTCACAACCCAATAAAAACAAACCAAGCCACCCCCCCCATGCTATCTGCTATCCCAACTTGGGTGAAGCGTTGTCAGTGTGTGTGTGTCTGTGTGTGTGTGTGCAAGTGTTGGTCAAAACAATGAATCCAAGTTATATTTCTCCCTATTATCACCCTGACCCCTGACCTCTCTCTCTTTTCTTTCCCTATTATCACCCTGACCCCTGACCTCTCTCTCTTTTCTTTCCCTATTATCACCCTGACCCCTGACCTCTCTTTCCCTATTATCACCCTGACCCCTGACCTCTCCCTATTATCACCCTGTCCCCTGACCTCTCTTTCCCTATTATCACCCTGACCCCTGACCTCTCTTTTCCTATTATCACCCTGACCCCTGACCTCTCTCTCTCTCTTTTCCTATTATCACCCTGCCCCTGACCTCTCTCTCCTTTCCCCATTATCACCCTGACCCCTGACCTCTCTCTCTCTCTTCCTATTATCACCCTGACCCCTGACCTCTCTCTCCTTTTCCTATTATCACCCTGACCCCTGACCTCTCTCTCCTTTTCCTATTATCACCCTGACCCCTGACCTCTCTCTCTCCTTTCCCCATTATCACCCTGACCCCTGACCTCTCTCTCTCTCTCTTTCCCTATTATCACCCTGACCCCTGACCTCTCTCTCCTTTCCCTATTATCACTCTGTCCCCTGACCTCTCTCTCTCTCCTTTCCCCTTTCCCCATCACCCTGACCCCTGACCTCTCTCCTTTCCCTATTATCACTCTGTCCCCTGACCTCTCTCTCCTTTCTTTCCCTATTATCACCCTGACCCCTGACCTCTCTCTCCTTTCTTTCCCTATTATCACCCTGTCCCCTGACCTCTCTCTCCTTTCCCTATCATCACCCTGACCCCTGACCTCTCTCTCCTTTCCCTATTATCACCCTGACCCCTGACCTCTCTCCTTTCCCCATTATCACCCTGACCCCTGACCTCTCTCTCTCCATTCTTCTGTAATCCTCAAGTAACACTGGATTACTGTGTATTTTCTCCCTATGCTTTGCCAGACTGTTTTTCGCTGATGCCCTTTTCTTTTCAACTGTCTGTAACAAAATACACAATTGCCATCTTGAATGTAACATTTTGTAAAAAAGAAAATACATTGTTTCACAGTAAAACTATGAAATAGTAAATAATATTGCATTAATAATAGGTGGCCTATACTGCATTCATACTGCTTTTTGTGGAAGCATTTAAAAAAAAAAATAATAATTAGTGAATTATTTTGTTTACGCAATCTGTTCAAGAAGCGTTTAAGGAAACTATCAAGTTATATTAAAATGAGCAACAGTTATAGTGCACGTGCCTCCTTCATAAGTCTGTTTCTCACTACCGAAACATTGAGTATCTCCACCGCAACAGGCCTTCAATTGTTGCGGTGAATGATAATGGTGTTGCGGAGGATGAGCGACCTTAAACATTCTTGCTAACTGTGGAAGCTAAATGAGAGTTAGCTAAACATTCCCTATCTTTTTATATTTAGACCATAATGGGGTATATAGTAATCAAAAAATTTAACTGCAACATTTTTTATAACTTCACAAACACATGTTTCAGTAATGAGAACTAAAAAGTCGTGTAGGTACTATGACACGCCAAATTTTTACTTTTATCTGGAGAAAAAAAATTATAACTGGTTACTTGATAGCCATTTTGAGTGTCACAGTCATTTATGTCCCTTACAACAAATTCCTTAAAAAATGATAGTTCCTTGAGCACTTAAACAATGATTGAAAATTGTTGCGGAGGATGAGAAAATTGGTCTTGGACACATTTTTATTCCTTATTATTGTCACTACATTTACCAATGATCACCAAATACCACATGTTTCTTTACTGTAAATGTTTATATTATAACATGCACTGAAGCTTTTTATTTTTTATATTTTTTAAATATGAATAATTCCATCTCAAAGGACCAAAATCCAGTCATGGACACGTTGGTAATGAGAAATTTCCCTTTAAATGTTGAAAAAACAAAATTCGTATTCATGATTTCATTTGAAATCATGTGCAAAATCGTACATGAAGAGATGTTTATAACGGTATCCTTCTTATTTTGATAGCATTAACTTTTATCATCAAAATGTTTTATGACACCTCATAAGTCTAATTTCGCGAGAATCACCCATATGTGAGTCCCCATTCACGTCAATGATTTGTGCATTCCCTTCATTTCAATTCTGTGCCGTTAATGTCATCTTGCAAAAGAAATCCAGGTGACTTGAGAAAAACTGGGTCATGTAGATTTGTCAGACTGTTTTCAAGTTGAGTCCCATAAAGTGACCTCATTATTCATTTCACTTAGCTTGGGGGTTTGGACCTGAGGGACCAGGGTACTTGCAAATTATTGACATTGATTGATCAATAAAGTACCATTGAAAGATGAAACCCAGCTGACATTGCCCTCCAGGACTACACACACATGCACGTACACACACACACGCACACAGACACAGACACACACACACAGACACACACACACACACAGACACACACACAGACACACACACAGACACACACACAGACACACACACAGACACACACACAGACACACACACAGACACACACACAGACACACACACACAGACACACACACACAGACACACACACACAGACACACACACACACAGACACACACACACACAGACACACACACACACACACACACACACACACACACACACACACACACACACAGACACAGACACACACAGACACAGACACACACAGACACACACAGACACAGACACAGACACAGACACACACAGACACAGACACACACAGACACACACAGACACACACAGACAGACACAGACACACACAGACACAGACACACACAGACACAGACACACACAGACACACACAGACACACACAGACACACACAGACACACACAGACACACACAGACACACACAGACACACACAGACACACACAGACACACACAGACACACACAAACACCTAACACATAATATGCCAGTATTGTGGTATAGCCTCCCTCCACTTCATTGGAACAAGATCTACAAAAAAATGATCTTTTAAAAGACACAGTATATTGGAATTATAACTATGTTTTTTGCATTCTCTAATTCATTAAAATTATTTACCAGAATTGTACAGCTACGCTGTAGTTCTCACACTCGTTAGGCTGCAGCATAAACAAATCACAACCCTTTACTCTGATATGGCGTGGCTGACCCTTTACTCTGATGTGTCGTGGCTGACCCTTTACTCTGATGTGTCGTGGCTGACCCTTTACTCTGATGTGTCGTGGCTGACCCTTTACTCTGATGTGTCGTGGCTGACCCTTTACTCTGATGTGTCGTGGCTGACCCTTTACTCTGATGTGTCGTGGCTGACCCTTTACTCTGATGTGTCGTGGCTGACCCTTTACTCTGATGTGTCGTGGCTGACCCTTTACTCTGATGTGTCGTGGCTGACCCTTTACTCTGATGTGTCGTGGCTGACCCTTTACTCTGATGTGTCCTGGATGACCCTTTACCCTGATGTGTCGTGGCTGACCCTTTACTCTGATGTGTCGTGGCTGACCCTTTACCCTGATGTGTCGTGGCTGACCCTTTACTCTGATGTGTCGTGGCTGACCCTTTACTCTGATGTGTCGTGGCTGACCCTTTACTCTGATGTGTCGTGGCTGACCACACTAATGTGTCCTGGATGACCACACTGATGTGTCCTGGCTGACCCTTTACTCTGATGTGTCCTGGCTGACCCTTTACCCTGATGTGTCGTGGCTGACCACACTAATGTGTCGTGGCTGACCCTTTGCTCGATGTGTCGTGGCTGACCCTTTATTCTGATGTGTCGTGGCTGACCCTTTACCCTCATGTGTCGTGGCTGACCCTTTACTTTGATGTGACCCTTTCCTGGCTGACCCTTTACTCTGATGTGTCCTGGCTGACCCTTTACCCTGATGTGTCGTGGCTGACCACACTTTGACCCTTTGCTCATGTGTCGTGGCTGACCCTTTATTCTGATGTGTCGTGGCTGACCCTTTACCCTCATGTGTCGTGGCTGACCCTCTACTTTGATGTGTCCTGGCTGACCCTTTACTCTGATGTGTAGTGGCTGACCCTTTACCCTCATGTGTCGTGGCTGACCCTTTACTCTGATGTGTCGTGGCTGACCCTTTACTCTGATGTGTCGTGGCTGACCCTTTACCCTGATGTGTCGTGGCTGACCCTTTACTCTGATATGGCGTGGCTGACCCTTTACTCTGATGTGTCCTGGCTGACCCTTTACTCTGATGTGTCGTGGCTGACCACACTGATGTGTCGTGGCTGACCCTTTACTCTGATGTGTCCTGGCTGACCCTTTACTCTGATGTGTCGTGGCTGACCACACTGATGTGTCGTGGCTGACCCTTTGCTCGATGTGTCGTGGCTGACCCTTTACTCTGATGTGTAGTGGCTGACCCTTTACCCTCATGTGTCGTGGCTGACCCTTTACCCTCATGTGTCGTGGCTGACCCTTTACTCTGATGTGTCGTGGCTGACCCTTTACCCTCATGTGTCGTGGCTGACCCTCTACTCTGATGTGTCGTGGCTGACCCTTTACTCTGATGTGTCGTGGCTGACCCTTTACTCTGATGTGTCCTGGCTGACCCTTTACCCTGATGTGTCGTGGCTGACCCTTTACTCTGATATGGCGTGGCTGACCCTTTGCTCGATGTGTCGTGGCTGACCCTTTACTCTGATGTGTCGTGGCTGACCCTTTATTCTGATGTGTCGTGGCTGACCCTTTACCCTCATGTGTCGTGGCTGACCCTCTACTCTGATGTGTCGTGGCTGACCCTTTACCCTCATGTGTCGTGGCTGACCCTCTACTCTGATGTGTCGTGGCTGACCCTTTACCCTCATGTGTCGTGGCTGACCCTCTGAACTTTACCCTGATGTGTCGTGGCTGAACCTTTACCCTGATGTGTCCTGGCTGACCCTTTACCCTGATGTGTCGTGGCTGACCCTTTACTCTGATATGGCGTGGCTGACCCTTTGCTCGATGTGTCGTGGCTGACCCTTTACTCTGATGTGTCGTGGCTGACCCTTTACCCTGATGTGTCGTGGCTGACCACACTAATGTGTCGTGGCTGACCTTGCCTTAACTGAATTGCTGTTTAGCTTTAGTGTGACTCACTGGGTGAAGAACGTGTTGAACCTGCTTTGAGCAAACAAACAGACACATAGATTCTTGGACTATATATCCTGTTGAGGACAAACAGTTATTATCATTCACGTTCTTCCCTAAACCGTAACCTTGACATTAAAATAACCTAAACCTTTACATGCTAACCCTAAAGCTAACTCAAACGTAATCGTAAACCTCATTGTACGCTTAAGATGGAAATCCCCACGTGGAGACTGGCAAAATGGTAACATGTGGTAAAAACGTGATCAAACCGTGATTTTTCATACAAAGGCGAGGGTTGTCTGTTGTCCCTTAACAGCCCAGAGTCAATCCAACCTTGGCCAAACTAACTTGGATTAAATACTGTCAGAATGCCAGTGTGCATGCAGAAGTTGCCACTGGTATCTCCTCATATGGTCCAGCGAACAGTGAGAGAGAGGTGAGGAGAGGGTTGTGGAATTTAGCTGATTCAGTGTTTGAGATGGGCGTGTTTCCTGTGGGCTCAGAGTCCTCTCTCTCTCTCTCTCTCTCTCTCCCGTGCTCTCTCTCTCGTGCTCTCTCTCTCGTGCTCTCTCTCTGTTGCTGTCTACCTTTCTGTCTTAACTTTCCCACTCTAGTTCTGTTCTCTCCAGCTGTTTTCCGTTTTATTCCTTCGGGTGTCAGTCAGCTATCTCAGTCAGCGGAGTCTGTAAAGAGGGCGGGGCCAGACTTGAGTGTCTGTAACTGTGTTGTTTCAAACTGATTTGATAATTGGCCCGTTTACACAGTGTGAGACGCTCAACAGCCCAGCTGGTTTGATTTAGCTCGATACCGCTGTAATTTGTGCTCTGATGGAGTTCACGTGTGCGCGAGAGAATGCGACCGGGCATGTGTGTGTGTGTGTGTTTGTGTGTGTGTGCACGTCATCGGGCATGTGTGTGTGCTCGTTCAGGGGGGTGTCACCAGAAATAGGGTCTTTGCCGATCCTCTGCCCATGTCTGTTTGAGATTAAGGGGTTCTGTGGGGGACAAGCATCACCTCTCACAGCTGTGTCATAACAGACTCCTCTCACTGTCTCAGCCTTTAAAAAAGTCCTGTCAAAAACCCTTGATGCCCTCGTTCCACAGAGAAATACACCGCCTGCGTTTTCACAGAGAGCCTAATTCTGAACTTGTATCCTCACACTAATTGGTCATTTGACCAATCACGTTCGCTCTGAATAAGACATCATGTGCATTGTCAAAAGGCCAATTAGTAGATTATTTGATCTAAAGCTGGTTTCCTTTCTAAATGTAGCCTAGTAGTGAGAACGGAAAAATAGCATTCAGGGAATAATTTAAGTTAAGGGGGAATTCTCTTTAATTCTCTGCTCAACAAACCTTGACTTCCTCGTCTCCATCCGCTAGTCCATCTATCTATCTATCGATCTCTCTCTTGATTTGCAGGTGGAGTTAAGAGAGAGGGAGAAAGGGCAACAGGCAGCTGCTAATTCTGTTTCCTCTATAGGTTTCCTCCATGTCATATATAATCCCCCCCCACCCCGCCAACATCTGTCCATCCATTCCATGAATCATCTGAGCATGAATCATCTGACCATGAATCATCTGAGCTCTCGATCCATAACTCCTGAAGGACGGGACAGCTATAAAACAGAGATGTTTCTAACTGCAGGACAGATGTGCACTTGGTTCACCACACACCAGCACCTTATTATCATCATCACTATGTTATACATTCATATATTGATCTTGATATTTCAGGTCTTTTTAGTCTGCCACTTCTGTCATACATTAGCATGTTTTCCCAGTATAATTAATATCAGGTCCAAATGTTTTTTGACACCACTATATTTGTTTTCACCTTGATCCTTAAATACGACAGAGTAGCCCTGTGCTCAACAATGTTTGGCCATTAAACATAAGGATGCTGGTTCTAGTAGACCTGACAAATCTAATCTGTCCCTGAGAAGTTAACACACAGTACGTGAGTAACAATCTGTTCCTAGCATACTTAGCCTCAAATAACCGGAACACCATCATCCTCTCTTGCCAACAGTCTCTCTGTAGATAACTCCTTTAAACAATGTTTGACAAAAAGAATACAACTACACACCCACACATTCTCTGGAGGGTTTGGGAGAAGGGACTGGAGTACACCACTGTGCGCACACACACACACACACACACACACGCATGCATGCATGCACGCACACACATACACACATGCATGCACACACACACACACGCCGGCATGCACACACACACACACACATTCTCTGGAGGGTTGGGGAGAAGGGACTGAAATACACCACCACGCACACACACACAAGCATACATACACGCATACACACTCACACACACACACACATGCATGCACACACAAACATACACACATGCATACACACACACACACACACACATGTATGCATACACACACACACACATACATACATACATACATGCATACACACACACATACATGCGCACACACACACACACACACACACACGCACATGCATGCACACACACACATACACACATGCATACATACACACACACATTCTCTGGAGGGTTTGGGATAAGGCACTGGAATACCACCTCTTTAAGGATTATTCTACGGTCCTTATTTTTTCGATAAAAAATTATAAAACTGCAAACCAAATACAATATTTTCCCTCCTCAAACTGGTTTACCAGAATGACCCCAAATAGCTACCAGGTGGGATTCTACTTTCAGAGAGCGCAAACGGTCCCATAAAAATGCCTGAAAGTCTTTGTCTACGTTGCCTGTCTGTCCGCCTGTCTTTCTGTCTGTTTGCTGTCTGTCTGTCTCAAGCCTTCATGATTGCCTGCATTTAAGCTTACAGGACAAGCCACTGTAATCAAAGTTCCACATTGGGAATGCTTTTAAATGTGAAACCTTCATGTGTCCCATTTTCACACCTGTGTGTGTGTGTCTGTGTCTGTGTGTGTGTGTGTGTGTGTGTGTGTGTGTGTGTGTGTGTGTGTGTGTCTGTGTGTCTGTGTCTGTGTCTGTGTCTGTGTCTGTGTCTGTGTCTGTGTCTGTGTGTGTGTGTGTGTGTGTGTGTGTGTGTGTGTGTGCGATTAGTAATATTATTGTGTGGAGTATGATGGACGAGGCTTGATTAGAGGTGATCAATCTCTTTCAGAAAGAACTGTGTCTGGTCTATCATCTAGAACATCTACAACTGAACAGCACAGGGCTTTGTGTCAGACATAGAGAGATCGACAGTGAGACACGGATAGTCTTTTGTCTGTTCTGTTGTGTAGTTACATTACAATAAAGTAAATATAATGTCAATATAATATATTGAAAAACAGTTTATTCTGTGGAGACAACTACTTAAGTACAAGCTATAATCTTATCAACAACTAGTGTGTTTCCCTGCATGCACCGATTTTAAACTATTTTCACCTTCTCTAAACGCCCCACAGACAGAACACATGGGGAAGAAATAAAGAGTGTAATTGAGACAGGACAAAAGAAAATGGACCAGGCCTGAGATTCCTCTTCTCCTAAAGTGGAACAGAACGTTGATTAAAATGTGAGGGAGACTCGCTCTATAAAACCAGGACCACAGAGAGATGCCTGGGGAACATGAGGGGTTTTTACGTGTGTGTGTGTGTGTGTGTGTGTGTCACAGGTTCTGTTGACTGGAGTGAACAGCTCCTGTATCCAACCCGCTGACAGCAACAGTAGGCAGAGAGGCAGGCAGGCATCCAACCATGTGGCTCGGCATCAGCCTGCCGCCGGTAGATGGGATCATTACTGGTGACGGAAACTGGCCCCGAGACCAAGCCATCAGTCTGTCATCATGCCTCGCTCATTTAGTGAGACAAGCAGGCCCAAATGATGCGCGTGTGTGCGCGTGTGTGTGCGTGTGTGTGTGCGTGCGTGTGTGCGTGCGTGTGCGTGCGTGTGTGAGAGGCGGAGAGTGAACAAGCGAACTGAACCTGCGACTGTTAGCAGGAACATATTGGTTCTGGGTTGTTTATTGGGTGGGGGGGTTGCAGGGGAGGCCTGCTTGTGTGTGTGACTTTTCGTACGTGTGTATGTGCCCGCGGATGGCGTTTCCTACCGCTCCCGGAGGGTTATCCCCCTCTGGGCTCAGAACCAAGTCTCAGAGCAGAGAGAAAATGGACTGCTTTATTGGGACGCCTGTCAGGTCTCTCAGGATTTATAGTTAACAGGCAGGCTTTATCACTCAGTGGAGATGGAGAGTGGGGAGTGGAGGAGGGTGTGGGGGGGCTGGAAAGAAGAAGAGATACTATTTCTCAGTTTCTGTCCTCATCGCCCGGCAAACATTTCTGATAAATACTCAAATGCATTTGTATTGTAACTCTGAACATCTACGTTCATGCTCTTAGGCTAATTGTATGTCCAGTAATAGATATGTTGTCATTGCAAATCGTATAACAGGAACGTCATTGCTTTGGTATAGAACCGTCATAGCCTTGTTATAAAGCCGTCATAGCTGTGGTATAGAACCGTCATAGCCTAGTTATAAAGCCATCATAGCCTTGTTATAATGCCGTCATAGCTTTGGTATAGAGCATTTGCGCCTTCTTGTCGAATAAACCCGAGTGGAGAAATCAAACTGAGTCTTGAGGAATCAAAACCCAAGTGTGTATTTTGTTATCTTTAAGAGTAACAGTGGATCCACACAGTGAGACTAGCAGCTATTTCCTTTATGTGATGACGTCTCTGCAGCGCTTCAGCCAAGTTCACCCAAAACAGTCCTGAACACCCTAAACGTCTTGAATGTGGCGTCCATGTGTTTGCCTCTGGGTTAGTGTGGACAACAGCCTCAAAATCTTCCTCTGTACTACATTAAATACCTTGGCAACAGATTGGACTCTTGTGTAATCCATATCTCCATCCCCCTGCTACATGTTAGGGCTAAAATGGATCCATCTAGTGCTACTGTGTGTCTGTCTGAGAGAGGAAGAGATCAGTCACTATTCTCTCTCTCTTTCTTTCTATTTCTTTCTGTCTCTCCTTTTCTCTATCTCTTTTCACGGGTCTTCCCTCTTCTCTCTCTCCTTCCTTTCTATTGGTCTCTCATTCTTTCTCTCAGAACCCAGTCTTCCTAAATCAGTCTTTATTGTCTTCTCTGTTGTGGCCTGCCTTTAGTACAGCACATAAAATCATTACACATTTACGAGCCCACTGCGTGACTGGAGGCCACTTCTCCTCACAACGTTGTACCCCTACAACAGTGTATCTCAATTAATGACTGAGGGCCCACAGTTTTATGGCTATGGAAATGCTCGGCCCGTCCTGTTTCTGACGGTATTCGTCACAGGGCTGAGAGACACGGCGTGAGGGTTACACTGCTAGTCAAACGTCGGTTGTCATCAAACAAGTCGGCACATTTGTAGGTGGTCTGTAGAATATAAATATTAAATATTTTGGATATAAATGCAGCGTGAACCAGATTTCACTTAAAGGGGTAGGTCACATGAATTACATTGGTTCCCGTTCTCGGTAAGCTGACATAGACGAGGCTTGACAGTAAGGCTGTATGTTACCATCGTCCCGTCGTCTTTGTCTTTCTCCCATCCCAGTGTTGATAGTGTCAAGTGTCTTTTATTGCGTAATGTCTCAGCAACCTTGTGTTTTCTTAAGCGTCTAAACGTCCTTTCAACCTGATTGATCAACTAGC
>CM055764.1:9461821-9721821 GCA_029465975.1 Dallia pectoralis | reverse complement strand
AGCTCACCGGCTCCGCCCCTGACCCCAGAACAGGTTAAAGGTTGCAGGTTACAGGTAGCAGTCATTACTGCAGCCGGTGTTGAAGGGCAGAAGATGAAGATAGCGACTCGTGACTGGGGCCATGTTCTCTTCTGGTGATTTTCTTGTAACGCCGTGCAACCTGGCATCCTCCTTTGATTCTCCAGCAGCTGTAAGCCCTCTCTCTCTCCCTCTCCCCCTCTCCCCCCTCTCTCTCCCCCCTCTCCCCCCTCTCCTCCCTCTCCCCACTCTCCCCTCTCTCTCTCCCCCTCTCCCCCCTCCTCCTCTCCCTCTCCCCCTCTCCTCTCTCTCCTCCCTCTCCCCCTCCCCCTCTTCCCCCTCTCCTCTCTCCCTCCCCCCCCTCTCCTCTCTCTCTCCTCTCTCTCCTCCCTCTCCCTCCTCTCCTCTCTCTCCCCCCTCTCCCTCCTCTCCTCTCTCTCCCTCCCTCTCCCTCTCTCTCCTCTCTCTCCCTCCTCTCCTCTCTCTCCTCCCTCTCCCTCCTCTCCTCTCTCTCTCCTCCCTCTCCCTCCTCTCCTCTCTCTCCCCCTCTCCCCCTCTCCCTCCTCTCCTCTCTCTCCCTCCTCTCCTCTCTCCTCCCTCTCCCTCCTCTCCTCTCTCTCCTCCCTCTCCCTCCTCTCCTCTCTCTCCCTCCTCTCCTCTCTCTCCCTCCTCTCCTCTCTCTCCTCCCTCTCCCTCCTCTCCTCTCTCTCCTCCCTCTCCCTCCTCTCCTCTCTCTTCCCCTCTCCCTCCTCTCCTCTCTCTTCCCCCTCTCACTCTCTCTCTCTTCTCACTTTAATTCTCCCTTTCCCATGGATTGTGCTGCAGAAGATGTCTCTGGAAAATAACATGAGAGATATTAGATATACAGGATTTTGTGTGTCTGTGTGTCTGTGTGTGCGTGTGTGTGACTACATCGCTAGGTAGACGAGTGAGAAGTGAGTAACCCGTAGAGCGTGACTCCACAGAGAGCGGGCTGGTCAATTACTTTAGAATAAATCCTCCAGTGTCCAGCTCCCTGCACTGTGCTGGAAAAGACAACACACACACACACACACACACACACACACACACACACACACACACACACACTACACATCTGTTCGTCTATTTTTCAAACTCTCTTTTTTTGCTGTGCACCATTCTGTAACAATAGCTAACGAATGAATGACAACAGAGAAAAAATAGAAGTAGGAGATTAATATAAAATAAAAGAATCTGATTATTATGAGTGTTTGTGCTGCGCTGGCAGTGGGACACAAATCTGAACATCGCCTAACAGATGAGATGGTTTATCAAAGTTTGATTTGTTTTCTAATTCTTAGCGGGTCTGCATGATGGGTGGGAACTGATTGCCTCTAATGTGTTTATACATTTCGCTGGAGATTAAAATTTGCAGCTCTGTCTGCCTTTAACGACTGATCTCGATAGCTAGGACCTGCACACTGAGTCTGTACTGCCACATACCGGCTCTCACATTGTGACAAACAAACTGGAGACACACGTCCTGGAAAAAGCCCAAAACACAAGGCCCTGAATAAAGCATCTGGGACCAGGGCTTCAATTCCTAAGTAGATAATTAAGGTTTTGGTCAGTCACGTTGGTCAGGTATTCTGTACTCTCTTTTTAGGTCAAGTTAGTATTCTGATTAGCTATGTCGTTTTGGTTGATTCTTTCCAGTTGGTGAAATAGTAACTCTTTAGATTTTTCTCATGATTTGCTTGTGTACATTTGCGCAGCTGTCTGGGGCCACTGTAAACTTTTTGTTTTAGTTTTTTCTAACAGAGTCTAAAAAACAGCTGGCTTGGAGGTTTCTTCTCTAGTATATTCTCTCTGTAGATCAGTACTTTCTTTAAGTCTAAGAATCACTTTCTTTTAGGTGGGCGTGAAATGTATGAGATTATTTGTGATTTGGTGTTGGTGTTGTGCTCTGTCATATTGTGTATGCCGAGTTTCAATCAGGTCGGGTTTATTTTGTGAATTCTTGGTTGGTAAGTGGTCCACAAACCTCAGCTATAGAAAGAAAAGACTTTCCCTCTCCCTCTGTCCTACCATCTCCTCCCTGAGAGTGATCTGTAATAAAGCGGACTCACTTTACGAGAACCTGGACGCAGTAAACCAAAGGGGTGGAGGTGAGTGGAGGCTGGGTCTGTAAATGACCGAAATAAAACTCTTTTCTCTGGCACTTAGCACCAGGAGAGGAAGGGGCGAGAGGGAGAGCCGTATGGAAGGTGACAGAACACAGAAAAGACTGTGAAAGCTGAGTTAAAAAAGGATGGTAATAAGTGAAGGAGAGTGGAGAAAAAAGAAAGTGAGGGAAGAGTAGAAGATGGAGTAGAAGATGGAGTAGAAGATGGAGTAGAAGATGGAGGAGATGATGGAGTAGAAGATGGAGGAGATGATGGAGTAGAAGATGGAGTAGATGATGGAGTAGATGATGGAGTAGAAGATGGAGTAGAAGATGGAGTAGATGATGGAGTAGATGATGGAGTAGATGATGGAGTAGAAGATGGAGTAGAAGATGGAGTAGAAGATGGAGTAGATGATGGAGTAGATGATGGAGTAGATGATGGAGTAGATGATGGAGTAGAAGATGGAGTAGAAGATGATGGAGTAGATGATGGAGTAGATGATGGAGTAGATGATGGAGTAGATGATGGAGTAGATGATGGAGTAGAAGATGGAGTAGAAGATGGAGTAGAAGATGGAGTAGAAGATGGAGTAGATGATGGAGTAGATGATGGAGTAGATGATGGAGTAGATGATGGAGTAGATGATGGAGGAGATGATGGAGGTAGATGATGGAGTAGATGATGGAGTAGATGATGGAGTAGATGATGGAGTAGATGATGGAGTAGAAGATGGAGTAGATGATGGAGTAGATGATGGAGTAGATGATGGAGTAGATGATGGAGTAGATGATGGAGTAGAAGATGGAGTAGAAGATGGATGGATGGAGTAGATGATGGAGTAGATGATGGAGTAGAAGATGGAGTAGAAGATGGAGTAGAAGATGGAGTAGAAGATGGAGTAGATGATGGAGTAGATGATGGAGTAGATGATGGAGTAGATGATGGAGTAGAAGATGGAGTAGAAGATGGAGTAGAAGATGGAGTAGAAGATGGAGTAGAAGATGGAGTAGATGATGGAGTAGATGATGGAGTAGATGATGGAGTAGATGATAGGCGAGTAAGAGAGAGAGATTGAGAGGGTGGGCCATGGTTTTAATACCTCATACATTCCATCAGCTGCCAGCTACACCAAGCAGGCAGACAGGCAGAAGCTCACCTAGCATCTGGGACCTATTCTCAGAGCCTTTATGTCCCTGATGACAAACCCTCCTCCAGCCTTGACAGTCTCACCCTGGGATTGTGTCTTTACAAGCCTCCACTCAATCCCTAGCTCTTCACTTACCTCCCTTGGTGTTTGGCCCTCTTTTTGTTCTAATGTACAGCGTGTACACTGACCCGACCCTAAATCACAGCAGATCTGTCTCTTGGGCCTCTGCTCTCGTATTTTCACTGTACTTCATATTGGATGATACTGAAATGAGTCGTTTTTTTCTCCAACCTTCAAAAGAGCTGGAATGGAGGTAGGAAACATACAATAAAGTGAAGCGTTTTCATAGCTTCCTGACATCAGTGTAGGGCGTAACTGGGCGTAACTGGGCGTAACTGGGCGTAACTGGGCGTAACTGGGCGTAACTGGGCGTAACTGGGCGTAACCGGGCGTAACCGGGCGTAACCGGGCGTAACTGGGCTTAACTGGGCACTGATGAACACTTAATATCATAGCAATGTATCATTTACATTTTGGATTTTACACAATATAGTGTTGGGGTCTAATACACGTTCAGTTTCAGGAGTTGGTTCCACATGCCTATACGTTCACTCATTTGTAATTCATGTATACCAACATATATAATAAACTGATAAGAAAGTGATAGTAAATGCTAAAACCCTGAATGCCATTTGTAATTAATATATTCACACCTAGGACTAAGCAAATGAGAAAGCTAAACAAAAGGCTAAAACCTTTGTATATTCAATTTAGTTACATTTGTAATTAATATGTGCATACATATGACTAAGCAAATGAGAAAGTGAAACAAAAGGCTTAAACCTTTGTATATTCAATGTGGTTCCATTCTTAATTAATTCCTACCTACTTTGGAATATGCAGCTTGTGAGAAACCCAAGAGTCTGTTGCAGAACCCAGACGTGGAAGCAGGTGATGATGACCTCGAAAACAGGATAAATAACACAGTAGAACAATTGTGCTGGTTTGTAGGAAAGGCCTTCTCAAGATTTATTAAAGTTCTCTTTCATGTACTCTCTTCCTGATTGTACGACCATATACATTGTTCAATGTTTCATGTGTGATGAATCACACAGTTCATATTATTTCTAATAACACGCATAAATCCTTTACACAAACACACACACAATCTCACCATCTGCTTTACAAACCCGGAGCTTTGCTGCAGAGTATGAACGCGTTTGTCAGGGCATACAAATAAAAATGCTTTAGAAGAAAGTATGTGACCATAAAGATACATCAATAACAGTACAGACATTGGTCTGCATTCCACATTAAAATGCTCACTTTTCACAATAAGTCTTAAGGCCTTACATCAAACGGAATTTAATTAACTGCTTTAAGATAGAAAAACCTAAGTTCTGCTGAAAGAATATTAGTTCATAGCTAGAATACAAATATTCTCACATCATTTCTGATTGGAATCTTACAGGAAAAAGACAGAACTGGTGCGTACCACTTTTCCTTGCATTCGATGTTGATCACATAACCAGCGTCTCGTTTAGCTCAAACAGCCAAGCGCCCCAAAATAAATGTAAGTTATATAATTTGTAATTATATTCCTGCTATAAGATTGTTGTCATTTACTTAAATTGTTAGGTAAATAGTGATTGGGAATAACAAACTTGGAATAACATCCTATATTGTAATAACATTAGCAATAAATCATATTTCTAGTGTAAATCAAATGGAATACATGTGCTAATACAATGCAGTTAATACAGTAGTTAATATGTGTTTGCATAACAGTTGCAAAGTAATAAGTATCAACTGAAGGGAATGTGTTACCAAGGAGTACAGGACTATGGGATGGTAAGTATTCTTAACTATTGGGTTTCAACTTAGCTTTGTTTGGAGTTTTATCTATGTTAAGCCACATTTTACAAATACAATAAACTTCAGAACTGAACCACATGTTTAGCATTCACCCCACCCCCCACACACACACACCCACCAGTTATCATCTCTGCTTACAGAAAACATTCCGCCTGGGAGGGGCTACTAGTTACTTACGGCTGAGCCCTAGTTGATAGGTATTGAGCACATGGTTCTGTAAGAATACTGGGTTAGGTTCTGTAAGAATACTGGGTTAGGTTCTGTAAGAATACTGGGTTAGGTTCTGTAAGAATACTGAGTTAGGTTCTGTAAGAATACTGGGTTAGGTTCTGTAAGAATACTGAGTTAGGTTCTGTAAGAATACTGGGTTAGGTTCTGTAAGAATACTGGGTTAGGCGCTATGGGAACAGCTGAACTGTGTAATGGACCACTTGTCAGAAGCTCGTTATTCATGCCTAGTTTATTATTTTCTTTTAATTAATTTTTTAAATGCAACTGTTACTACATTCCGATTATATGGAAAGCACTGTACAAATGCAATGAATAATTATTATTATCCAAGCTCAGATATATCCGTCTATACAGAGTTGGATAAACTTCTCCGACAGATCTGGGCCATAGTTTGGCCACCCTCGTTTAACCCGTAACCCGTTGGGTGTGAAGCCCAGCGTATTTTGTGGACAGTAAACATTACTGATTCCCCCGGGCTGACAGAGCACGCTTCAGTGGGGCGGGGGGGTTATAAAAGCCTTGGTGTTGTCCTACTCAGCTGTTTTGCCAGCCCACTGCTCTTTTGGCCGGGCATCAGTCGGCCTGCTTTTGTTGTCGTGTTGCTAGAACGGACGTGCAGGTGTGTGTTTCTGATGACGCTCTGCTTATGATGCATTTTCTTTGGTTCCGCGTGACTGTCTGTGTTTAGGTGTTTGGCGTGTGTTTAGGTGTTTGGCTTGTGTGCATGTTTCCGTGTCCCACTGTGTCCTCAGTTTAGCTTAATGAATGTGCGTGACGTAAGGCTGGGTGGTATGGCCTAAAATATATATCACGGAATGATTTGAAGCAGGGACGGTAACCATATATATCACATTATATTAGTTTTTCTTCATTTCTATATAAATGCATTTAAAGTAGTCAAGTATTGGTATAGAAACAGTAATTCAGCCATTACCATTAGTATAATCTTAACTGTATTACTATAGCACATTTCCCATTGTACAGAAGGTATTTTAGGAACATATATTTAGCAGATGTTTTCTATCTCTGAATAAAATCTAAAATCAGTTGGACAGAAGAATTATTTCCCTCAACCAATTCAACACAAGAACACAGTAATGGCATTTGTTAGTCAGGATTTGTTAGTCCACCGCTGACTTTTGTCATAAGGACGGCCTTAGGAAACTGACTGATGAAGGCATGTCTGATTTGCAGCGCTGCTCGACGCTTTACTTGTTTGCAGAAGTTGCATTATTTAGCTTTCCTCATATTCCTGAACATCTATTGCTTTGTGGTGATAGAACAGATTCCTTGTGTCACCACCGTTAACAACCACTGTTGTCCGACATAGTTTGTAGATGACCGTTTTCTTGTCTTTGTCAGACTATTTAAACCCGAACCATCTCCACATAATGAAAGGTGCACTGGTATGTTTGACCAACTCCTATTGGTCACACGGCTGTACGGGATCTCACGTTTTCCAGAGGATTCTGCTAATAATTACGAACCTTAGAGCAGTTCTTCATCTCGGAAGGCTGTAACGCAGTAGGACGGTATATTTCAAAATTCATATTGTAGGCCAAATTAATTCCGGTATATTTTTAAACCGTTCGTAGCGTCCAGCCCTAGTGTGAAGTTTCAATCTGTGTACAGTAGGGTGTGTGTTGTTAGCGACAGTGTTACTGTAAAGTAAAAGGAGATTCGCTTCCATAGCTCTTTGCAGACAGCTGCTGTTCAGCCAGCCATCGGTAGCATCTGCCTAGTGTATGTGTCCGTGTGTGTGTGTGTGTATTTATACCTACGGCCAGTGATAAGCCATTGTTTCTGACAGCTCCCACAGGCCCGGCTCGAGCTCTCTGGGTAATTTGCTGCACTTGACCTCCGACCCCAGAAGTGTGGGTCTGTGGTGGCAAGCGGGTGGGTGGTTGGAGGGCGTGCTAAGGCCTAGCGCCCAACAAGCTCCCTTTGTTCGTCATACTGGGTATTGATTCCATCGATCTATACTGCGGGGATCTCCAATAGGTCGGTTGTGGGCTATTGATGATAGCTGTGCGCAGACCATTTTTGAGTAGCTTGCGAAACACTTCTGAAGTACATGCAGTGTGCCTGTGTGAGTCTCCCTTCTTTAAGATACTCTTGACCCTGTACAAATGTCCCACATTACCACCACCAAGCGCTCCCGGAACATCACATTTACTCCACCATGCTTGAAAGATGACGTCAAGCAGTCGTCCAGCATCTTTTCATTTGGTCTGTTTCTCACAAATGTTTTTTGTGATATGAACATCTTAAACCTGTAATTTACCCCCCTAAAACTGTATTCCTTTATTTTGAATGCAGTGTCTGTTTTCTTTTACTTATCTTTAAATTGTCTTTCTCTTGGGCATCCTGAGATATATATGTCTTTTCTTTGCAAATCTGTGTAGAATGACAGAATTTGTTGATGTTGAGTCTGGTCTTTCGCAGGTACTATTTAATGGAGCTGCCAGTTAAGGACATGTGAGTTGTCTGTTTCTCAAACTAGACACTGAAATTTATTTTTCCTCTTGCTCAGTTGTGCACCGGGGCCTCCCACTCCTCTTTATATTCTGGGTAGAGCCAGTTTGTGCTGTTCTGTGTGGTTCAGTGTTTTGGCAGTTTCAGGCATGGAATAGCCTTCATTTCTCAGAACAAGAATAAACTTGTAAAGTTTCAGTAGAAAATTCTTTGTTTCTGCCCATTTTGCGTTCGGTAGTAGAACCCAGAATTGTTGATGCAGCAGACAATAAACTAGTCTAATGAAGGCCAGTTTTATTGCTTTTTTAATCAGCACACATTTTCAGTGTGCTAACATAATTGCCTATAGGTTTTCTAATGATCAGTTAGTCTTTTTAAATGATTAGCAAACACAACGTGCAATTGAAACACAGGAGGGATGATTGCTGGCCTCCGTACAGCTTAGTAGATATTAGTAGATATTTCATAAAACATCTGCCATGTCCAGCTGCAATAGCAATTTGCAACATTAACAATCTCTATACTGCATTTGAGGCATTTTGTGTTATAAAAAAAAGGACAATTTAAAATGACCCCAAATATTTTAATGGTAGTGTATGTGTCTACAAGCAGTGGCGGCTGGTGAAGTTTATTTTAGGGGGGGCTAAATCAAACCCCTGTAGGGGGGTCTGGGGGCATCCCCAGACCCCCCTTTTTTATTTTCATACAAACGAAGCATTCTGGTGCATTCAGACAAAATAATAAAGACAAAACATTTTCTTACAAAGACGAATGGGGCCGGGGAACTAAGTTTAACTTAATTTATTTGCCTTGTAGAATTCAGCAAGATTAAAAGTGCAAACACATCAATAGAAATTGGGAATTATACACAAGTTAACATTCTCTCTCTGTGTCTGTATGCGTGTTTGTGAGAAAGTGTGAGAGAGAGAGAGGTGAGTGAGTGTGTTATGGCCAATATATTGTGTTGGTAACTTCAGTCATAAATCTATTTACAGTCAAATACCAATATAATATGTGCAACCTTTTATGTGAGGTTGTTCAAGACACACTTAAGGCATGATGCCAACATAGGTTTGCAGAGAACTATATACAATATGTACACTGAAGGCAAGATGCCACCATAGGTTTGCAGAGAATTATATACAATATGTACACTGAAGGCAAGATGCCACCATAGGTTTGCAGAGAACTATATACAATATGTACACTGAAGGCATGATGCCACCATAGGTTTGCAGAGAACTATATACAATATGTACACTGAAGGCATGATGCCACCATAGGTTTGCAGAGAACTATATACAATATGTACACTGAAGGCAAGATGCCACCATAGGTTTGCAGAGAACTATATACAATATGTACACCGAAGGCAAGATGCCACCATAGGTTTGCAGAGAACTATATACAATATGTACACTGAAGGCAAGATGCCACCATAGGTTTGCAGAGAATTATATACAATATGTACACTGAAGGCATGATGCCACCATAGGTTTGCAGAGAACTATATACAATATGTACACTGAAGGCATGATGCCACCATAGGTTTGCAGAGAATTATATACAATATGTACACTGAAGGCATGATGCCACCATAGGTTTGCAGAGAACTATATACAATATGTACACTGAAGGCATGATGCCACCATAGGTTTGCAGAGAACTATATACAATATGCACACTGAAGGCATGATGCCACCATATGTTTGCAGAGAACTATATACAATATGTACACTGAAGGCATGATGCCACCATATGTTTGCAGAGAACTATATACAATATAGACCTCCTCCACAATCCTTTGAATGTGCGACCGCTAGCATACATTTTAAAAGCTCGTTCTGCACAGTCTTGGATGTGCCCTTGAACACCGTGGCGTTTTTCAGGTGCTCATCAAAAACGTCATCTAACTGCCACGAAGTCCACCAATCCCAGAAAAATACCTGGGTTTGTGGAGCCCTCCGTCTCATCCTTGCCTCGCAAAGCCAACTCGAACACTCCGCAAAACTTCACACATTGGATGAGCCGGTTGAGGATGTTCGGTTCTTGCTCACCTCATCGTTGTGGCGACGAACAGCTAGCTTGTATCCCTCATTCAGTTGAGTGGCAATGTTCACCCTTCCAATAGTCGCAAATCTCAAGCAGCTATCCATGTGGATCTTTGACATCTCATGCTTTTTGATTTTCTCAGACAGATGGTTCATATCTATAACACCAGTCGAAACCCAAGCAGCGCTGTCTGACGTCAGGGTGTTGTTAGGATGGAAGAGTAGGCAGGGGTAGCAGAAAACAGCATTAGCTTCTTCACAACCTGCTAGCCAGCTTTTTTTCATATACCAATTTGGTGAAAATCCTCGGGTGTACGACTTTGCAGCCTTTATAGAAATTTGTTTAATCTTTAATTTTGGTCTTGGAGGTCCTGATTGTTTTAATTCCAATTTCTCTGAATTGGATCGTCGACTAAAAGGAACTTCTTTCAGAGACGCAACGGAATTACACACGTTAACAGCCATATTGAAAGTAGCAAGTGACTTGATCGAAGATATCGCGCTCGCTCTCTTTGCTCAGTTACGTATGACGCAAGCACGTTAGTGCGAGTCCCAAATCCTCATTGAAAATGCATTGAAGGCTCATTTTCCGAAAAAAAAAAAAGTTTTAATATGAAAGTCAATGGGAGATTTCTTGTGCAATTTTCCACGTCAATGAATTCCCCCCAGAGAGGCGGAGTCGCGGGCGCGACCATTTGAAACGTGACTTGAATCTGACGAATCTGATTGGACAATGACAGATAATATGTCTAGAACACTGAAAACTACTTTTGCTGTGATAGAATTTGTTAAAAAAAAAATCCTCTTCCTCCCAGTTGGTAGTGCGTCGCCCAAATCGCCCCTATAGAGCACCCGCCCCTGTCTACAAGTACAAAGAAAGTTTGTCTAGACACGTTTCTGCGTCAGTTGCATATTAATCAATGAAATGGAACTGTTAACAAGTATTTCTCTGAGAATGATACAAGTCGTGTTGAATTTCCTGCTATTGATTAGACAGCTATTGTTGTTATTTTAAATTGTGTATAAGATTTGGCTAGTGATGTCACTTGATATAAGCATATTTAGGTAAATTTGCTTAAAAGCTGAGTGCTACGGTAATAGCAAGAATAAGATAACAAGGTGTTGTCAGCACCGGATCTAGTGCAGTACATCTGAAACTGGACCCTTGGTTTACTATATTATAACATTGTTAAGGTTTATTTCCATCAACATTTGGGTGCCCACCCCTGAGTGCATAGCTAACTTTATTAACGTAGTCTTTATCATAGCTCACTGTTACGGTAATGTAATGGGGAGAGACACAGGGAACAGACACAGTGCCCGTGTGGGCCCCAGAGGGCAATTATTAACAAAAAGCAGAAGAAACAACACAATCAGAACTAAAAAAAACATCTTATACCTGCGAGCTGGAAGGAGAATCAGGCTCTTCTACCTCCTCCGCTCCCTGGAGCTGCTTTCCTAGGGGCCCTTTCATCCTCTCTGTGATGAGGCCAGATTGGGGGCAGGTGTGTTTCGTCAAGTCCTGGCAGCCGAGCTTGGTTTAAGGCAAGCAGCTGGGCTTCATTCAGGCACCCCATTTTGCAGCCCCGGGTCATGTGCTTCTCCCTGGGGCCTTGTCCTGACGCAGATACAGCAGACTGTGTGTTTGTGACACACTGTATTATTTATCATAGTCTTATTCATACCTAACTGTATTAACATTATTATTTCTAGAATACTGTTTTAATACTCTTAATTATAGATAACTGTATTAAGATAATTATTCTTATATATATATATATATGTGCGTTCGCCTGTATCTAGCATATCTAGCCTGTTTTTTAGCAATAACTAGCAATGAATCAAGGAGCAAATTTTCAGTGAACAGATTCAGTTAAAACCCTTGATTTTTTGATGATTTTTTTGATGTATTGTGCAATCATTTATACCCATGTCATTTGGTATAGAGTTTTTATTTAAAACATCACCTGCAGCAATAAAGTGACAGTTAAAGGCATCGGTAATTTAATGAATTTGAAAGGACATCCATTATAGATAATGAAATAGTGTATTTACATTTCTCATTCTCCGATTAGTTTTCCAGTCCAAGCTATACAACTTTCCTAGCATTTGGCCATGCCACATTTATTTTATGAATAGCATCCGTTTTCCTAGAATCAAACAGCTTATCCGCCGTAGAGGTAAAACACTATTGAATTACTGCAGTTTATTGCTAGTTTGGCCCGTGGAATGGCTGAAATGCAGTCTAGATCACTTTGGGAGAGGCCTTGTAAGAAAGCTTGTTCACTCAAATTTTCTTTTGTGGTGAAACGTAGTTTGCCCTTTGGAATTGTCTCTAATCCATACATTCAGGGAATGGACACTGATTTCTTTTGGAAATAGACTGCTTGCTTTGTCAATATATAATCGATCAATGTAGATTTTATTGGTTCATTTAAATTTGCCCAGGAGGCATGTTGTTTAGCTGCATTAGGTTTAGGCTGACACAGAACTCCTTAAGAATTCCCAATTCTTTATTTGATATGAGTGTAGCCAATTGGTTTCCTACATTTATTCCAAATGTAATACTTAAAGCTAGCAATTCATCCTCACTTGTGAATACAGATTAAGAAGAGAAAGGTGATTTCTAGTATCCCAACCTTTCACAACCTATCCCAGCCTATCCCACCTTTTCCCAATCTATCCAACCTATCCCAACCTATCCCAACCTAACCCAACCTATCCCAACCTATCTCCTCCTATCCCAACCTATCCCATCTTCTCCCAAACTATCCCAACCTTTCTCAACCTATCCCAACCCATCCCAACTTATCCCAACCTTTCCCAATCTATCCCACCTTCTCCCAAACTATCCCAACCTTTCTGTTCTAAATGAATTGGACCCATCAAGTGCATTTTCTGCATCATTTGTTTTCTTGTATATATCTAGATTAATTGTGATACCAAAATATTAATAAAATAAGCCTTTGACCCTAAACTCTACATTTACGTGTAAAATAACAAGGTTGACTGTTGGTTACAGTCTGTCTTATCAAAGGAACTTTCCATAGTATTAGTATTAAAAATCTCTAAAACGTTCCCCCAAACATTTGCAGTGATTCTGAAATTTATGTTAAGGACCTCCTAAAACGTTTAGACCAGAAATAATTTGTTGTTTTTTGTTTTTAGCAGAGACTGAATCGGTTCCATAAAATCATGCTTCAGCTGTTTCCGTCTTTCCTTTCATGATGTTGTTTGAGCCCTCATGATTGAAATAGAATCAATATGTGAGTGTTTTTCGCCAGAACAAATGGGATAATTACAGTAATTTCCTTGACTATAGACCCAGAACAACTAAGAGTTGTAGCACTTGTAACATTGATGTTTCTTACAATGCTTCTGCCTAAATAATGCCCTGAGCTGGGCTAGAGGAAAACCTTCCATCAACACGTTTCTCATCTAGATTTGAGCTGGGCTTCCCCTCCACCCAAGTGCAGGAACAGTTTCTTCCAGACTGCTGTTAACATGCAGAACTTTGAAACCCTTTGGAAACTTTGCATACACACTGCTACCTTATTTATTTTATCTGCCATTTGCACAATACATTCTGTTTGTACTATCCATTTACCAATTGCCGAGATGTTTTCCGCTTGTATTTTCCTCTGCACATTTGCAATTTGCTACATTGTTGAACTGAATAACTGCATATTTACTTACCCATGTCTATTGCACATCCTTACAATGTACTCCATATATTTTTTGCACTGCTCTTTTGCACTTCTGGTTGGATGCAAACTGCATTTTGTTGTACTGTACTTGTACGGTTCAATGACAATAAAGTTTAATCTAATCTGCTGGCACCATTGAGCATTCCATCCTAGTGTGCTAGTGTTGACCGGTTGGCATTGTAAATGCATTCTGGGTGCAGGCAATGTCTTTGTAGGCTGCAAAACGCTCATTCCACTTTGTCGTTTTTTTACCAGCTCGACAGTTTTATCCTATAGCTGTATGTTCTAAAAACATTTCTCACAGATTACCTGTCTACAAACTCAAACTGGAAACCTTTCGTAGATAACGTGTTAACATTATTATTCGTAGCTAAATGTAACAATTTGTCTTATTCATAGCTAACTCTATTAGCATAGTCTTGTTCATAGGTAACCGTATTAACATTATTATTCATAGCTAACTGTATTAGCATAGTCTTGTTCATAGGTAACCGTATTAACATTATTATTCATAGCTAACTGTATTAGCATAGTCTTGTTTCTAGGTAACCGTGTTAACATTATTATTCATAACTTAACGTAACAATGTTGTCTCATTCATAGCTAACTGTATTAGCACAGTCTTGTTTATAGGTAACCGTGTTAACATTATTATTCATAACTTAATGTAACAATGTTGTCTTATTCATAGCTAACTGTATTAGCATATTCTTGTTTATAGGTAACCGTGTTAACATTATTATTCATAGCTTAATGTTACAATGTTGCCTTATTCATAGCTAACCTTATTAGCATAGTCTTGTAGGTAACCGTGTTAACATTATTATTCATAGCTTAATGTTACAATGTTGTCTTATTCATAGCTAACTGTGTTAGCATAGTCTTGTTCATAGGTAACCGTGTTAACATTATTATTCATAACTTAATGTAACAATGTTGCCTTATTTATAGCTAACTGTATTAGCATCGATGACTGTGTTTGTTGTTGGTTGCTGCGAGTGTCAGGTTTACATGTGAGTGGGGGAGCAGGTTAGTGGGGGGAGGGAGAGTGAATGAAAGGACATCTGATTATGATGTTTTCAACATGATGCACACGGGAACAATCATGAACACTGTCAGATTAAATACAAGGTCAATTGCATTGCATTTAAGCCATTTCATTTACATGTATTGCATTGCATTTAAGCCATTTCATTTACGTGCATTGCATTGCATTTAAGCCATTTCATTTACGTGCATTGCATTGCATTTAAGCCATTTCATTTACGTGCATTGCATTGCATTTAAGCCATTTCATTTACGTGCATTGCATTGCATTTAAGCCATTTCATTTACGTGCATTGCATTGCATTTAAGCCATTTCATTTACGTACATTGCATTGCATTTAAGCTATTTAATTTACGTGCATTGCATTGCATTTAAGCCATTTCATTTACGTGCATTGCATTGCATTTAAGCCATTTCATTTACGTGCATTGCATTGCATTTAAGCCATTTCATTTACATGTATTGCATTGCATTTAAGCCATTTCATTTACGTACATTGCATTGCATTTTAGCCATTTTATTTACATGTATTGCATTGCATTCAAGCCATTTAATTTACATGTATTGCATTGCATTTAAGCCATTTCATTTAAATGTGCGTGACCCCATGCTTCTGCTTCTATAAAGCTGACCGTTGCATCAGTTGCCCTGAAAGCACCTGTGCCTAAGCCACCAACCAAATGCTGCCTGAATTCCTTTGTCACCCCTAAATATATTCTAGGGGAAACAGGAGGATAAGCTTACACACACACACACACTGACACACACACACACACACACCGACACACACACACACTGACACACACACACACCGACACCAACACACACACACCCACACACACAGAAAACGACCCAGATGGGCTAGATCATATGTGTGTGTGCGTGTCAGTATTAGAGTGTGCCAGGGCTATTTAATGAGAATCTCTATGTGGGACAGCTGAATGTCAGCAGATCCATTATGCTGTATCTGAGTTCCCCAGAGCAGAATGAGAAAGAGAGGATGATGGAGAGAGAGAGATGGATGGAGGGGTGAAGTACAGTGGATGTGTGGATGGATGGATGGAGGGGTGAAGTACAGTGGATGTGTGGATAGATGTATGGAGGGGTGAAGTACAGTGGATGTGTGGATGGATGTATGGATGGAGGGGTGAAGTACAGTGGATGTGTGGATAGATGGATGGAGGGGTGAAGTACAGTGGATGTGTGGATGGATGGATGGATGGAGGGGTGAAGTACAGTGGATGTGTGGATAGATGGATGGAGGGGTGAAGTACAGTGGATGTGTGGATAGATGGATGGATGGAGGGGTGAAGTACAGTGGATGTGTGGATAGATGGATGGAGGGGTGAAGTACAGTGGATGTGTGGTTGGATGGATGGATGGATGGATGGAGGGGTGAAGTACAGTGGATGTGTGGATGGATGGATGGAGGGGTGAAGTACAGTGGATGTGTGGATAGATGGATGGAGGGGTGAAGTACAGTGGATGTGTGGATGGATGGATGGATGGATGGAGGGGTGAAGTACAGTGGATGTGTGGATGGATGTATGGAGGGGTGAAGTACAGTGGATGTGTGGATGGATGGATGGAGGGGTGAAGTACAGTGGATGTGTGGATAGATGGATGGAGGGGTGAAGTACAGTGGATGTGTGGATGGATGTATGGATGGAGGGGTGAAGTACAGTGGATGTGTGGATGGATGTATGGAGGGACGTCCTGTTTACTGGCCTCTCCATCTCTCTTCACAATGAATTATTCACATGATACTTCCTCACCTGTGTCACACATTCAGTGTCCCCGCTCCAGGACAGAGTCACACACACACACACACATATGTATACACATAGACATGCACACTCAAACAGACATGTGCATTCACACACAGATGCGCACACACTCACACACACACACACACACACACACACATAGAGACATGCATACGCAATCTAACACCGAACAACATATCCCAAATTAACCATGTAGCAACAAGGTCCAACCCACACAAACCTTGTGGTTTCAAGTGCATGCTTGCTGTTGACTGTGTGTGTGTGCGTGCGTGCGTGCGTGCGTGCGCGTGCGTGGGCCGGTGATGACATAACAACAGGTCGTCACAACAGGTGGTTTGTGTAATTCTTCACAGAATCTCCGTTCCTTTTGTTGCTCACCAAATTTACACTCCGAAGAAAACAATTTCATTAACAATTATTCTCAGAAATTAATGAATCGCGACACAATTGGCACACAAAATGTATTGTTGTTAATATTACACGCTATATCTTTCTGGGTTGGCTGTGGTTCATTTGCAGTATACACACTTATTGTGGTGTGACTGTTCATGCCCACTGACCATTCACTCAGACACATATCGTTGCTGAACTCCATGGCCTATCTCCCTACAGTACAGAGGAGGTCCCTGTCATCTGTCTATCTCCCTACAGTACAGAGGAGGTCCCTGTCATCTGCCTATCTCCCTACAGTACAGAGGAGGTCCCTGTCATCTGCCTATCTCCCTACAGTACTGAGGAGGTCCCTGTCATCTGCCTATCTCCCTACAGTACTGAGGAGGTCCCTGTCATCTGCCTATCTCCCTACAGTACAGAGGAGGTCCCTGTCATCTGTCTATCTCCCTACAGTACAGAGGAGGTCCCTGTCATCTGCCTATCTCCCTACAGTACAGAGGAGGTCCCTGTCATCTGTCTATCTCCCTACAGTACAGAGGAGGTCCCTGTCATCTGTCTATCTCCCTACAGTACTGAGGAGGTCCCTGTCATCTGCCTATCTCCCTACAGTACAGAGG
This sequence comes from Dallia pectoralis, assembly GCA_029465975.1. Taxonomy (NCBI): domain Eukaryota; kingdom Metazoa; phylum Chordata; class Actinopteri; order Esociformes; family Umbridae; genus Dallia; species Dallia pectoralis. The sequence continues at coordinate 9,704,343 of CM055764.1, read as the reverse complement.
AGGTCCCTGTCATCTGCCTATCTCCCTACAGTACAGAGGAGGTCCCTGTCATCTGCCTATCTCCCTACAGTACAGAGGAGGTCCCTGTCATCTGCCTATCTCCCTACAGTACTGAGGAGGTCCCTGTCATCTGCCTATCTCCCTACAGTACAGAGGAGGTCCCTGTCATCTGCCTATCTCCCTACAGTACAGAGGAGGTCCCTGTCATCTGCCTATCTCCCTACAGTACAGAGGAGGTCCCTGTCATCTGCCTATCTCCCTACAGTACAGAGGAGGTCCCTGTCATCACCCTTTGATGACATACAGTATGAGTTCCCCAATCCCATTACACAGGGAGTACATTAACTAGACCACGTCACTGTACATACTGCCTGGATCCCTGCTGTCACCAACATACAATTTAGGAATATTACATTTCTATCTACAGGGTTTGTCCCCGGGTTTCAAAGCACTTTACAGAACATCTGACCGAAATCGTGGGGTGGTGGTCGTGGGAGGGTGGATATGGGGGGGGGGGGGTCATAGGCGACATTTACCAGTAATAGCCCTTTGTGCTAGACCACTCACCACTCCTCAGCTGTCACAGTGGAATACTACATCTATTTCCTATAACACACAGAGCCGTTAGTGCTTTCATCTTAAAATAGCCTGGTCCACGACATATCACGAGCAGAGCATGTACATGTTTCCCTTAACGGATTAGTTATTTTATTCATGATAATATTTGAGTGCATTGAGAAATACAGTCAGAGAGTCGGCTGTTTCGGCTTGTTCCATCTTTAGGGTTCTGGGGAGCTGGACTGAAATGGACCCACCTTCTCCTGCACGTGTTAAGATCCTATTCTACAGGTGTGGTAGAACAGGAACCATAGTCATGGCTATACATGTTGACAGATATCGACAGGTCAATGTCTAGGGTGGTGTTGTAACATTACATATTGCTGTTTGAAGGTCTCTGCTCCGTACGTTTCGTCACAAATGCATTCACAGTTACAGGAGATCGTGTATAAATAGATTTCTTTTTATGAAAACAATTATTTTACCTCAAAATATAACCCTGTGCTGCTCTTAGTGGCAAATGGAAAGTTTTTCATGCTCATTGTGCTTTGGCTGGCAAAAATATACTGTGGATGCTACGTGTTTGCTGAAATAAGTGGTGGTCTCCAAATCCCAAACTAGGGTCGTGGCCAGGCCTGATGTCGGGAGGACGGTTCTGGTTCGGTTCGAGGTACGGCAGGGCTGAACACTCGGGAGAGGGCCTCTGGTTTGGTGTTCTTGGACCCCGGCCAGTAGGCCAGCGTCAACTGGAACCGTGCGAACAGCAGCGCGCACCGGGCCTGTCAAACGTTCTACCTTTTTGCCGTTCAAAAATATTCCAGGTTCTTGTGATCCATCCACACTAGAAAAGGCTGGTCGGCCGCCTCCGGCCAGTGTCTCCACTCCTCCAGAGCTACCTTGTGAGGAGAAGTGAGGAGAGGGTTACGGGTTTTGACCCTGATATCGTTAAGACCCCGGTAGTCAATGCAAAGTCGTAATGTCTTGTCTTCTCCACAAAGAAGATCCCGTTACCAGCAGAAAATGAGGATGGTCTGATAAGCCCAGCCCAGAGTGACCCCTAAATGTACCCCTCCACGGCCTTGGTCTCCGGCTGGGGGGGATTACCAGGGCGGAGGTCAATGGCACAGTCATACGGTCTATGTGGAGGAAGAGAAATAGCTTGGGTCTTGCTGAAAACCACCTTTAATCTCAGATACAGACAAGAGATTGATCTCCACCTCAGGGCTAGTGTGTCGTGATGACGTCAGAGGCATGGCAGCCAGTAGACACTCGGCGTGTCAGAATGAGCTTCACCCCGTGACGGAACCATTGGACCAATCCACTTGCGGGTTGTGACAGCAGTGCCAGGAGTAGCCTTAAACAACAGGAACTTGTGGTGAGTGTAACGGCAGTGAATGGATCATTTCAGTGTGATTACCATAAATTAGCATAGCCACTGGCTCAGAGTTGTGTGTAACCCGTCCATTGGGATGTCCGTTCAGTGACAAGGCTTCAACGGGAGACTGGAGAAGATGAGATGGCACATTTAGTTAACCCAAGAGATTAGAGTCAGTAAAGCAATAATCCGCTCCGGAATCAATAAGCACTTGCACTGGTAAAGACCGAGACCCCAACTTGAGAGTAGCAAACACCGGGATCTGGCTCACCCATAGCCCCGTATCTACTGGTGAGCTGGGTCGTTTATAAAGGACAAGTATGGTATATATGGCTAAATAAATGCACAAATCCTAACCTAATAAATGACCTTGTCCTTGTTAACTTCCAATATGTTAAAGAGACTGTCAGGCTGGTTTATGATCTGCCGGAAGTTTAATAATGAAAATAAAAATGTTGACACAATCCACCTCCCTGAACATTGTTGCAGACCAGATAAAGCAAACAGGCAGTGGCATCTTTCAGCATGATAATGTACCATGATAACGTACCATGATAACGTACCATGATAACGTACCATGATAATGTACCATGATAACGTACCATGATAATGTACCATGATAATGTACAATGATAACGTACAATGATAACGTACCACGATAACGTACAACGATAACGTACCATGATAACGTACCATGATAACGTACCATGATAACGTACCATGAAAACGTACCATGAAAACGTACCATGAAAACGTACCATGAAAACGTACCATGATAACGTACCATGATAACGTACCATGATAACGTACCATGATAACGTACCATGATACTGTACCATGATACTGTACCATGATACTGTACCATGATAACGTACCATGAAAACGTACCATGAAAACGTACCATGAAAACGTACCATGAAAACGTACCATGAAAACGTACCATGATAACGTACCACGATAACGCACCACGATAACGCACCACGATAACGCACCACGATAACGCACCACGATAACGCACCACGATAACGCACCACGATAACGCACCACGACAACGCACCACGACAACGCACCACGACAACGCACCACGACAACGCACCACGACAACGCACCACGACAACGCACCACGACAACGCACCACGACAACGCACCACGACAGCGTACCACGACAGCGTACCACGACAGCGTACCACGACAGCGTACCACGACAACGTACCACGACAGCGTACCACGACAGCGTACCACGACAGCGTACCACGACAGCGTACCACGACAGCGTACCACGACAGCGTACCACGACAACGTACCACGACAACGTACCACGATAACGAACCACGATAGCGTACCACGATAACGTACCACGATAACGTACCACAATAACGCACCACGATAACGTACCACGATAATGTACCACGATAACGTACCATGCCACACCGGACACATCGTTTGGGAACGGTTTAAGGAACATGATAAACAGTGGAAGCTGTTAAACGGGCCTCCAAATTCCCCAAATATCAATCCAGTTCAGCATCTGTGGGATGTTCTGGACCAACAGGTCACCTCATTACTTCTAGGACTTGACGGATCTGATGCCAATGACTCGGTACCAGATACCACAGGACACCTTGTAGAGAGCTGTTTTGGCAACATGCAGACGTACAACAGGATATTAGGCATATTGGTCATAATGTTTTGGCTCAACAGTGTATTTCTCTAAATTAAATAATAATCTCCTCATCACTAATTACAAATACATGGCAACGACTGCTGCCTGCAGCTACCACTATTACATATATGACAACTACAGCTGTACCTTACTGATGCACTCAACATACCACTACTGACACACAGCTGGTGCCATCATATCGGTAGCACTATATCGCTGATGCATATGTCATTTAAGCTCTAGGAGGGGAAATCATCTATAGATGGAAAAGAAAAAGATCCAGAGGAGAATGAAAACGCAGGGCCCAGGGCCAAGTAGGGTTTGGGTCGTAGGGTTGATTTCTGGGCAGGAGTCATTGAACGCACGTTCATGCGCACACACACATGCACACGCACACACACACACACACACAAAAACACTTCTCTCTATGGTTTGAGGACTAAACGTGTCCATATCAGAGAAGATTGGGATTTAGGTTAAGCTTGGATCTTATCTACAGTATATATCTACAGTATATATCTACAGTATATATCTACAGTGTATATCTACAGTGTATATCTACGGTATATATCTACGGTGTATATCTACGGTATATATCTACGGTATATATGTACGGTAAATATCTACGGTAAATATCTACGGTAAATATCTACAGTGTATATCTACAGTGTATATCTACGGTATATATCTACGGTATATATGTACGGTATATATCTACGGTAAATATCTACGGTAAATATCTACAGTGTATATCTACGGTATATATCTACGGTATATATGTACGGTATATATCTACGGTAAATATCTACGGTAAATATCTACAGTGTATATCTACAGTGTATCTACAGTATATATCTACGGTATATATGTACGGTATATATCTACGGTAAATATCTACGGTAAATATCTACAGTGTATATCTACAGTGTATCTACAGTATATATCTACGGTATATATGTACGGTATATATCTACGGTAAATATCTACGGTAAATATCTACAGTGTATATCTACAGTGTATCTACAGTATATATCTACAGTGTATATCTACGGTATATATCTACGGTATATATGTACGGTATATATCTACGGTAAATATCTACGGTAAATATCTACAGTGTATATCTACAGTGTATATCTACGGTAAATATCTACAGTGTATATCTACAGTGTATATCTACGGTATATATGTACGGTATATATCTACGGTAAATATCTACAGTATATATCTACAGTAGAAGGCTGTGTGGCAATGATTCTCTGGGCTGGTTGCCACATTCAATTTAGTTTTTTTGTCTTGGTTGTTTCACTATAATCTATCCTGCAAGTGTTTCACTATAATCAAGATAAGAAGACACCAAAAACAGCAGCGCCATCATCTCCTTTCAAACACAATGTATTTGCTTCAGACTTGGAGAGCGCCTTGGGGACATGGTGAGACAGGCAGATTGGTACAGATCCACACCAGTCTAACAGGGCATCTCTCCAGCCCCCTGTGAAGGCTGAGGCCAGAGCAGCGAGATGGACAGGATCACACCAGATAACATGTTGGCTGGCCGTCCAGCTGGAAGACACCACTGGCCATGCATCAGTCAGAATAGATGCAAGCCTTGTGCCAGCCTATCTAAGACGAGCGGAGGGCGAGAGAGATGGAGAGAATAGAGCGTTAAAAGAGGGGAAAGACAGGGTGGATGGCTCCTAGCTGCAGATTACTTTTGCCCATTTAGCCCTGGAGTTTTCAAACTTTTCCAGTTAAATGGTGTGTTGAATTACAGGTGTCTTGGGACTTCTGTATCATGACATTTCTCGGACAAACAAAGCAAAACGGGAATGTCTGTAAAATGCACAAACCCACAGGGAACTATGATAATAGAATGTACTGGTGTCAAACACCTTCCAGTTACACAGATAAAGGAAACATGCGGAGACCGAAACACATTTTCACTCAAATGTACACAGAAGCCTGTGTTTCACTTTCAAGAATCTGACCTGGAGATGGGAGGGTGGGGGAGAGACGGAAGATTCAGAGATACAGGAGGACGGAACAGAATGATGTGGTCACTAAGGTGCAGCTTTAGCAAAGAACCTGTGGAATAAAGAGTGTTTTGTCTTAAGATGCTGTGAGGTGCTGCAAGGATGAGTTGGTAAATGTCCTCTGTCACCCAATGAGCCACAGGATGAAATGTGTGTGTTTGTGGGCCTCTGTCTGCTTTTGAGAGACTTGTGTTCATCCTGACACCGCCAGAACATATTAGGTTTTTTTTGGATAACCCATCCCGTTTAGGAGAGAGTGGGAAAAGTAATGTAGTTCAGAGGGGGGGTATGTAAGGTGGAACAATGACTCAGAAATATTGAAAAAGGTGTGAATGGAGGCCAGGCTGGCATGACAATAGGGTAGGACCCAGGGGTGAAGAGAGGGGAGGGGTGATTGATGATAAATCTCCCCTGGTTAAATATTATCAGGCTCTTCTCTTTTATGTATCAACCCCCCCCTCTAAATCTGAGAATAGAACGGTCTGCCAGGCTAATGATCTCTCCTTCTGGGCCATTCACTTTGTAATGCACTGTTTACCAACTATTGAGAGGCCAGAGCTCACTCTTTCTCTGCGCTGCTTTGCAACACAGATGGTTTGGGTATCCATAGTGATAATGTACGTCTGTTAGTCAGTGAACCTGGGAAACTCTTAGTTTAAAAGTTTAGAAGTTAACCATTTCCAAAGGCAACAATAAATTGACTTAACTTCTCTTAAACATGAACAAACTTTACATAAAGAAACTTAGTCGAGCCCGACTGTCAAAACCCAAAAATCCCTTAAGCGCTTAGTTGATTTGTTGTCTGCCAGATGTTTTATTTATTGCTTTATTGTTTCGTTTTTGCTGTATGAGTGAGATTCGTTGTGCATGCGTATCCAGTGAAAGCCATATAATTCTGATAGCTCTCAATCTGGTGATTTTACAGTAAGATATCTTTTACATTCCTTAGGGAACAAGGTGATGAATCTCAATAGAGTGCAAACTTATGGAGTGTTTTAATTGTGCATCTTTTCTATAAAAGCGGAAGATGTCACATGTTTTTTAGAACATGCCTCAGAATGAACCTTTCTGGAGAACATGATTAGTCCTTGTGTGGAGACAAATAGTATCGGAAGAAAAGTAGCGCTGGTCTTAGAACAGCTGGCTTCATGCAAATCTTCTACAATTACAATTAACCAAAGAATTCAGTTTTGCTCCTAACAAATGTTCACCTATTAGCGTCAACATGATGATGGCTATTTGTAATGTTTACCCTGTAAATATAATAATGCATTGGGCTAAATCAAGACTTTCCAGTTTCCCAATTACACAATGCAATATATTTAGGAAGATTTTACAGAGCGTGCCTATAATTGGTTATATGGAAATAAATGTATGCGTAATACTGGAATGAACATTAAATTGGCTCATTCGATCATATAGACTTGACTATATAACACGTAGACTGCAAGCTACTTGTTTTTTTCAGTTTTCATTTCAGTAATCCTCACTTGTTTGTAGCAATTGTGCCACTTGCAAATCTCAGTCATCACTGGCCTGATTTTGAAAAAAATAACAATAAAAATGACATGTCTTTTTATTGATATTAGGCATTTTCTATATTACATCAACTGGCAAAATGATGGCATTATAACAAGTGATTTGAAAATGTAAAATGTTTGGCTGATGGCCTAACCTGCATCCAGTTCACATTCACTACTGTATCATGGGTTTTGAAACTGTCCCACTTCTTTTTTTGTGTGAACTAAATCTCTGTGAATCTCAAGCCTCTCATATCCTACATCCTTCCTTTGAGTGCCCTCTGTACTGCTCATGTAATGCTGACAAAAATGAGAGGGAAACCCAAAGAATGGCTACCGTAAAGTGGCTATGGGTTTAATAAATTGGTTTAATAAATGCAAAGTGGGGAAACACTTGAATGATACAATTTATTTACTGTTACTGGATATGGCAATGCACATAAATGCACGTGTTAAAATGCGTTTTAAAAGTTACATGTGTGAATATATTCATCTGTTTGAGTCAGTGATGGAATTTGGCAAACATGCTCAAGGAATCAATCTCAGAAACCACTGGATATTGTTTTTTTACAAACCTCTTCTTTGGATGGTAGAGATTCAGCATTTAAAAATATATGAGGCCCATGTATGAAACATCACATAATATTTACTGAATTTGTCAAGGAAACACATATGTGTTCTGATATATGTCTTTACACAATGTCTCTATAAAGTGTTCTGACAAACTAAATGTCTCCTTACATAAAGAGATACAGTATGTCCTGGGACTTCTTAATATTGTTCCATTGTTGAAGCAAGCAGAAGTCTCTCTCCCCTGGTGGTGCACTTTCACTGTCAGGGTTGTCTCCATTGAAGTTGACCCACGCTGACCCCTGGGAGTTTTGGGTAAAAGGGCCAGCTCTCATCCAATTAACTGTTTTCATCCAGTGAAGGAGAGAAAGAAATTCTTCTGCCAAAGCACCCCCCCCGCCCCTCCACCCCACAAACAGGGTGACAGAGAGCTATAGGGCTTCTGCTGAAACAGGGGAGAAGATGGATAGAGAGAGGGTGGGTGGCGATGGGGGCCAGGGGTGGAGGGATGAACCTGGGAGGAGCCCAGCTACCAATGTCGTCTGCACCCCCCCCGATCCATTCTGTTTTGATATGCAGATGATTGCTCCTCCCACATACACATCAGCACCCCCTGCCCTCATCGTGCCCCACCTCTGATAGCAGCGCTGCTTCACCAGGGGCGCTGCTTCACCAGGGGCGCTGCTACACCAGGGGCGCTGCTACACCAGGGGCGCTGCTTCACCAGGGGCGCTGCTACACCAGGGGCGCTGCTACACCAGGGCGCTGCTTCACCAGGGCGCTGCTACACCAGGGGCGCTGCTTCACCAGGGGCGCTGCTACACCAGGGGCGCTGCTACACCAGGGGCGCTGCTACACCAGGGGCGCTGCTACACCAGGGGCGCTGCTACACCAGGGGCGCTGCTTCACCAGGGGCGCTGCTACACCAGGGGCGCTGCTACACCAGGGGCGCTGCTACACCAGGGGCGCTGCTACACCAGGGGCGCTGCTTCACCAGGGGCGCTGCTTCACCAGGGGCGCTGCTTCACCAGGGGCGCTGCTTCACCAGGGGCGCTGCTACACCAGGGGCGCTGCTTCACCAGGGGCGCTGCTACACCAGGGGCGCTGCTTCACCAGGGGCGCTGCTTCACCAGGGGCGCTGCTACACCAGGGGCGCTGCTACACCAGGGGCGCTGCTTCACCAGGGGCGCTGCTTCACCAGGGGCGCTGCTACTGTTTGTCCTGATGCTGGGGTGCTGCATGCTGTTACTCTCCCTGTCCCTGTCAGGCTTTTGTTCCCCTGACCTGCTGGCTAAGCAGGGGATTTTAGATGTTCCATTACCATATGAACTGGCTCTGCACATTTTTACATTTCACATCACTTTGAGCTGGGGGGGGGGGGTGGTTATCCCTCACTTCACTCACCAGGCTTGACCTACAATCGCCCTGGACTGGGTTTGGGGGCTGTGTGGTAGCACGAATATCATTGTAATAATGCTACAAACAGGTTATACGATTAGGTCGCATTATACCCGCACTGCAAATCCACCCAGCGATACATCCATCAACTTACACTTCGGCATTGTAGAACATGGCGACAATCAGCTGCCAAAGGCCGGCTGGCACCTCCCGCGGCACATCTCAAGTGGAGGTCACTGGCAGTGGTGTTATTATGCCTTGGGCCTGGGAACGACATGGGGGGAGAGAGGAGATCCACTTAAAGTGAACCCAGACGGCCAGCACATCTCAATGGGAAATCCTCCCTCTTCGGCTGTCTCTCTCCCTTCAGTTCAGTTTCCAGGCTCGGAGGGAGAGAGAATAAAGGCTTTTCCACAGGGCCTAAAGCCCTGAGATTAGACCAAGACAGAGGCTGCCAGCGAGCTAGGCAGGCCAGAGATCTCTGTTCGGGAGAAATGATGGAGATGAAACAGTAGATGAGAGAGGAGCACCGAGGACAGAATCAAAGCCAACCAAGTCACTTTTGAAGAGGTCTCTGTTCTTCCACTCAGTCTGTTTCTCTCTGTCTTGAGCTCCTTGTTAACCCTGATTCCTTGGGTCTCTGAAGGACAGGCTGAAGTAGAAGCCACACCAGGAAGGATGGGTAGATAGATTAATAGATGAGTAAAGTAAAGCGCTTTAATTGCTTTTCTGATCTAATGAGGTAGTAGGGCCTTGGTAGAGCAGGGCTTTCTGTCTGTTCCTCCCTCCCTGCCTACCTTCTTATTTCTGTCATAACTCGATCCTCTTTTTCCGCATTTAGCCTCAAGTCTCCAGTGCAGTGTATGTGTGATTGGCCCTGCTACTCCACTCAGAGATAGATTGAAACAATGGAATATATTTATCTGTTGACGCTTGACAGCACTTAAAACCCAGTTCGTGACCCATTCTAGTGGAAAACTAAATAGACTTACTGATTACCAAGAGAAAACTGTTGTGCATCATCACAAACAACATAATCAGTTGGACAACTAAAATAACACAAGGAGTTCAGACCTAATGTCCTCAACCCCGTTACACCAATAGCATTGAAGTTATCTTTCCTGACAATTGGCGGCAAATGTTTATGTGGTTTATTCGTAAACAAAAGATACATACTTTTTTGTGGATAAAAAGTAGTGCATGGGGAACTAATTTACATAAGGGTATTTGTCTTGTAGGTTGTTATGTACCAAATTAAAATGTAACATTTGATACGTTTCCATTGTATTTTCAACTTTATCGATCTTTTTGTCAACAAATGGCAAATGTGCCCACAATACAGTACAGATAAGATACCCTACATCATCTGATTCATTCTGGATAAGAGGAAGATAATATAATTTATTCATCATCACCCATTTCCTTCTTATCCAAGCCCACATCACAACTTGCATACAAACGTAAGATGGAATCATGGTGTATGATGTGTCTTAAGGCTACATAGGTTATAATTTCCTCCTCCAACCGCTTCCTTCACAGTCCTAAATGTTTAGAGGTATTTCCACGATGACTCTGGCCCTGATGGATTTACGAGCTCAAAATACTTTGGGTAAACACTGATGTCGGCCTGCTTTGTCCTCCTGACTGGTGATATAGTGAAGGTCCCCATAAAGCCGGAAACCAGGTCATGGCCGCCATAGACTGGGCCGAGCAATAAAAGCTTTTATGGGGAGATAGGCATGTACCATAAATGCTAGAATCTTCTGTTTCTGGAACATTAAAGGGGATAATGACATAAGGCTTTCACAGAAATCCCTACAAGCCACCAAAGAGCTCTTTTTGAAAATCTCCACCACACACACACACGCACGTGGGAGTTCCTCCATCGATGTAGAACCTGACATGGATCTATAGGAACAGATATATATGTGGCGGGCACCGTTCAGCGACACTGGCGGCTTGTCCTCACGTGGAGGAGCCGGGTCTTTGCAGTCGGCAGGCACAGCTGCTGTTTTTGGCTAGACGTGGCACGCACATGGGCTGCCGGAGAAGGAAAAAACACAGCTGTGAAAACACACGTGGCCGGCAGCGGGCTGATAGCAGCAGGTACAGTGAAAACACCTGGACCTAAAAGACAGAAGTCGCACTCGTTCACCGGGAAGTAGAGCGCTAGAAGACTGGCACGAGGAACTGAACCACGCAGCAATGCCAGGCGTGGGAGTGGCCAGTCAAGCTCTGTGCTGCCCAGTCACTTGATAACTGAAAAGAAATGCAAGGACCGGAAATTGCTCAAATGTCAAAGAGGGCAGACACGAGTGCATACCGCTCTGGGCTGTGTTTTATGTTCCAACGTACTCACTCTGAAAGTGTTAGGTCTCTACCGCTATTAGGCTTTATTAGGTCACGTAAGATACTACGAGAGAGATGAAAAAAGCTCTGGCGCGCTGGCTTCTCTCAGTTCTCTCTGATCTGCAAGACGAAGTGCTGGCGTTAACCATTTGTTGTCTTGTGTGAGAGTTAGCGTGAGAGAGGTGGAGGCTGGTGTGGAAGACGGATCTGGGTTGCAGCGGAGGATGGGATATCCAAAATTAGACGAGCAGGGCTGGTCCGACTCAAACATGCCCATCTTCATCTTGTCATCAGACAGACCCTGGTCAGTAACCCTGCCAAGTGCTCATCAGCAGACTGGCTGATTGAAAACACCAATGTTTGGCTTTTCTCCAGTCTGTTGCACAGCTTGCTTGACATCTCCCATGCCTTTTTAACTAGGTGCAAGTGTTTTTGTCTGGATTCGTCTGTCCACTCTAATGGAGAACATATTGTTACAGGAAGTATGTAGAACAATAAAATAATCTGAAATTGTTTGAGAACACAAGCAACAAGGGACGGCTGAGTGCAGATGTTGCTGAATTGGGGCCAACCATAGCTGAGCATGTAAAACATTTAGCTCTTATATTCTTCTACTCCTTCATCTGCCTGTTAAGGTGGATTCTTCAGAGCTTCGTTTGCAGAGGAATCCTTGTTGGCACTATAGCAGTGAGCCCAATGGCGTAATGACCCATTGTTGCTTCAAACCTTGTGGTATGAACCAACATAAACCTTGAGGTTTATAGCTAGCCATCTCCTGTGTTGGTGGGGAAATGGAGAGGGTGGATTCTTTACTGCTTCCCAACACCCCTGATTGGGGCAAGAAGAGAGAAGCTGTAAAAACTAGCTTGACAACGTTCAGGCCAATCTCTTAACTCATAAAGCTCTTTGAATTCCCTCAAACAGTCCTTTCTTTCACTCTACACCCACATCCCCCAACCAATCTGTCCTCCAATTGTCCCCCCCCACCTCCCAATCAAGGACATTGTGTTTACCCTAATCATATCCTTCTATTATTTCACACTTACATAACAGTACTAATTCTGCCAGGAATTAATGCCTGAATAGTGCTTAAATCAAAACAGTTCCACCAGTGGGCTGTTGAAGCTTTTAGTGACCACACTTTGAAGCCTGACCCACACTGTACAGTAGAATATGCTTGCACACTCACACACTGAACACAACCTCTCAGGAGTCCCACTTGCTTTTTGTGTTTTTAGGAATGAGGAGTTGTTTAAGTCTGTTGTCTCTGGCGGTTCTGTGCTAGGGGAACTGGCTCCTCCTCCTAAGCTTTGACTGCACACTGACGAACACTGTTAGCTTTAGCTCTAACTGGTCAAGCTCGGTTCCTTCGTTCCTGGGTATGCGTTAGGTGTGTCAGTGTTTAATCTCTAAATGCCGAATCAACGTTGTTTTTTTTAAACCGGGTGACTGGGTAACGTATTGGCTGAATTCCAGTGCCCTCGTTCTCCCAGCCATTGCTGATGTAATACCCCCATGCCGAAAGAATCAAAGCACACCTCCTCGTCTCTCTTTCCTTTCTCCTTACACTGTTTTACTCTCTCTCTCTCTCTTTAAGCCTGAAAGCTACACTCATTGAGTCTCCTGGCGCCTGCTTGGGTTCACAATGATTATTCATGTTCTGAAGGAGTTCTACTAGTGTCTCTATTAGGCATTTTGTCATCGAAGGCCTGAATGAAGTTATCTATGTGATAAGCAATCAACAATCTATTATCTCTCACTCTGGCCGTGCCAGAACAACATAGTACTAAAATAGCAAGCCACGCTGAGGTGAAGAGAAACAGGTAGAGAAGATTTGCATTTTCCGACACTGTTTCTCTTTGCGGTCCCATTCTGCAAAGGCATTTCTCCTTTGGTATCTGCCCCGAGCCCAGAGCTGGCTCTCCACTGAGCCGTTATCAGTCAAAATAAACAGTCTGAAATTAAATGTCACAGTCAAATGGAGAGCAGGACACCCCTACTGTGGACAATACCAACAATCCTTATAAACCCTTTAGAGCCTAATTAGACTACATCAATTGACATGAACACATTTAATCAACAACAACAGCAAATGTAAGTAAAATATTGGATTTAAATTAGCAACAAGTTACCCTCGTGGCGCCGTAAAGTGAACATATGCATATGTGCTTTGCCCAGACCCCTGACCTGGAATGCTTATAATCTCACAGATAATGTTGTTTACCTGGTAACTAACGCTGTGCTTTCTGTTGGACAAGCGATTTTGCAGGTGATTGTAGAATTGTTACTGTGCCAGTGTTAGATGTTTGTAGTTGTCCAGCTAACAGTTTTTTATGATTCTGTTTGTCAAACTGGAAGGACTAACAGAATAAATCTTCCTAAACTCACCCCCAACTTACTATAGACATTGTGCAAAACGTCATCTGGTGGCTTTACTAGCTGCGAGTATTGGTTAGGAAAAGTGTCCGACATTACCTTACTCTTGACACTAGACCAAGTTATCTCGGATGCAAATCAAGTGTTGTATATCTAAATCATACTATTGCAGTGTAAACGTGACACTGGGCAAGTCTCTAGCATGTTCCTGTGGTTTCAGAGTAAACCAGAGGCTGGTATGTACCAATAAAGAGCCTTATCTGTTCACTAGTTGCACTTTGCAAACACTATCACTATCACACTATCAGTAACTGTGTGTTAGAGGCTGGAATTAATGCTATTGTTTCAACATGCAGTTCTATCCGTTTTCTATTTCTGCAGTTACGTAATATTTATACGGAATAGTTTTGTGAATTTATTTGTTTATGAATAGGTTTTGTTGTGAATTTGTTCCCCGCCCACAACATCTTTCTTGCTTGTTTTATTTTAAAGTATTTTAAGTGATTCCATTTGACAGGACGGATTGGCAACAAATGTTGTACCGAGATTTACTTCATTTAGCATCGAAGTCATTTAATATGGAAACAACGTATGTAGAATATGTATGCATGTATGTGTACATGTATGCAGTGGGGAAGAGTGTCCGTCCTTGATTGTAGGGCCTTGGTTGACTGGTATGTGTTCCCGGGCATATGCGCTGGTTCAGTGAACAGCACTTGAGGAAAGTGTGATTGTGTAATATCGGGTGTACAAGGTGGGGAACCTTGAATGATGTCAGATGATAAATGCAAGGGCGAATCCCAGTCAGCGTGTGGGTCAATTGGAGGTGAGGGTGCCTGAACGATGAGAACCCAGAAAAAGGGTCAAATCTGTTGGAGTGGACCAAATGACTATTGAGGGTAGACGATTTACACTGGTACACGACACATAGAAGACTTAATGACTTAATGATATTAGGTCAAAAGTCAATTATGGAGTAACTGAATGAATTGGTAACTTTTTAGTCCAATTCACTTGTATTTGACTATTGTAGAGGAGTCAGAAGTCTTATTAATCACACATATGCCCTATGTTTGGCTCTGTTTGGCTGATGTCTGTAAAGGGTTAAATATGGGAGGAGTGTGAAATGGAGCGAGGGGGAGCAGGAGATGGAGGAGGGGCTACATGAGATGGAGGTGGAGCTACATGCCCAGCTGCTGTACCATGTCACATTATTCTGCAGAACATGATACCCACACAAATGTGGGAGCGAATTCGGCTCCTCTATAACCACAAGCAAGAAGAACCGAATGTGTGGGCCGAACCGGGTCTGTTCAACCCAACAATACCGAGATATACCGATTCAAGTTGCTGTGAACCAAATAAGTGGATAGACGAATAGACAGGAGGCTGATGGTCCAACCAACCGCAAGAACCCAAACGGGACAATCTGATCCCAGAAGAGGACTTGGGAGTAAATAGGGAATTCCATTCTTATTGATGTCCTGTTGTTCGCCTGTTCTGGTCCGGGTGGAGGGCTATTGGAATGGACTTTCAGGTATTGCGATGTGTAGGTCCGCATAGATCTCGGTTTCGGTATAGTTTTTTTTAACCAAGCCCATTACATCTGTCTGAACCGATTCATTCATATCCTTGGGATTATTTCGGACCATTCCAACCCGTACTTTTGATATCATGATGACCATGTTCTTGAACGACGTGTTTAAACTGAGTGCGGGTGATTTCTATAGCAATTATTATAGATTTGTGTCGGATCTCCTCTAAATGTTTAGTGAAGCAGAAACCCAAGTGTCTAAACGGATTTATGCCCCAGGTTTCTGTTAGTTTCCACCTCTGTTCCTGTTGTTTTGCGCGCAACAGACAGTATTTTCCTTTTTGGACCAACATCTAATTGCATCCTCTCTACATATGATGTATGAGAGCGTGGATGTGGTGGGACTGAACCCCAACCCGAACCCTTTTTTAATGATGGATTACTACAACCAGAGCAGAGGATGTTTGATCCCGGATAAGGGACCCGTACCCGGGGCGCCACATCCCTACAGCGCGTCCATCAGCACGTCCATCAGGAACCAGCACTGGACCGGATCCAATCACTGTAGGTGCCACTAATTGTACATAGAGATTCCTGCGTGTTTATTATAGGGGTCCTCTGTAGTGATGTTGTTTCTGATGGAGCCTATTTACTTGTCTGTTTGCCCACTGTGACCATGCATTATTAGTGTTGACCCACTTTTGGTCCCTGTCTTCTACAACCAACATGCAACTTGGATTATGAGTTATGTAAACCTATCTCTGTCCCATAACCTACAGGAACCTATGATGCAGGCATTGTTATCAAAGCGTTTTTTTTATTAACAACCATGAGGTTTCTTCCATGCATGCGGTATAATCAGATGACACTCTCCTGCTGACATTAACCTTCTGCTCCTGCAGTAACCTGTTCTAGATCAGTTGCTGTAGGAATGCAGACTTGATGAACACCTCGTTCAATATGATGAAAGGCGTATCTATTTTGTAGTGAGTAACAACAGTCAGCCCTCGGCCTTTACCCACAGTTATGTCGCTTCCTGCTACTCTAATTATTCATACTGCATTGATATGTATGCTTCTGTTAAACATAGGTGTTGTTGTTTTTATGTTTCACCATTGCAAAGCAGATTGTTTACAACTGGTTTCTATGTGAGACTATACCCTGATTTTCATTACTAACATCCATCGTGATTTCCCTTCAAGTGCACAAAATAATGCTTTAATTGCTGCACGTCACCTGATTGAATATTTATTCTAGAAACGGCTTTTGCCTGCACATGGAGGATAGTGGTCGGCTGAATACACAATTGTCTAGTGTATTTGTAGCTATTTAGATTATGTTATAGTGAAAACAGAGTATTATTTGAAGGGTCGTGACATTTTTTGCTCACTGTGGCAACATGCTGCTTTACTCTGCCAAAAAACACAAACTGGGACTTCAAAACGTGTCCTCCCTTTTGATTACTGCTGACTGACCATAAATGCCAGACATAAATGCCAGGACTTTAGCGTCACATGAGAAGTCAATATGGGCATTTCTTATTGGGCTATTGAGAAATGCACCCATGCTCCACGGTTTTTCATATGAATAATATAAATTCTTCCTGACCTGATTTTGGTCATTACAAAATTCAAGGGTGTTTATCAAGAGCTGATATTAGACATTAGGGAAAGACATTGACAACAACAGAAACTCTTCACATGCAGTAGCAGTTGTTTGTAAGGTCACATCTTAACTAGGATTAAAGCAGCTTCTCTGAACACAACACTGAGCCGTGGACTCCAGCCTGCATGCTATTATCGTATTGGCCCAGTGGACAACTAGGGGCAGCATTGATTCAAACCATGTGAGCTCATACGCAAGAGGCTAGTAGACGAGGATCCAGGAAAAGACCTCTGATCCCAAGCTCTGATTCGAATTGCTGTGCTCATTTGAGGAGCTGGGAGTGCTCTCTGCTTCACGGCATGGACGTGATAAAACACAGGGCGACAGAACGGGGGTTGTCAGAATATCATTTGGTCTTATTCTGTGGCATTGGTAGAGTAAAAAACAAAACAGACCCCCTAGAACCATATTCTGTTACCATTTACAGGGCGACGGGCTGTGCGTGTTTGTGTGTGTTTGTGTGTGTGTGTGTGTGTTTGTGTGTGTTTGTGTGTGTGTGTGTGTGTGTGTGTGTGTGTGTGTGTGTGTGTGTGTGTGTGTGTGTGTGGGTGTGGGAGTGTTAAACAACATCTGCTGCCCATATCTTGTATCTGTTGTGTTTTATCCCGTCCCACTCTCTGAACATGAAATGACATTTAAGGAACTTCATGAGCAGGAGTCTCGTGGTGTGTTATATGGTGTGTATCACCACACGTGTTTTGGCAAACGGATGATACCATTTCCCTGTAGCGATGTGTCGTTTTCCGTGGGACTGCCTCATCTGGTTGCGTCTTCAGCCTATCGGTTGTTCGTCAAGCGGCCTGTCACAAGCCGGAGTACATTCAGTGACATCTCCACTGCCATAAAATCGGTCCAAAATGTCCTCTAACACATACGTAGCTGTTATCAGCTACAAATACCGCCGCGTTACATATCCACGGCAAATTGAAATTTGGTCTCCGAGCGCTATCTCCCTCCAGCAACATCAGTGAGTCGTTCGTCATTAGGGGAGGACGCCAGCAGCACCACTGGAAATCGGACTTTTATTGTGCTGAACCACAATACCCGCTCTAAGCAAAAGGGATCCAAGCAGATAAAATGCACTTGATTCCTGTCCTTTCACAGGGCCGCTGCGGCGAAATCCTTATATAAATTACGGGCTCATGCATGAAGGACTGAATGTGCGCTGACTTTTTCTCATGACTGTCACACACTGCGGGACACACACACACACACACACGATAGGCTCCGGTCCAAGTGAGAGCTCCGTTTTGGGCATTCGCGTTTTCCCAGGCTTTTTTATTACTTGTCTGGTTTGTGCTCCGGCACTGGTCTTTGGAGCATTTGCATCCCTTTTTATCTTAAGGCAGAGCTGCCAAATAGTAGCCTACTGGCACTGCTCACCTAATCTTACTCATGTGGTGTTAAACGGCCGATGTGATGGAAGGGCAGGGAGAGAGATGGGGTCAAGAGTTTGACGGAAGTGTTCCAGTTGTCTGGTGAAAAGTAAACCTTTTTGGTTATTCTCAGATTTGAAGGTCCAAGCCTTCAGATGGCCTTGCGAGACCGCAGGCCTCGTTATAGTTTGGACTTTGTTTTTACTCTGCCTGGAAACTCTGGATGATCTCTTTGCGCGCAGTACGCGCCAAATGATTGCAGTGTTGGATTTGCGAATGAACAGGAATATTGTTTTTGTACAAATACCATCTGACGACCTGCACATCATGGACTTGAATCCATCCAAAAACAACCCCAAAGGGATTTTGCCCAAAGTTGTTGTTCTGTGACTGCAATGTAGAGATGCTGACCAAAAAATGGAACACAAAAGGTCACAACTAGACTTTTGCTGGCATGAATTCACATTTTAACTTACTGTAACTCGAGCTGCCTCATTAGCCAACAATTCTCCTGCCCTGTTATATTTGTAGAAATTGGATTTAAACCTCTTTTTTGTATCATAATGTACTTTCCAGGTAATACTGGGGTATGTTGTTAACTTCTGACCAAGTGTTATAGAGTGGCATGTCATCTAGTATTAAAACGAATCCCCATTTTATTCAGAGACATTGCAAACATTTATAGCCATCATTTTGTCTCTGGTTGTTGATTATTCTTAAAATCACCAGCAGAGGGTGATCATTTTGGCTGGCAAAAAGAATCAAAACATTTTTCTTTATTATATTACGTTATGCCATTAGATGGTGTTTTGTTTGTCTTGTAAATGTGAGGCCTGCCAAACAGTCAGCGTTTGTATTGTCTTTAAGAAATCCAACCAGTCATAGAATCAAAATGGACCATGTAGGCACGCAAATCCAAATGCATCATGGGAAAGTAACTCCAGTTGCACAGAGCATTGTGAATGGGTGGACAGGTGATTTGTTGTGATGTGATGTTCTTTCCTCAAAAATCCTGTTAGTCTGCTTCTGTTCTATTACTTTGATCCAAAGCATCTGCCTAAAGTGTCGGTGCCATTCCTCTATATATGTTCCAGATACTATTTCAGATTCCTTCGGCACCTCTCAGTGCTTTAATGGGCAGGGTCTATTCCCTGGAGGCTGTGTTGATCTGTATCTGATGGGACAGGCTAGATGGATGGACGGGCTGGTGTTGGGCAAGGTCCCCTGTTTTAACAGGGTAAGCAGCAGACTAGAGCAGGCGGTTGCATGTGAGACTGTCAGCCTTTCAGACACTGATTTAGTGGTGCAGCCATTAGAGCAGAGAGCGCTGTGTCCCGCGGAACAACGCCCCCTTTCACCTTCAGGTGCACATCAATAACCTGCGTTGTCATCAAGGTATGTTTGTAATGGCGCGGGGGGGGGCTGAAAGGAGTTCAGCGCCGAACTGGGAAAGGGCCACAGGGCAGCATTTCACAACCTGCCATCACTCGCCTCTCCAAATGACATCCTGCCGTCAACCTTCCAATTGGTCATTGCCGTAATGCTACGCATAATTGACAAAAAACAAACTCCTGTCGGAACAGGGTGTCTGTCAGCCCAAGGTAGGGCTGCTCGATTATGGCAAAAATCATAATCACGATTATTTGGGTTATAAATGGGATCACAAATATTAAACACCATGCACTTTTTATTCTATTTTAAACAGTGGATTTCCCTTAATATAATTGATCTAAAAAGAATGGTAAAAATAAAAGAAATTCAATCAAAAGAAATAAGATCCACTATGTGCACTTTCACAACCAATGGAAAACCCCAAATAATATATTCCAATTATAGCAATAATAAAAACTAAATCAGCTCAAAATAAATAAAAGCGACAGACTGGAAAAACTTCAGGTCATCACAAGGTCTATTTAATTCACTTGTTTGTTTTTCACATTGCTTTTCATTATTTAAACGTTACGTGTCTATTTCGGAGAGTGTTGTTTGTTTGTACTATATCGCTGTTTTCTTTAATTTAGTAGTCACTTTATTTTCCATTATATTGTTTTGTTTAATAAATACCACAGAATGTGACTCCAACTCTGCATGTGGCTTATTTCCCTGCACTTCACCTAGCATTTTGTGACAGTAACTGACTAACTGTCATCTATTAAAGGTTTTTAGCCAGAAAACGCCTTCAGGGGACACATAGTCTTCAAATTGAAATCATCGTTGATGTAATAAATTGACTCATATACAACACTATGGTGCGGCTTGACCACATGTACGTTGTAGTGGCAAAGAACACAACTTCTGCACGACAAATATTATGCAGGGCAGGAAGTGCAACTCTGGTAAAATGGTGTTGCGATGGCATCACCAAACAGTTGTCTGAAGTGTTTACCAGTTTTTTTAATCTGTCGCCTTTAGCTAACTAGTTGATCAATGCTCTCTTTCTGTCATCTTGGCTTGAGCTGAACTAAATATGCCACAGCCCAGGGGGAGTGAGGTCAACGTTAGGGAGGGGCGAAAGCGCACACTTGTCAAGACAAATGGTGCACCGTTTTTTAAAAAGACAAAACTAAATGCGACACAATAATCGTTTTAGTTCGATTACTTTGTTTTTATAATCGTAATTGAAATCGAAAATTCAATGAATTCCACAGCCCTAGCCCAACGTTACCATGGTTAGCATTTAGAAATACGTGTCTAGTAGGCGTAGCTCCTCAGCTCGTCATCACACGTGCTTCCTGTACACACCGACCACTCTGACTTTAAGTCTTTTTGGGCCTGGGCGGTTCGTAGCGACGTTGTGCATGGAGTAAATTAGCCGTTTATGTGCGGTTTGCACATGCTTGGGTTTTCCAACTCCGGCATGTTTGCAGAGAGAATTAGCTGGAGGCATTGGTCAGAGTACTGATCGTGCGCCGGGTCTGACGCCAAATCCTCAAACAAGGGTGGGTTTACACTGCAAAGCCTACTTTGATGAACAAAGCCAGGCCAACAGGATCCAGTCAGTGTCATTGATTCATCTGAGCTTAAAGACTGGTAATTGCACACATTGTCACAACGGGCTGACATCGTCTTGTCAATAATTATATTCTCACTCTGACCCTGCTACACCTACACACACACACACACACAACAGGAGGTGCTTCCACTCTAAAATATTCATAGCCTCTTCATTTAAATCAATTCGGGGTATGTGGAGGCATTCAAGCGTCAGACTGTCAGAAATTGAGCTGGCCTGTTGTAATCACTTCTTTACTTATCTCTACAGATGGTTTGTTCCCAATGTGCTCTGCTTGGCTGACTCCAGCACATCGAGAATAGCTCTTTCTTCTCCCAGTCTGTTGCTTTCTGTCTCTTTCTTGCTCTCGTCCCTACCCTTTGAGAATATAACATGCATAAATATATTGAGCTATTGAACCGTGGGCCTTTACCATCCCAGATTTCATCTACCAGGCGTTCTCATTCCAAAAGTATTTTCTTCTGATGTTCAGGCTTTTTTTGCGCTCTTCGACATAGGTGGTAAGCTGGAGCCAGGCTGTCTGTGTCATTATTAATGTTTAATGGTTGGCTGTCATCAATTTTTTCCGCTACTTATTTTACGATTGTTTCTTCACTTTCCTGGTTAATTTTCTGTCTGTATATGGAATTTATCCTGGAGAAGTTGACTTATTGCATCAGCAAATGTCACGCGCAATTCTCTGAACTTGCTGCAGGGTGAAACCATCTATCATTCTGCCACTCTGCCCCTGACCCAAAGCGAGATGGCCACCTGGCATCCGATCATGCCAATGCCCTCTAGACTTTTATGATAAACCAGCAGGTTGCCTGGACCAGCCAACTGTCTCCACACAAATGAATTGTCTCCTATTTAGAAAGCGCGCCATCCGTTCAAAACAATGCCAGGAGCCAAGAATTGGGGTAGAGGTTAGCAAGCTAAGAATATTTTCATTAGCCCGCCTCTGCCAGAGGAAATGACATGGTGCACCTAAAGTATGTTTTAATGTCACTCCGAGATCGGCATTCAAGGAGGTTATTATGTGGATGTGCACTGGATTTATGAAATGGCTTGTTCATTTTTTGAAAGAAATAGTGGTGATATTGTATTACCCCTGGGAAAGTGTGTCGGGCTAATACTCCTGCTCCAGAACCTATAGTCTAAAGGGACCCAGCAGGCCTGAACACCGAAAAGACCCTGCCAAAGAGTCTCTAGCCCAGGTGATTACATTGCAGATACAGAAGAAGCCTGGTCCCTGTTTCTGTCACGATGGCCTTGTGGCTGTGGGTGGATGTTGAAGAGCCCTCCTGCCTCCCTGGCTGTGTAGCTCGTCAG
This sequence comes from Dallia pectoralis, assembly GCA_029465975.1. Lineage (NCBI taxonomy): Eukaryota > Metazoa > Chordata > Actinopteri > Esociformes > Umbridae > Dallia > Dallia pectoralis. The sequence continues at coordinate 9,681,602 of CM055764.1, read as the reverse complement.
AGTCAGACGAGTTCACCCTGCCCTGTGATTTATGAGCTACTCTGGTGGAGTAAATAAAGATCCCTCAGTTTTGTCCTCCCGCCTCTCTGGTCCCTCTTCGGTCGGTCCGGCCCCAGCTGGAGAGAAACCCTGTACGTCTGGATCGTGTCTGGCTTTCCTTGCCCGGCGACCGACTCAGTCCCCGTATCATTTGATATTCATTAGTCCATCTGTCTCTTCACCCACTTTGTCTAGCGTATGATGTTTTTAAAGCCCACCTGGGAGCTAGACTCCTTTAGACGGCGTCCAAGGCTGTGGAGGCAGAAAGATGGGATGACTTGTCCAGCCCCGCCGTCATCCTCTGGTAATGAATATGACCGAGTTGGGAGGAGGGGAGGCTTGACTTACACAGGGACTGTTTACCGCCTCAGTGTCGCGGAGGGGCGTGTTTAGGACAGCTCCCATTGGGCCACGTGAGAGAGGAACACCAGTGGCTGAGGAGCGGTGAGGGACAGGCATTATCCATATCGTGTTTGAATGGCGTAGCTTGTGTAAACTAGTATCAGATCCTGCCATCTAAGTCCGGGGACGTGGTTGGTGACCTGTACGATGGTAGATGGGATATATGCAGATATGGCTGAAGGTTAGAGGGATGCCAGGTGGAGATCTGACATCTTCCGAGGAAGTTTAATATCCAGGCTAGAACTCACTTCTTCATAGTTTATAGACATTTCAGACATATTCAGTGTGCTGTGAGAGTGAAGAGTAACAGCCCCCTGGTGATTTGAGCCTACAGCTGGTTATATTTGGATTTTTCCGGGAGACATCTGGATTATTCAATTGGCACTGACTGACTGTTTGCCACTAGTTTTTTTATAACGACTGGAGGTTATCTCGTATGTGGGATGGAAATGTATCTGAGCTGTCTGCACAGCAGAGTGTCAGTGGAGTTTTAGGCAGGTTTTCTTCATAACCTGAAGAATACTTATTTTTATAGTATAGAGTCCAGTATATAGTATAGTGTATAGTATATGAGAGCAGCTAAAAGACGGATACTTCATGTGTCACCTTCCGGATGATATGCATTTGTCTCTGTTCTGCCATGGCTCAGTACTGTGGACAAACACCTAACTCTACAGCAGCCTGGTCTAACAGTGTTCCCACATGACTAAAGTGTTGCCCAACCGTAGTCACACATTGTGCATTAAGGCTGTTACACAGTGCAGTTGATCCATAGCCAAATATGGCCTCGCTGCTGACGCTCATGTCTTTGTTCACACCGTGAGTAATGATAGCGCACGCCGATTCAAGATGGGAACTAATGCAGCGTTTTGCTGTTAAGCGTCGCGCCGATAACAACAGTCGAATGCTCTCACCAAAAGCTGCTGTCTCCACTGTTCAACTGAAACCCTGAAGTGAGAAGGTGGCACCTCGTTTGAACTGCGGTGACCGAAACGCCACAAAGCCCTGGCTAGTTCCTCTTTGAACTGAAGCGGTAGGGTGGCAGTGTGTCTCTTGTGTCTCGTGGACTCCCTGCTGCCACCACGTGATGCGCGTGCACACACACACACACACACACTGCACGTTTAGCCCTCATACTGCGCATGTGAAACCTTAGATGAGGCGCGACTGTTGCACAATAGCGCTGGATTACTCTGTCTGTGCTGTCAGCAGCCCAGCCGTGGAGGTTCCACTCTGTAACCCTCATCTCTCTGGAACTGTTGCAGTGTTTAATGTAATTTATGTCTTCTGCCCTCGTTCTTTATTTGAACAAAACTCGGAGACTGGGCTCAAAGTCAGGGAGAGCCAGCGGGCGAGAGTGAGGACTGGGGCTTTGCTAGGATGACAGTTTTTGTGCTAAGTGCTCTTAGTTTTTGACTGATGGACACTTGGCCTGGATCCAGTTAACTGTGAAAAGGGCCGGTTAGCGAGTTGAGTGTGGTACAGAGTGACCTATATATCCCTGTCCTATTTAGGGGCATTCAACGTTTTTCAGTGTCTGTCTTAATCCACGCCACCCGTACCGCTTCATGTTGCTTTATGTGACATGAGGAGCCATAGCCTTCCTGACTTCCAGGTGACTGCGTCTTTTGATTCTAGCCTTATCACATTAGGGAGTTTTCCCTGCAGTTTGGGTAGTGGGTGCATGTTGCCTCTAAAACAGGTGATACTGGCATACAATACGTGCTGAGTAAATCAAGAGTCGCTAGCTGGCTACCAACGTGTTGCCATGCGTGCAGTCTGCCATACTCTCTCTGTGTGAATTATAGATTGGGTTTAATGCGGCGATTAGCCCCTAGAAACGTCCTGTTCCCACAACACCTCAGCTGGTACAAAAGTGGCCAATCCGGTCCCTGTAAGCTTAGGAGATCTCTGTTGCCTGCTAGCGGTTCTCCGGACTGCTCCTCCCCTGACATCCACGGCTAAAGCTAAAGGTTGGGTCAGTGAAGCACTGTCTTACGACCTCATCAATCCCAAACCGAGAAAGTTTTCATAACAAGGTGACCCCCCCAATTATCCCAGCTTCCCAATTAGCTCTTTTATCCCGTCTCTTTCCAATGAAACTATTGCCACGGTTGTTGATCAGGTTGTGCTATAAACTTGGTACAATATTGGTGTTTCTTTTTATTTAGGTCATTAAGGACACATGAGTTAGTTGATAGACCCTAGTACGAGGGTGGTGGCTTTAAACCGATATGTCGCGTCATTCCGAAAGTCTTACGATTGTGCAAAAAATTACTTTTATAATGCTTCTATATAATACACTTCAATTACAAGTGGTCACATCAACATTAGCCGTTTATGCAAAAATCCCACCACCGTTTCCGTTCTACGGAAGGCTGGTTCTCGACAGAACTGCATTTGTATCGCTGCTTTATGTTCAATGCTCCATCTGTTGTTTACTGTATCATTTAAAAAGCCCATTACGAGCGAAGCCATTTATCGTTTGAATTTTCCTGTCAGAATGATTTGAAAATCAGATTTGGCTTTATCTACTCTCTCAGTCATTCAAACAGTTGAACAAAAAGACTGAGTTTGCTTTGTGTCCGTGGTTGCACCTTTACTGCAGGCAGCCGCTTGTTTCTAACTCAAACAGTTTAAAACTATAGATGTGTTTCACGCAAGCAAATGTTTCTTTCCTCTCTGGTGCAGAGTGGCAGGGGTACACAAATGAATCATAAAGAGTAAAGCAGCTACGAAACTAGGATTTCTCCTCCCCGTATTAACCCAATTAATCTAAGAAGTAAGTTTGTCACAGATAATAGATGATTTACAGTCAGAATCAAACGCAATGTTAAGAAATTAATTATAAAAGACATAAAATAAGTAGCACATAATTGTGTCAAAGTATGCCACTGTTGAGAACAAAAAAACGAGAAAGGTTTGGAGCTTCTGTAACACGCCAAAGAAAACAAGGTGTATGAATGAAGATCATGGCCTCTGACTGTTCTGATATCGTGGTGACGTAGAGTCCTCAGAGAACACACGGCCCACCTCGCTAGCCTGATCAATCTGCATTCATCCCTGACCTGGCCCACTTGGAGCCTGGCTCTATTCTTTTTGTAGTCTGTTAAATCTGAATGTGAAGCTAACTGTCTATCCAGCTCCAGCGGCTGCCTGGCTGTGAGAGGGACTGCAGAGGCTCCTTGATTCCCCTTCTGTGGAGGGCCTGAGGAGCCTTCAACTCACCAGGGCAGGATGGCGTCTCTGTTACCCTAAAACACATTGTCTTCTCTCAACCTGTCTGTCTATTGGTTTTCACTCCTTCTCTCCTTTTCTTAGAATTGGAACCATATTTCTGACATTTGATGCTGTGAAAGAACATTTCATTACAAACAGTCTGTCCTGAGTCAGCTCCGCTTCACGAAAATTGAGCTTTTAATGTTCCTTGCATTTGCGATTTAGTGGGCTCTTTCAACTGTAATATCGTTATTTGGTCACAATGAACGTGTTAGTATGGCGCAGTAACTAGTAATGATCTGGTTCTGCACTGATTCAGCGTGGTATGGAGACTAAAGCCAGCGTCTATTGCACAGCGTGAGGGTCTAGCAACTATGTTATTGTCTGAGAGCCAGGCTTGACGGATTGTTCGTCACATGGAGCCAGACGTGTAGGAAAACAGATTATTATCACTGTAGATATTGCACTGGTTCATCTGCATGTCATTAGTTTCCAGCAGGCTTTGCGTTCTGTGATTGGCTGTCCGTCCGGTTCTGTTTAGCATAGGAGCCCTGTTCTGAATGCATTGTAAATATGCCGCCTGCATCCTACCCTGTTCTGTTATGTCTGCTAGCGTTGGTGAAGACCCTCCCCTCTATAAATAACACATTGGAGCGGTTTGCATTATGAATGGACCACTTAGCTTAATGGACAGTGAACTGGGAATGGCTGGGAGGCTCAGTTGTTGCGGCTACAGACACAGAACCAATAGTTGACGAACAAGACCCATAGTAAACAAGTCGCCGCGGCAGCCCTGGGGTCAAACGTTGCGGTCGGGGTCAGATGGCGACAAGGAATAGGTTAACATGACACTTTGGGAGGAGGGATTGACGCCTCACCTTACTCAAAGACACCTCAGGTTAACACCCACTTAACCCTACAGACATTTTCAACTCACCGTCAAAAAAACATGGTGCTAGTATCTTGTGTGTCTCATAAACGGTCGGTCAATGCATCCACAGGTTTGTCTGTTATTAGTCCAGTCAGGAACATTAGCAACTGATGCAGTAGTGATAGAAACATATTGTTTTTCTCGTTATTGTCGTGTTCTAATCAGTGTGTTAGTGTAGATGGCTGTGTGTGTGTGTGTGTGTGTTGTGCCAGCTCCAGCTATGATTACATTGCTCCCCGCAGGCTCTGTGTGGAAAGGGATTTATGTGGGGAATGAGCGTTTGCAGAAGGAGGGACCAGCTTATTTGTTCCACGTACACACACACACACACACACACACACACACACACACCCTCACGACTAGGAAAAACAAAACACACACTGACAGGGGATGCTAAAGATGTCCTTCATTAAATTGTATCTCCATCCCTGATGTGATTTCCACCATGCCGGCAGCCCTCTCCTGATCAGCCTGTAAGCCTCAGTACAGACCCTGGCTCCAGCATCCCTTCTGCCCGCGGCACAAATGGGCCCCTAGACCCTGTGTAGTCCAAACCCTCTCACCCGGGCCTGTGTGAATAGGGTGCGATTTTGGATTCTGTGTCGCGCATTAGCGCCCAGTCCTAGACAAATGAGTCTGCTGCTCGGTCCCGTCCTCGTTCGCTCGGCCCAAATCTGCTGCTAAGGAGCCCCCTGACTCGGCCCGGCAGACAGCTGAATCAAATGTGTGTCATCAGTCATCATTAGCGGGAATGGGAAGGCGGCTGATCTAAGGGGCCGGGGCAGCGGCGCTCCCGTCAACCTACTTGATGACACAGCCAAGAGCCGGAGTCCTGCTGTTCAGGTTCAAACAGAGCTCCGCCCCCAGCTCCGCCCACAACCGGCCTGGGTGTTCGCCGCTGTTGTGTCGGTGTCACTCTGAACCCCAGTGCCGCTTCTGCCTCCATATCCGTCATCTTGCCTACACATATCCAGAACCACGGTTGTTCCCGTCACGAGCCTTGTTTACCGGGTGCCGTTCGATCCTGCCGTACTAAACCCGGCCTTCAGCTGTCAGCGGTGTTGTTTCAGCGCGTGCGTGGTTCGTGACGGGTGCAGCGCGGGGTGTTAGCGACGTACCATCAGCGGAGGCCTTTTGACTGCTCCAAATGCCGTCTCCCGGGGGTCTTTAGCACAACTTAACCCCTTCTTATGACCTACTAACCTGTCCAACCTCCCAGTCACAGTGCTTCCCGGCTGACTGGCAGCCACACACGGGTCCTGGGTGACAGGATAATGGCACGATTGCCTTGTCACCCCGGTCTGACGAGGAGCCCAGCACCTCACGTCTCCTGGGTCGTCGGGTGTGGATTTACTGCGGAAATGATGCACCTGCACCTGACATTGTACCTGAGGTAATTTATGAAGGGGCCGTTCCTGCGCTGTACACCGTCCTGGTATGTGAACTATTATCGAGCCGTGACATCTGCAGAGGTAACACGTATGTGAACGACGGTTGCAACAGCGTTTCGTCTAATCGGGCCTTGGCTTCGGCTTTAAATCAAGCTGACAAGAAGTTTGGGAAGTGTTGCGGTTATCCGCGCCGGAGACTGAATGGGAGACGACCCGGCTGCAGCGCTAAACGGCTGTCAGTTAAACATTAACGCGGTCCTGCATGCACGCACGCCTGCACATGCTCACACACCATAAATACCTGGGCACACTCTCGACCTCATATCCACTGTTGTGTCAGGCTCACATGTAGCAGTTGAGGAGATCAAATTGTCCTAATCCTGTCTCGCCGTGATTGACTATTGTCTTTCACACAGAGGGAGATTGAGAGAGGGGGTTGAGAGAGAGAGAGAGAGAGAGAGGAAAAGAGAGAGGGGGTGGAGAGTTTAACGTTAACATGACAAAGCCTGGTTTCAGCAACCCCTCTTTTCTTTCCGTTCCTTGTTGGCCGACCCCCAGCCCACAACCCTGCCCCGGCTCTCTATAGCTCCACTTCAACTCACCAATGCAAATAGCCCTTGCGGCCCCTGTGTATATATATTTATTGGCCACTTCCTCTGGTGTTGAATATGCGCTTAAGAACAGAAGGCCGAATCACTGCCAGTCACAATGGATTAGGCCCTTCAAATGAGCTGATAACCACTGTGTTCGGAGCAGAGCAAACACTGGTATGTTTGAGCGTCTGCCCCCCTGGACCAAGGCCTTACTGTAGACTGTTAGGCTAGTGAACTTTATTAACCCCGGGTCATGTGACTGAACTGAAGAATGTTGGCGTAGGGATTGTTGAGGTAGAACTATTTTGAAATCCATAGAGCCATAAATGCATGGTCCTCCGCAGATCATCTGTGTTTAACTTTTCCCAGTTGCGACCACGTTATGAGGCTGTTAGTTACATTGGAGTAAAACACTTGTATATTTTAAGATACCCATAGACTCTGGCAGTGAAAGTTAGGTCATAGGGCAATTTCAAGTAGTTTCTTCTTTCTTTCTTCGAGAGTCAATGGGTAAATTATTAATGCGGCTAGAAGTTCGAACTCAATCGTAACTGTTAGCCTTGCGTGTCGAGTGCAACAGCCAGAGCCAGTGTAGCCGCGCTGAGGGCATCTCCAGCCTTGACCGTGGCAACATTACCACGCAATGCTTCATGTTTGCTGGCACAGGCCCCCTGTGTATGCAGGCTCACGCAAGAGTGTGTGTGTGTGTGTGTCTGTATGAGATGGAAACAGGCCCACACAATCTTAAATAATTAAAATGGGTATTCACAGTTTCCTCTTCTGAGCTGCTTTGACAAGACAACCGCCTTCTTTGTGGTTTTGCATGCTGGTGGTCTGTGTGAGCGTATCTGTCTCGCGACACCTGCCTGGTGAAGGTTATCCACAGCAGAAGTGTGTCAAGGTACGAGGCAGTACAGGTCACAGGGTTGTCAGTGAAGAGGCTGTAATTGTGCAAACGCGCCACACTCTCACACACACACACACACACTGACACACACACTGACACTCTGTCTCACACACAAGCATACACACTGACACACACCCTCACACACAAGGATACGCACCACACTCTCACACACACACAAGCATACACACTGACACACACACACACAAGCATACGCACCACACACTCTCACACACACACACACACACATACACACTGACACTCTGTCTCACACACAAGAATACACACTGACACACTCCCTCACACACAAGTATACACACCACACTCTCACACACACACAAGCATACACACTGACACACACACACACAAGCATACGCACCACACACTCTCACACACACACACACACACAAGCATACGCACCACGCACTCTTACACACACACAAGCATACACACTGACACACCCTCTTACACACACACAAGCATACGCACCACACACTCTTACACACACACACACACACACAAGCATATGCACCACACACTCTCACACACCACAAGCATACACACCACACAACATCACACACACACAAGCATACGCACCACACACTCTTACACACACACACAAGCTTACACACTGACACATGCAGCTTCTAGATCAAGCACGCAGACATTCATGGCTTTATTTGGATCCTTTTTGAAACGTTCGCGCTTCATGTCACATTTCCCAGTCCATAAGATGTCTTTCCTCTCAGATCGTCAAGCCACTTCTCATCTCACAGTAGACGGTATGTGGGTCGTCTCCATGGTTTTATACTGTGGCTACGTTCCAAATAACACCAGGTTCCCTTTTTAGTGAACTACTATTGACCAAGAATAGTGTTGTTTAGTGTTGGGATTAGGGTGCTATTTGGGACGGCTTCTATTGAGTGTCCTATAGAAAGACTAATGGCAGTGACACACTGAGGAAAACCACTGCCGTTCTATGCAATGTAACAGATTGTTTTGAGACTTTCAGTGGGATTGGCCTACTATTGTACAAGCACAGCTCTGAGACCAGCCCTTATTGTGCCTCGGCTCACACACCTAAATGCCCTGGCATCCGCTGGTATGGCTACAGTCAGCCGCCTCTCACAAGCTCTCCCTGTGGGTTGCTGTTGTCACCACGCTGTCCCCTGCCATCAGCTCATGCCAAATGTCTCCAGTCACCTCAGGCAGGTGCCGGCACACACGACCCCGGCGTCAATCAGCGGATCCAGACAGCTGTTGGATTGAGTTACCACACAAAGACATTCCGCCAGGGAAAGTAGTTTGGCCACGCCGAGTAGTAGTTCGAGGTGATCTGCTCAGTTGACCTCCCTTAATCTGGGTCGGTGACCTGTCGAAGACTATCTTCTGAATGCATGCAGTCAGCTCCACGTTAGAGATTCAACGCTTGAAGGCTGCTCTTACAGCTGAAGGGTTCAAAGCTATTGCAAAACGGAGTGTGTAGAACGATTGTCAAAGGGTTCAGAATGTCATCCAAATGCTGCTATATGCTGTATCCCCCTCTGGTGACGTTTACCCCCTGTTCTGTCCTGTCCTTCATCGTTTCATGGATCTATTGTCTGCCTCCTCGGTACTGTCCTCACAACACAGCCTGGCCACATGGTCACGGTCGCCTCCATTAACTGTAGTGGCACCAAGCAATTGACTGATTGTTAGCAATTTCACAATTCTGGAAACATGTAGGCGGTCATAACCAAGGTATTTGAGACCCGTGTCTGATTTGAACCAGACCCGGTAGATAAGAAGAAAATAACAACGTACACCCCCTCCGGCCTCTCTGCCTGTAAAGACAACATAAATTATCCAGCTAATACGCGGCGTGCCGTGTTTACCCCAGCTTGGGCCCTATACAAACACTGCTATTTCCTGCAGTATGGGAGCGATACTGGCCGAGGCAGGAATGGGGCCTCTGTCTCTCCCTCCTTCTGGGGCTCTCGTCCATCACGCGGTACCCGCGGGTTGTACGCGGTGTTTGACGTACGATGTTGCTCTTGAGTAAACATCGAAGAGTTATTGCACGAAAATGCAAAGGGCTATTCATCACTCTGGCCTGTATAGAGCCCGTTCAATGGATGAATGCTGTGATTGGGTTTGAGTCTGAGCTTGACTACCTGAAAGCTTAGCTCTTACCAAACGGAAATCACACAAACACTGAAGTGGTCGAACCAAATGTTTTCCGATTAAACCGATCCGAACACCGGTCCTCAAAGCCTCTGGGAGCTGGCAGGGCTGATGAGTCTGGAAACGGGTCGTTGGTGGCTTAAGTCCGGCAAGTCAGTTCCCATAAACCCAGCTGGAGTCTCATAGAGGCTGACAGGGGCTGTTGCGCCTAAAGTGCGCCTGTCTGAGACGGACAGGAAGTCAGACTCTGCAGGCAAGCAGCCGCTATGTGTGTGTGTACATGGGGAGGTGTTAACCAAATGACTGATCGCGGCGCGGGGGCCTGTTTCGGGAGGCACTGGCAATCCTCTCGCTCACTCTCTCTGACAGAGGCAGGTTCACAAAAAGCCTGCAGAATTACAGAGGCGTAAGGCACCAGTCACGCCAGTGAGCGCACGCATGGAGCACTGTACAGACATGCACAGTGGGACGACAGACCCGTTGGTGGGTAGACACATTTGCTGCTAGACATAATGGAGATCAGAAATACTGGCTGGCCGGGTGGGGAGAGAAGGAGCAAAGAGGAGCAGACACTTTACTGCCACAGCCCAGCAGTATATAATAGACAGGAGGCGACAGAGGCAGAAGGCCAGCTTCATCAGAGGCTGAGGTAGGGGGAGATATGTTAGAGCTGGGTTTAATCGGTGTGAGTATGAGGCGTGAGCTGACATTCTCTCTCTCTCTCTGGCTCCTCCGTCAGCCTGCCGCGTCGCCTCTGTTTTTCTTTGTGTCTTAGTTCTTCAGGAATTGGCGTCCGAGTTGTTAGATTGAATGGCAGGATATCCATGTGATGTAAAAAATAGAGCCATTTCCCTCCAGCAGTTAGTGTAATGCTGACAAAGCATCATCCAGGGTTTTCCCTGCTTTACATACCTTTCTTAACCCAGACCAGGAGAAACGTAACTGCCGCATTTAGCATTCGTCCTCCATTGCTCTGTTCCTCTCCTCTAACCCATAATGTAGTTAAATGCACGTCAGACGTCTCTAAATGCAGAGTCTGTCTGGTCTGTTGAGAACTACAATACTGTTGACTAGAGTTGAATACCCCTCGGCTATACGAGACACCGCTGAGCACTTTCAGTTCTCAGTCACGTTCTCAGTTCATTATTTTGGTCGGGACATAAAAGAGTCTCTAATATGTCTGTCTGTGCCTGACAGCCTGTGGCATGACAGTCTGGTGGTCTGGTCTGAAGTAGTGTCTGGAGACCACAGAGAGACATGGTTCTGTGTGTGTGTGTTTAATCTAATAGAAAACATGGTTGAAACAGAGAAGCCCTGTGACAGCTTGTGAAAGATGGTAGACTGGAAGACCCCGTGAATGCCCACTGAACCCCGCCTGACGACCGCTAGCCTCACCAGGCCGCAGGCTAATGTAGTTAGCTTTCCCCTAATGACGACGAAATCTCATTAATATGCTTACAGCCAGGCCCCGTCACCCGTGGGGACGACGTTAATCAAATCTCCCTGGCTATAGGCCCAGACCTGAAACTTCCACAGTCCGGTCCTAGGTCAATGAACAAGACTTTTAGCCCCTCAGACCTCGTGCACTTCAGTATTCCCGTCTGTATGGCTGCGTTTATGTGGACATGCTGTCAATCTGTCTGAACTCAACCCAATGACAGAGGAGTCAGACGGACTAACCTTTTGAAGTCTCTTACCTTTTTGGGATTGATCGGAGGTGATCGTCCAACGCTTTGAGTCACTTCTTTGTTTCCCACTATTCGGCATAAACTTCCGTGTGGTGGATGAGTGTCGACGGCACGTGGGCATCTGTTCGAGTGCACCTCAGACGAGTGAATTGGAAGAGCAACTGTATGTGATTAAACACGTTTTGGCTGCTGACCAACACAACACACATTGTTTTGAAATGCTCGTCTGGGAATGTGAACGTCAGAGGAAATTCTGAGAAAAACGAAAGAGTTGTTGTGTCACGAACGCTGATTAATGAGACAAGGAGATTCACTGAGGTTGAGGATTCCGAGGAAACTGGAACTAGCCTTTGCTTCATGTCTAGACTTCTATGGCTGCTATTGTTGCCCAAAACTGCTCCACTGACGGTGGGGTTGTGGTGGCACTGGCAGAGCCCTCCGAGCTCAGCTCACAGAGTCAGCCGTCTCTGTCCCACAGGCCCAGTATTTTTTAGCTCTGCTCCACGCTCCAGAACTGTGCCATTGTGTTTAATTACACTAGCCTATGTCCCTCGCAGACTCTTGTCCGTGTGTCCCAGTTCTTTCCCTTTTTGTCTCTCATGTGCGCTCTCATTACGAGTTGGTGGGTGGCGGGAACTCTGTGGAAAACTGTTGCATTTCTGTGTATTTAAATAAGTCTATTTCGCTTGTTCGCGGTTGTACGTGTACTGTATATCTTTGTGTGCATGTTTGTGTGCGTAGGTTTAATGAAGGTCGCTTAAATAGTAAGGAAGTTCCTGGTAATAATACCGGCTTGTAATAGCTTAGCATCTGAGAGTGAGAGGGGAAGGGGAAAAGGAGAATGGGTTTTTGCTAATGAGAGAAAATGTGGTGCATTACATAAAGAGTGCTCTATTTAGGTTTAATTGGTTGGACATGAGCGCAATTACTGGCAGCCAGAGCCAATGGCATCAGCGTAGAGTGAACACTGATGACAACAACAAAGGGGAAATGAAAGGAAAAGATTGCCTCTTCGTCCCTCAAGCCTTCATCCCACGTCTTTCCTAAACTGCCTCTGAGCAATTCATTACCGTCTGGTTGATAAATGGTGAAGTGTTGTTTACTAGCGTGTGACCTGTTCACTGATCCGCATCCTGATCGGAAGAAAAGTCTCTCAGCTCGGAGCAATTATCAGACCCCGAGCTCGGCTCATTTCTTCGCCGGCCTCGTTGACGGTCAAACGAATAGCAGCCCCTGGTTGCATCAGTGCAGACTTTAGAGTATCGACTGTGTTTCTAAGCTTAACGCTTGTGGTCTGGGTACTAAACAAACGAATCTGTTAACTGCACATATGCCCAGCGCGATGCGTCAAGCGTGCATGCCATTAGGTTTTCACAGCCTCATCTATCACACGTTTTCTCGCCTTTAGTCTCTCTCCATGTCAGGGTGATAGTATAGGGCCGCAGCAGTGAGTAGGCTACAGTATATGCACGTCTCTGCAGCCAGCTTGGTTGTATAGGACAGCTTATATTCAGTGATACTCAGTATTTGATTGTCAGATCTTCTTGGTCAGATCCTCTGCAGGGCATGTAGCCTCACATTAGCAGTCTTTTGTTTCGGTGAATCTTTTAGTAGTTGGCCTGTATGTTCTTTAGCCTGTCTCGCCTTAGGCTTTGAACCCTAGTGATTTTATGGGTCATTTTCAATGGCTGAATACAAAGAGCCTTTTTTTCCTAGCCACGTTGCTCTTTGGGGTTTCAGGCTGGATGTTTGTAAAGGCACTTTGTGACAACTGCTGATGTGAAATGTATAAAATGAATTTGATTGATTGATTGAAGTCAGGGCAACATGTGTAGTATAGAAGTGGAGTCCCCCAGGGAGGAGTTGAAAAATCACCGATAATTTCCTCTCTAAAATTGTTTTAAAGGGAACTGACGGATCAATTGCTTTGAAGTCATTCTCCATACTGCTTTGTGTTTATTGACAGGCAAAGCAGCAAAAAAAAAAGCTTTTGTAGGGAGTAGGGCCACACAAGGGTGCCTGTTGACTTTAGAATTTTCTTATCAATGCTAAAGCCTAAAGAAGAGACATCCTACCAATATAGATGAGTATTGTAGAACAGTATGTTGCAAAAAAACTGTTGTTGTATTAACCCACCTAGTAACTGTCCTAATGTATTAACCCACCTAGTAACTGACCTATTGTATTAAACCACCTAGTAACTGTACTATTGTATTAACCCACCTAGTAACTGTACTATTGTATTAACCCACCTAGTAACTGTCCTATTGTATTAACCCACCTAGTAACTGTCCTGTTGTATTAACCCACCTAGTAACTGTCCTAATGTATTAACCCACCTAGTAACTGTCCTGTGTTATTAACCCACCTAGTAACTGTACTATTGTATTAACCCACCTAGTAACTGTCCTATTGTATTAACCCACCTAGTAACTGTCCTATTGTATTAACCCACCTAGTAACTGACCTATTGTATTAACCCACCTAGTAACTGTCCTATTGTATTAACCCACCTAGTAACTGTACTATTGTATTAACCCACCTAGTAACTGTCCTGTTGTATTAACCTACCTAGTAACCGTCCTGTTGTATTAACCCACCTAGTAACTGTCCTATTGTATTAACCTGCCTAGTAACCGTCCTATTGTATTAACCTACCTAGTAACTGTCCTATTGTATTAACCCACCTAGTAACTGTCCTATTGTATTAACCCACCTAGTAACTGACCTATTGTATTAACCCACCTAGTAACTGTCCTATTGTATTAACCCACCTAGTAACTGTCCTATTGTATTAACCCACCTAGTAACTGTCCTATTGTATTAACCCACCTAGTAACTGTCCTATTGTATTAACCCACCTAGTAACTGTCCTATTGTATTAACCCACCTAGTAACTGTCCTATTGTATTAACCCACCTAGTAACTGTCCTGTTGTATTAACCCACCTAGTAACTGTCCTATTGTATTAACCCACCTAGTAACTGTCCTATTGTATTAACCCACCTAGTAACTGTCCTGTTGTATTAACCCACCTAGTAACTGTCCTATTGTATTAACCCACCTAGTAACTGTCCTATTGTATTAACCCACCTAGTAACTGTCCTATTGTATTAACCCACCTAGTAACTGTCCTATTGTATTAACCCACCTAGTAACTGTCCTGTTGTATTAACCCACCTAGTAACTGTCCTATTGTATTAACCCTAGTAACCTAGTAACTAGTAACTGTCCTAATGTATTAACCCACCTAGTAACTGTCCTATTGTATTAACCCACCTAGTAACTGTACTATTGTATTAACCCACCTAGTAACTGTACTATTGTATTAACCCACCTAGTAACTGTCCTGTTGTATTAACCTACCTAGTAACTGTCCTGTTGTATTAACCCACCTAGTAACTGTCCTATTGTATTAACCTACCTAGTAACTGTCCTATTGTATTAACCCACCTAGTAACTGTCCTATTGTATTAACCCACCTAGTAACTGTCCTATTGTATTAACCCACCTAGTAACTGTCCTATTGTATTAACCCACCTAGTAACTGTCCTATTGTATTAACCCACCTAGTAACTGTCCTATTGTATTAACCCACCTAGTAACTGTCCTATTGTATTAACCCACCTAGTAACTGTCCTATTGTATTAACCCACCTAGTAACTGTCCTGTTGTAGTGAACTACATAGTACCCCACCTAGTAACTGTCTAACCCTAGTAACCTTTCTAGTGTAGTCTTTTTATAAAAACTATTAAAAAAACAATATAAAAACATTGTTTTAGTGTTGAGAGCGAGACGGACCTGTGATTGTGGCATGATATCCTGTCTCGGTTTAGTGTTGCTGTTACAGCGTGTAACATAAGCCCCATTGCTGTTGTCTTTACACTGAGCCTTGGTATGCTATCAGGGTATCCGAAACATAAGTAGATATAGTTCATGTTTCCCTCCTGATATGGCTGATACAGGGCGAAATTAACGTCTGTTTTAATATATTATACTTTTCAGATGTTTTCTCCAGCAGTAGTTTACTGCTGTTCGTCAGCTTTATTTTGGTTGTCATTGGAAGGGTAGCATGCGCACAACAATCAGCCGAAACACGGATATACTGTAGACAATTTAACAACAGAGCCCCTAATGGGTGTTTTTGTGTGTGTGTTAATGACAGAGAAATAGGAAGAGTGTTTGTATGTCTAGACAATGGATGTAGGTTTGATTGTGTCTGACAGTGAGAGAAAGTTGGACTGTGTGTGTGTGTGTGTGTGTGTGTGTGTTACGTCACATACTGTCAGTTCCCAGCTGTACTGAAGGCCTGGTGAACCCGTGAGCCTTGTGTGTAAATAAGTGATCAATATATAACATAGTGCCATGTAGGCCTCTGGGCAACTCCGAGATCTCAACGTCATAATCCCTATTCCACGAGCTGTGTGTGTGTGTGTGGGGGTGTGGGTGTGTGTGTGTGTGTGTGTGTGTGTGCGAGAGATATAAGTGGTGTTTGTGAAACACAGAATTTTAAAAGGGAAGTTCTTCCTGCCTGTTACTTTCCGCCCAGCAGCCTGTTTCTTACCTCACACCACCTCCTGCCTGTTACCTCTGCCCAACAGCCTGTTTCTTACCTCACACCACTTCCTGCCTGTTACCTCTGCCCAGCAGCCTGTTTCTTACCTCACACCACCTCCTGCCTGTTACCTCTGCCCAACAGCCTGTTTCTTACCTCACACTACCTCCTGCCTGTTACCTCTGCCCAGCAGCCTGTTTCTTACCTCACACTACCTCCTGCCGGTTACCTCTGCCCAGCAGCCTGTTTCTTACCTCACACCACCTCCTGCCTGTTACCTCTGCCCAACAGCCTGTTTCTTACCTCACACCACTTCCTGCCTGTTACCTCTGCCCAGCAGCCTGTTTCTTACCTCACACCACCTCCTGCCTGTTACCTCTGCCCAACAGCCTGTTTCTTACCTCACACCACCTCCTGCCTGTTACCTCTGCCAAGCAGCCTGTTTCTTACCTCACACCACTTCCTGCCTGTTACCTCTGCCCAACAGCCTGTTTCTTACCTCACACCACTTCCTGCCTGTTACCTCTGCCCAACAGCCTGTTTCTTACCTCACACCACTTCCTGCCTGTTACCTCTGCCCAACAGCCTGTTTCTTACCTCACACCACTTCCTGCCTGTTACCTCTGCCCAACAGCCTGTTTCTTACCTCACACCACTTCCTGCCTGTTACCTCTGCCCAACAGCCTGTTTCTTACCTCACACTACCTCCTGCCTGTTACCTCTGCCCAACAGCCTGTTTCTTACCTCACACCACTTCCTGCCTGTTACCTCTGCCCAACAGCCTGTTTCTTACCTCACACTACCTCCTGCCTGTTACCTCTGCCCAACAGCCTGTTTCTTACCTCACACCACTTCCTGCCTGTTACCTCTGCCCAACAGCCTGTTTCTTACCTCACACTACCTCCTGCCTGTTACCTCTGCCCAGCAGCCTGTTTCTTACCTCACACCACCTCCTGCCTGTTACCTCTGCCCAACAGCCTGTTTCTTACCTCACACCACTTCCTGCCTGTTACCTCTGCCCAACAGCCTGTTTCTTACCTCACACCACCTCCTGCCTGTTACCTCTGCCCAACAGCCTGTTTCTTACCTCACACCACCTCCTGCCTGTTACCTCTGCCCAACAGCCTGTTTCTTACCTCACACCACTTCCTGCCTGTTACCTCTGCCCAACAGCCTGTTTCTTACCTCACACTACCTCCTGCCTGTTACCTCTGCCCAGCAGCCTGTTTCTTACCTCACACTACCTCCTGCCTGTTACCTCTGCCCAGCAGCCTGTTTCTTACCTCACACCACCTCCTGCCTGTTACCTCTGCCCAACAGCCTGTTTCTTACCTCACACCACCTCCTGCCTGTTACCTCTGCCCAGCAGCCTGTTTCTTACCTCACACAACTGGTTATGGCTACGATAACTTATAACCTCCAAATACGTAATTTCCTGGGATTAACATCTGATGGCTACTGCTTGCCTGGTCCCCTTTATAGCTTATCCATTTGAAGAATAATCATCTTAGGTCTTTAACAAGCCGCCTGATTATCTCAGTTAATTCTCTTGTTGAGTGTCTTTAGCCTTGTTAGATTTCTGTCTAGAGAGGGAGAGAGAGACTGAGAGAAAGGGAAAGGGAGACTGAAAAGAGGACAAGAGAAGTACTTCATCATGCATACATTATTCATGTTTTTTTCTGTCACAGAGAGAATCGCCTAACTCTACCACAGCAAAGTCACTGGATATCTTTTTGCAGGGCTTCAGTCAAGCTTATGTATGTTGTTACCTTAAGTGAGCGGTAGAGTGAGAAGTCCAGGAAGGCGAGATAAGGCCTTCTGTTGTCCACAATTTACCTTAGCTTCAGTCACTTTCCTTTTTCCGTCTAAACATTACTTCAGTACTCTCTGACTTGTACACCCCCGATGACTGTTTACACCAGAAGTCGTGTACAGCATAGTAATGGATGCTGGTCCAGCAGAACATTTTAACTCGCTAGATGCTCCATTTGTTTGCACAGCCTGGTCAAAATGCAGATATTGGGTTTCTTCCCTCATGTCTGAGCCAGTTCCTCTATATGGCCATCCAGGACATCCTTATCTGTGATCTTCTAACATAGTCTTGATTAATATGTGCAACTCTTAGGTTACTGAAAGAACAACAATGACCTGCTTCTTTCTTCTCAGCAGCTCCAGATGGCTTTCATTCACTGTACAGATGGGACAATAAACCGCAAACGATTAACAATAACCACGTGTCACAGCAATTTTTATTGATTTTGTTTGTTACAGCCTGTAAAGTTTTTGAGGTCAGTTTGATAGTGTAGGTGACATTACTGTGGGGAAATGGATTGCTGCAACAATCAATATAAAGAAATATAAACTGTGACCAGTGATGTTGTAACATGATTGTGTCTGTTTTATTATTAGCCAGATTTGGTTTTGTCCATCTGCTCAGCTGTAATGCTCCTGGTAAAGCGTTCTGATATGGAGCCGAGCACTCTGAGGTGGGAGAATGCCTCTTAACTCTGAGTGCTCTTCCTTGGCGCGGGTAGCGAAAGTGGCCTGTCAAGTGTGTGTATTAGATACGAGTGTTTTCTAAGTGTGCTGCCCTGTTCTTTGTTCCCCGTAGCGATAGAGACGCAGAGTACCAGCTCGGAGGAGATCGTGCCAAGCCCCCCATCGCCGCCACCTCCCCCGAGGGTCTACAAGCCCTGCTTCGTGTGCCAGGACAAGTCCTCGGGGTACCACTATGGAGTCAGTGCCTGTGAAGGCTGCAAGGTGAGACACACGCGCACCCCGAACCGTATCCATGCATGATATTCTGTTGCACTCAAGTACTCAAATGGTTTCACACAGTGGATTAGACCGGTGGATTGGACCGGTGGATTGGACGGGTGGATTGGACCGGTGGTATGGACCGGTGGATTGGACCGGTGGGATGGCGTAGTAGGGCGGTGGCCACGTGGGTATTTCTTACCATCTTGGTTTTCTTACCATCTTGGTTTCCTGGTGGCCCCAGTAAAAGTAAAAACAAGGAAGGGTTTTTGTTAGTGGCTGTAGTTTGAGGGCGGCTAGCTGTTGTATTTGTTCCAGTAGCCCACGGACGTCTTCCTGTTGGCTGGTGTTTATTACTGAGGAGAAGCACCCTTATTCAGCACTGGTCTTCAGCCGCCCTCGACCCATGGGTGGTGTGCCAACCTACCCCCCCAAACCCCCCAGTCCAGCTCTAACCACCGATACGGGCTGGCCTTTTTATGTGATTAGGAGGGACTTGTTACGAGAGCTGCAGGGACACTGACTTCCACACGCTCCTGTAATTAGACGGGCAGCTGAGTGTTGAAGTGGTATCTGACGCCACTGCAGCTGCCTTATCTCCAGCACGCCGTTTCCTAAGGCACGTACAGCCCATGGGACGCTTGTGTAAGCAACACCACAAGGGACCCTCTGTTCATCTGCAACGTGCGGTAGTCCTCGGCTGATGGGGAGGTGGGTTGGGGGGTTGATGGACTCAGACGGACGAGCACGATGGGATGACTGGCCGTGGCCGTTGACAGGTGGTTGTTAGGCCTGTCTCACATGGCCAGGCCCAGGGACGACAACAACTGGCCACTGTGGAGGGGGAAAACAGACAGAGGTGCTGCCGGACTGAACTCTGTTGACACTGAGAGGATGACTGGTCGCTGTATCCAGAGCAGAGATGAGGGAAAGGGGAGAAGGCCAAGGGGCGTGGAGAACACAGTCCACAGTCCTGTTTTAACACCACTGCACGAGGCAATGCCTCACTGCTGCGTGCGCTCAATGAAACTCAATCCCTGGGCCTTTTAGAAGACACTTGTTGAGAGTTAACGAAGAAATAAAAGCTTTGTCCTGTTCTTTTATCAAGGCAGGAAAGGCCTTCTTGAGGGTGCCTCCTTGTGAGTGTCTTTAATAGATTCACAATAGGCTGGTAATTTTGAAAATTATGATTTATATGATCGGTTAAAGAAAGTCCACATTCTGTTTTTGTAGTTGTACATTATACAATGCCTGGATATAAATGTAGTAACTAATGTATTAGACTTTATTATAGAACTGCAACAGGGAATAAATAATAACAGTAGAGCACATGGCTAAAGCTTAATAATTAGCCACTTGATATTGCCAATGACTTCTCGTGGGCAAGATCAGAAATTACCTAGCCCCCAAGTTGGGGCCACTTCCCAACTCTTCTAAATTGTATTACCATACTGGGTGGTCACATGTGTTTGTACCGCAATGATGGCGTCCCGTGGATAACAGATCTTTTTAAAATTCTTCACAGGAGAAGATGGTGCTCAGGGTGCTAAATAATTTAGGACTATAGGTGTATTTGTGCAAATACAGCCTCATCAGAGACTAGGTTGAGTTGGCTGTTAGCTATATAACCTCTCATCAGAGACTGGGTTGAGTTGGCTGTTAGCTATATAACCTCTCATTAGAGACTAGGTTGAGTTGGCTGTTAGCTATATAACCTCTCATCAGAGACTGGGTTGAGTTGGCTGTTAGCTATATAACCTCTCATCAGAGACTGGGTTGAGTTGGCTGTTAGCTATATAACCTCTCATCAGAGACTGGGTTGAGTTGGCTGTTAGCTATATAACCTCTCATCAGAGACTAGGTTGAGTTGGCTGTTAGCTATATAACCTCTCATCAGAGACTGGGTTGAGTTGGCTGTTAGCTATATAACCTCTCATCAGAGACTGGGTTGAGTTGGCTGTTAGCTATATAACCTCACATCAGAGACGTTGTTGTGTTGTCGTGATCTGGAATGCTTTTCCAACGGTTTTGAAGGAGTCCCTACGAATGCTGTGCACTTGTTGGCCGCTGTTTCTTTACTCTGTGACCCAGCTCGTGCCGAACCATCAAATTGGGTAGAGGTGGAGTGATTGTGGAGGACAGGTTATCTGAAGCAGGTCTCCATCACTCTCCGTATTGGTCAAACAGCCTTTACACAGTCTGGAGGTGTGTTTTGGGTCATTGTGCCACTAAGCACTAAACCCTGCAGGGTGGCTGACAGGCCTGCTGAGCGCTCGTGTCACCGGGCGGATTAGCGCTGATACAAAAAGGGGCTTATGGCCCACAGGAAGCGATGACTCTCAACAGCGGCGTTAGAGGGGAGGCCAGGGCACCGACGAAACAATCGCCAAACACAAGAAAGGGTCTAACCCCCCTGGGATAAGGGGCACCTGAGGCATTGGATTGATGGGATTGCCCCGCCCCCTTGATGTCACAGGCACCTGGGTCAATTCTCAGGGCACCAACGGGGCACCGACGGATCCCAACGGATCCCAAGAAGCCACATGGTTCACTACCAGGCCGTTAGATATAGACTATTGATTGGCTTTGAAGCCGCAGCTTGTTGTCCTGTCCCTGTGGGCAGTTTGTTTGTTATGACTGCGGCTCCTAATCTGTTTAGAGAGAAGCCGTAGATATAAGACACAGTAAGCTCGTTTGAAGAGGGTTTTTCTATCCTAAGAGGATTCTTTGATGGGGAGTAAAGTAGGAACCCTAAGGATGAGCGTGCGCGATAGCGTTTGTACGCTAGCTGTGTGGAGATCGGCCTCCAGGGATCGCTACACTCTCCGCACCACAACCGCTGCCTCATCACGCCAAGACTTCTCTGTCACACCTGAGGAGGGTTGTTTTACTGTGGTGTGGCAGGCCGCAGAACAGATCCATTCTGGTTTGAGCTGAAGGGGGCTTAAAAGACAAGTGTTTCTTGGCAGGATGTTCTTTCTGTGGCAGCTGGGGCCAGTTTGGGTTACTGTATGTCAAAGAGACACATCCCCCACCCCCAGCCACTTCCCTTTCTACTTATCCCTCTGTCTCTGTCTCGGTTCCAGAGAAAGCCTTCCAGAGAAATGCTATGTCCTACTGTCGTGGCCCGGTTTACATACAAACACATTCATGGATGAATCTGGCCCAAATAGGCCAACTGCTTATTGTGATCTTGTCCTTCAAGGCTCCTGAGTTCACCTTCGCCTTGGTCTCCCATCTCCCTCAGAAGGGGAGGACGAGGAGAGAGTAGGATAGCCGGCGATGCGAGAAGTCTTTAGACCATCTGTCAGCCAGGGAGCTCCTCCTGGTATCCTGGCGCTCTCCAGCCAGTCGGCCCCACCCAAACACGGCCTGTCCCTCTGTATAACCCATCAGCGTTCCTCTGCCCATCAGTACTGTCAGCAAACTGAGAGTCCCGTTAAGGGACTGATTCATTCAGAAAGAGCTAGAATAGGTATCACATCAGAGGGATGGCATTACATCATGTTTCTGCCTGTTCTGTCGGAACACACAAAGGGGAGTTTATGTTGGAATTGGGCGTATTGTATTGGAAGAGTTTTTGGTTTTCGCCTTTTGAGAATAATGTTTGAAGGGTCCATGTTTTTATTGTGAAGAAACATTTTGTGGAGATTTTTGTCTTTCATTATGATGTTAAATATTGAGGGAGACTAATTAGCAGAATGTGAGTGGAAAAGTTCTTCAAGATTCTACAAGGTTGCATGCGTGTTTACAAGGTTGCATACGTGTTCACAACATGGCATGAGTATTTACAAAGTTGCATGGGTATTTACAAAGTTGCATGCGTGTTTACAAGGATGCATACGTGTTTACAAGGTTGCATACGTGTTTACAAAGTTTCATAGGTGTTTACACGGTTGCATGCTTGTTTACAAGGTTGCATAGGTGTTTACACGGTTGCAAGCGTGTTTACAAGGTTGCATAGGTGTTTACACGGTTGCATGCGTGTTTACAAGGTTGCATACGTGTTTACAAGGTTGCATACGTGTTTACAAGGTTGCATACGTGTTTACAAAGTTGCATGCGTGTTTACAAGGTTGCATAGGTGTTTACAAGGTTGCATAGGTGTTTACAAGGTTGCATAGGTGTTTACAAGGTTGCATAGGTGTTTACACGGTTGCATGCGTGTTTACAAGGTTGCATAGGTGTTTACAAGGTTGCATACGTGTTTACAAGGTTGCATACGTGTTTACTAGGTCGTGGGATGTGACATCCAATTTCAATAAACATTTTAAACCAACACTCAATGTCCATTTCCCTTCAGACACTAGACTATTTTTCTTGAAATGTTTTTCATTTATTTTGGAGGATATCCACTAATGAAAATACCCATTCAGGTCCTCCAATTTGTCAACATGAACAATGGCAGACAGGAACGTCACCACAAAACACAGGAAATAGCAAAACAGAGTACCGAACATTCCGGTAGCATCCCTCCCTCCTGCTGTCCTTTCATTTATTCTCAGAAATCGGCTGATCCATCTAGATTGAGAAAGAGAAAAACGGAGAGAGCGGTTTTGTTTTGGTTCTGAGAGCAATTTGAAGCATTTAAACCAATGTTCTATTTTTCTAATAAGGTTCTCTTAGCCCCGGTCCAGAAGTGCTTTTTTATTTTTTTTGCTGAACCACATAGATAAAGTAGGCCGTGGATAGGTAGCTAGGGGCTAGAAGGCCACCCACCAACCATTCTGACTAACTTAATGTCCCAGAAACGTCTCCCGGTGTTCTAATGGGCCATTACCAAGTTAGGTGGGGATCTCATGAGGTGGCTACAGGAGTTAATATTATCCCACTCCAGATTATTCATTGTTAAGGCATTCAAGGGCTTACCGTTTGGTGGTAGATTATTGCCTATTATGTGTGGAGCATATTGCCCATTCTTCAGGACTGTATAGGTTCCACAATCTTCACACGCTCACTGAAAATGTCTTTCTTCGTCCTCTTCCCCGCTCCCTCTTCTCTCCGTCCGGACATCCCCTCGGTCTTTTCAGGGGTTTTTTCGGAGAAGTATCCAGAAGAACATGGTGTACACGTGTCACCGGGAGAACAACTGCATCATCAACAAGGTGACCCGGAACCGCTGCCAGAACTGCCGGTTGCAGAAGTGCCTGGAAGTGGGCATGTCCAAGGAATGTGAGTACTGCTCCGCCATACGGCGCTATGTTACTCCTGAACTCAGCACCTGACCCACCACACCGCCCCCTTATGACATCAACCAAAAGTCAGAGGTCACGACCTCATCCCAACTATGCAGCCACAGTTGGGACAAACAAATGAATTGCTGTTAAACAGGAATTAAAAGTCTGGGTGTGAGAATAAGCTGATTGATAGGATGTGATTCCATCACTGTAGAACGACACACAATCCAGTCAGGTGTGTGAGCACTGATCATTCTGTGTGTGTGTGTGTCCTGGTCTGAGTGGTATAGCTGTAGCAGAGTGCGTGTCGCTGGGCCTCTGTGATGAATATGTTAGCACCTGAGGGTAAAAGAGCAGGCGTCACCTCAGATCCGTGTCTGAACGCACCCCCTCCCCTCGCTCGAACTGTACACATACACACACTGTCAGAGTGGATGAGCTAATTGGTGGAGGTGAGAGGAAAGCGCTATGACCAGAGGGTCCTCATGTCTCACACACACCCACACACACAGCGTATACATTGTGAACACTCACAGTAGGGCACACACACACACACACACACACACAGTGTATACATTGTGAACACTCACAGTAGGGCACACACACACACACACACACAGTGTATACATTGTGAACACTCACAGTAGGGCACACACACACACACACACACAGTGTATACATTGTGAACACTCACAGTAGGGCACACACACACACACACACAGTGTATACATTGTGAACACTCACAGTAGGGCACACACACACACACACACACAGTGTATACATTGTGAACACTCACAGTAGGGCACACACACACACACACACACAGTGTATACATTGTGAACACTCACAGTAGGGCACACACACACACACACAGTGTATACATTGTGAACACTCACAGTAGGGCACACACACACACACACACACACAGTGTATACATTGTGAACACTCACAGTAGGGCACACACACACACACACACACAGTGTATACATTGTGAACACTCACAGTAGGGCACACACACACACACACACACACAGTGTATACATTGTGAACACTCACAGTAGGGCACACACACACACACACAGTGTATACATTGAACACTCACAGTAGGGAACACACACAGTGTACAGGGCACACACACACACACACACACAGTGTATACATTGTGAACACTCACAGTAGGGCACACACACACACACACACACACACAGTGTATACATTGTGAACACTCACAGTGTAGGGAACACACACACACACACACACACAGTGTATACATTGTGAACACTCACAGTAGGGCACACACACACACACACACACAGTGTATACATTGTGAACACTCACAGTAGGGCACACACACACACACACACACAGTGTATACATTGTGAACACTCACAGTAGGGCACACACACACACACACACACAGTGTATACATTGTGAACACTCACAGTAGGGCACACACACACACACACACACACAGTGTATACATTGTGAACACTCACAGTAGGGCACACACACACACACACACACAGTGTATACATTGTGAACACTCACAGTAGGGCACACACACACACACACACACACAGTGTATACATTGTGAACACTCACAGTAGGGCACACACACACATACACAGTGTATACATTGTGAACACTCACAGTAGGCACACACACACACACACACACACAGTGTATACATTGTGAACACTCACAGTAGGCACACACACACACACACAGTGTATACATTGTGAACACTCACAGTAGGGCACACACAGCACACACACACACACACACACACACAGGGAACACACACACACACACACACAGTGTATACATTGTGAACACTCACAGAAGGGTATACATTGTGAACACTCACAGTAGGGCACACACACACACACACACAGTGTATACATTGTGAACACTCACAGTAGGGCACAAACACACACACACACACACACACAGTGTATACATTGTGAACACTCACAGTAGGGCACACACACACAGTGTATACATTGTGAACACTCACAGTGTAGGGCACACACACACACACACACAGTGTATACATTGTGAACACTCACAGTAGGACACACACACACACACACACACACAGTGTATACATTGTGAACACTCACAGTAGGGCACACACACACACACACACAGTGTATACATTGTGAACACTCACAGTAGGGCACACACACACACACACACAGTGTATACATTGTGAACACTCACAGTAGGGCACACACACACACACACAGTGTATACATTGTGAACACTCACAGTAGGGTCACAGTAGGCACACACACACACACACACACACACAGTGTATACATTGTGAACACTCACAGTAGGGCACACACACACACACACAGTGTATACATTGTGAACACTCACAGTAGGGCACACACACACACAGTGTATACATTGTGAACACTCACAGTAGGGCACACACACACACACAGTGTATACATTGTGAACACTCACAGTAGGGAACACTCACAGTAGGGCACACACACACACACACACACACACAGTGTATACATTGTGAACACTCACTCACAGTATACAGGAACACTCACAGTAGGGCACACACACACACACACACACACACAGTGTATACATTGTGAACACTCACAGTACAGGGCACACACACACACACACACACAGTGTATACATTGTGAACACTCACAGTAGATCACACACACACAGTGTATACATTGTGAACACTCACAGTAGGGCACACACACACACACACACACACACACAGTGTATACATTGTGAACACTCACAGTAGGCACACACACACACACACACACACACACACACACACACACACACACAGTGTATACATTGTGAACACTCACAGTAGGGCACACACACACACACACACACACACAGTGTATACATTGTGAACACTCACAGTAGGGCACACACACACACACACACACAGTGTATACATTGTGAACACTCACACACACACACACACACACACAGTGTATACATTGTGAACACTCACAGTAGGGCACACACACACACACACACACAGTGTATACATTGTGAACACTCACAGTAGGGCCACACACACACACACACAGTGTATACATTGTGAACACTCACAGTAGGGCACACACACACACACAGTGTATACATTGTGAACACTCACAGTAGGCCACACACACACACACACAGTGTATACATTGTGAACACTCACAGTAGGGTATACATTGTGAACACACACACACACACACCCAGTGTATACATTGTGAACACTCACAGTAGAGCACACACACACAGTGTATACATTGTGAACACTCACAGTAGGGCACACACACACACACACACACACAGTGTATACATTGTGAACACTCACAGTAGGGCACACACACACACACACACAGTGTATACATTGTGAACACTCACAGTAGGGCACACACACACACACCCAGTGTATACATTGTGAACACTCACAGTAGAGCACACACACACAGTGTATACATTGTGAACACTCACAGTAGGGCACACACACACACACACACACAGTGTATACATTGTGAACACTCACAGTAGGGCACACACACACACACAGTGTATACATTGTGAACACTCACAGTAGGGCACACACACACACACACAGTGTATACATTGTGAACACTCACAGTAGGGCACACACACACACACAGTGTATACATTGTGAACACTCACAGTAGGGCACACACACACACACACACACACAGTGTATACATTGTGAACACTCACAGTAGGCCACACACACACACACACAGTGTATACATTGTGAACACTCACACACAGTGTATACATTGTGAACACTCACACACACACACACACACACACACAGTGTATACATTGTGAACACTCACAGTAGGCCACACACACACACACACAGTGTATACATTGTGAACACTCACAGTAGGGCACACACACACACACAGTGTATACATTGTGAACACTCACAGTAGGGCACACACACACACACAGTGTATACATTGTGAACACTCACAGTAGGGCACACACACACACACACACACAGTGTATACATTGTGAACACTCACAGTAGGCCACACACACACACACACAGTGTATACATTGTGAACACTCACAGTAGGGCACACACACACACACAGTGTATACATTGTGAACACTCACAGTAGGGAACACTCACAGTAGGGCACACACACACACACACACACACACACAGTGTATACATTGTGAACACTCACAGTAGGGCACACACACACACACACAGTGTATACACACACACACACACACACACACACACACACACACACACACACACACACACAGTGTATACATTGTGAACACTCACAGTAGGGCACACACACACACACAGTGTATACATTGTGAACACTCACAGTAGGGCACACACACACACACAGTGTATACATTGTGAACACTCACAGTAGGGCACACACACACACACACAGTGTATACATTGTGAACACTCACAGTAGGGCACACACACACACACAGACCCCTCCCTCTGTTTCTCTGCCATTATGTTCACCCTGCACTTGGCACTAGCTCTCAGCTGGCCTTCTGAGGCCTACTGTAAAGTAAGTTATCCTTAGTGCTCCGTACCTCCGAATGGGCACATTAATCATGGTTAAGAGGATCATAGGAGGCAGCTCTGAGACACCCACCACAACGCCAGACAGGGTAGGATGAAGTCACACTGCCATCTTGTGGCTGGAAGTCGGTACAACAAGGCAGATTGTTTATAAGCCGATAAAGGTCACATTTTTATCTTTCGTTTCGTCAATCTCAATATTGGTTAAGTGCCAACTTTGTGTTGAGACATTTCCCAAATAGTTGTATGCTTTCTCTGCCATGCTCTCCTTTGTCATTTATGCAGCTATTTGAACTTTATACTTTAGACAATCTAATCTAACTATGTACTTTTCTAATCACAGTTCATACATACTTTATACAACAACTGAGTAGTAAGAATGTTTCATGGCTAGTCACCTGTTTTGTGACAACCCTTCACCTTATCTCATTGTCCGTGTCGTGTGTCAAACGCTCATAGATTTGGACGGGCCATTCTCTTGCTGAATCGAGGTCTAGGACTAGTTGATTGGGACACAATGACTGTGAAATCTTGGCATTTGATCTATAAACACTTTAACTTTGACCTACTATAGAGCATTCTATTTTGCATAAGTCAAATACACACTGTTTACAACGCAATTGTGGGTGTTGGATGAAGGCCACGACGCCTTTGAGAGTACTGAAGTGTGGCACCGGCCATGTTGCCGGGCTGCGTTGGGGAGGGGCGGAGCCGGCCATCTGGGGGCCTGCGGGGAACCACAGAGGAGGCACCGAGAGTCAACCACTCGGCTAGGGGATGTATCGGTGACCTTGCGTCCGCTCAACAGTTCTGACAACACCACCAGGACAGTTGCCAGGTGGCCATGCCAAGGGAGGGCGAGATGCTGGGGACACAGAGTATAAGTAAGGTTGAACGAGAAAAGGAGCGAAAAACGTGGGGGAGGTTACTGGGGGAATTATTTTAAATGTTTAATTATACATTTTTTGCATATTTTTTTTTAAATCTGCCAAGTCTGCTTGTAATTACTGCACGTGCGGAGAATGTAGAGTCAATTCACGTCATTTAGTTGTATGGTTTCGAATATGTTGGCTAACTGCTTTAGCGTGTCAGATGCACCGTTTACGCTTGTTTGCGCGTCTGTTGTCTGCGGATTAATTTCTGCTGAATGTGGTCTTTGTGTGACAGACGGTTCTAGCATCATATAGAGTGATCTTGAATTAGCTTTAGCTTACATGTTAGTCCATTACAGTATCCGTGACAACATCCGGGCAGCATAAGGCCCTCTCCCGGTCATTTCTGTGTCAGAACTGGTGTGCGCTTGTGGGGGTGGCTGGACTGTAGGGAAGCCCTGTGTCAGTTAGTGTGTCAAGGGGGTAAACCTGTACCCCTCCTTGTCGCCTCAGCTCCTCGCACCAGCTCCAAAGGCGGGATGGCGTTGGGCCCACAGCCGCCGCACCCACCCTTGGAGACCGGGAGGGGACAGACTGGGGCTCCAGGGGCGGACAGGGCAGCTTCCCCGGGTAAGCGGCCACCCCCTTTACCCCCCAAACCCCCTCCCGTCCCCTGTTTTCGTCCATCCATCCCTCATCCCCTGTTTTCATCTCCAGCATGTATGAGAGGAGGGAAAATAGGAAGGGAGAATATGTTCCATTATTGCCCGGACGCCACAGAGCCCCGAGCCAGAGGGAGCGAGGCAGGCAGGCAGGAGAGGCAGGGGAACAATGACATTTTTATCTTTCTATTGAATTTAATCTGTCTGATGGACGACCTGTCACGCCTTCAATTTTCCTCCTTCAAATTATCCCTGTCTGTCTACTGGCCCCTCCGTCTCTCTTTCACAAACACTCACGCGTGCACACACACACACATTGACTCTATCATAGCCTTCAAGTTTATATAATGAGATTTACTATAAGGCCATGTGATTGAGGGACCGGAGCGTTTGTGTGTTGGGAGACTGGAGACTATAACCCACACTGCCGCACACTGCCACACACTGCCGCACACTGCCGCACACTGCCGCACACTGCCGCACACTGCCGCACATTGCCGCACACTGCCACACACTGCCGCACACTGCCGCACACTGCCGCACATTGCCGCACACTGCCGCACACTGCCGCACACTGCCGCACACTGCCACACACTGCCGCACACTGCCTCTCACAGTATTACTCTGCAAGCACACACACACTGGTGTGTACACACACATGCCTGGTCATCTGTAAGATTGTCCAGCCTTACTAGCCGCGCTATAGATCTCCCACCAGTTATTACACACAGCAATTCACCCGGAATGATCGCGAGTCCCGGCTAATAGTTATTTAATGACTGCGTTCAATTGTGTTATGCGGATTCTGATTGCAGTGTCAATTTGTCAGCACGGCTAATGTCCTGGTGTTAAGGATGTCAGGATGGGTAATGTCCTGGTGTTAAGGATGTCAGGATGGGTAATGTCCTGGTGTTAAGGATGTCAGGATGGGTAATGTCCTGGTGTTAAGGATAATCTCTAACTAACTATGCCCCAGTTTTATTCTGGAATTAATTTAACATTTCCAGAATGCCCTGTAAAGATGTCCAGGACAGTGAGTCTTTTTGACAGCCACCGAGAGCTGAGAACGGCCAGAAACGCGCACACACATCACTTAGCATTTTCAACTGTTCTGATCTGAATCTGATCTGTGATCAGCACTAATGATACCATGGGAGTTTGTTCAAGGTGGATGGATTTTGTGGTACATAAACAAATAGCTGTCGGCAGTGCCACGTCATAGCTTCACTTGATTGTTTTTTATTTGACAGTGATGCTTATTAGTTAACACTTCTGTTATGGTGCCAAAATTGGCACTAAAAAGGCTTTCCTTTGCAGTCCCTGGGCAGAAATGTTCTAATACAAAATTAAATGCAGAGCAATCTAATAGGTGAAATCTAGACCATTTTTTTTTCATTTTTTCACTGTGCCCTGGGCATGGGCTTTAGTGATGTGTAGGTCTTACTTAGCAGGCTAGCTAGAGAGCGGAAAGAGAGGAATGTGGAACGGCAGTGGAGGACCGAGTGAGAGGGCGAATGCTGTAGGGGGTTGTGTGGCAATTTAGCGTGGGCTCAGCCAAGCCCTTTAAACCATTAACGCCTGGATATTTGTCATATTATGTTATTAGATTAGCCAGGTCTCTAATGAAAGCAGTAGCAATTTGTCAGCATTATGAATGACCTTCTGCGCCAATGCTATTTATCACCTTACCTCTCACATTTCCCCGTCTCGCCCCCCTCTCAGACCTCTACACCCCAGGGTGTGTGAGAGGAAAGGGGGCGGGGTGAGGACACAGAGGAGGGGGGAGCTGGATACACCCTAATGGCTTTCCAATGCTAAACATCGCGGCAGGCTGGTGTTTTTGTCATTTTCGGAAGTGAGTGTAGCTACATTCGCAGCAGTGGTCGGGGCGCCAGAGGGAATGCCATTCCTCAGTAATATCTCTCACCCCCTGGAACCCCCCTCTCATTGTCGTTTATCTTCCCAGATGGGATCAGAGCTGGTATGTGTTCTGGTAGCTTCTTAGCTACAGAGGCCCTGGTGGCTTGTTGTTTTTCTCCATCCACTCCATCATCCTGTTCTGTTCTGTAGCCCACAGACAGCACCTCCCGCTCTTGTCCTTTATCTACCTCGCCTTTCAATTGGTGTCCTCTTAGTTTTGGCTTCAGTACCCACCCAATTCTGTGTCACTGTTTGCTACCACAACAACGTAGTCTTTGGTGCTTCGTGTATTGTCTATTGAACCTGTCATTTAATCTGTTAATATTGTCATTGTTCAGGCGAGAAATACAGAATCTTCGAACAGTTTGTCTTGTACATGAAAGCGGACACTTACCTTAGCGGCCCCTAAAAATCCCCCAAAACGAAATGGCTTTTGTTTTTAATCTCCCGTTCTCCTCTCTCTCCCATCAGCGGTGAGGAACGACCGAAACAAGAAGAAGAAGGAGGAGAAGAAGCCGGAGTGCCCGGAGAGTTACGTGCTGAGCACCGAGACGGAGCAGATGATCAACCGGGTCAGCAAGGCGCACAAGGAGACGTTCCCATCGCTCTGCCAGCTGGGCAAATACACTACGGTAAGCCTGGCAACGCTTATCCTACAGACAAACGGGACCGGTGAATATCACGCAGAAATAAACTGGAACTGGACTCTCTCATTTGCAGAGTAACAGCTCAGAGCGGCGGGTGGCTCTGGATGTGGACCTGTGGGACAAGTTCAGTGAGCTCTCCACCAAGTGCATCATCAAGACGGTGGAGTTTGCCAAGCAGCTGCCTGGCTTCACCACGCTCACCATCGCTGACCAGATTACCCTGCTGAAGGCCGCCTGTCTGGACATTCTGGTAAGGCCCGCCTTGGGTTCGCTCTGCTTAGGTGATTTGTTGGTGACTTGTTGTAGTGGTCGATCCAATGCCTGAACCCTGTCAGCATGCTCTCATGTTGCTCTTAATCTCATATAGGTTCTGTATACGGGTAATATCACCAACCTCCTCCATTAGTGATTTATTAGTGCTGCAGACGGTGTTAACCTTCACACATAATTACTGGGACCTGTTCTTACAATTGCTCAAGGATTTTTTTTTAGGTCATCAATATCCTGTGCTCTTGCGTGATTGAATGTCATGCTCAACCAATCCTGTGCCCTGCTCCGGCAGATTCTGAGGATCTGCACACGCTACACACCAGAGCAGGACACCATGACGTTCTCGGACGGCCTGACGTTAAACCGGACTCAGATGCACAACGCCGGCTTTGGCCCGCTCACCGACCTGGTTTTCGCCTTCGCCAACCAGCTCCTCCCTCTAGAGATGGACGACGCTGAGACGGGACTGCTCAGCGCCATCTGCCTGCTGTGTGGAGGTACTGCGGCTGTTTGGCTGTTTTGTTATGGGATTGATGAAATTGGGCACAGGAAAGGTAGTGCTTGATTTGGGTAACCTTCACTTAATTTTAAAGGCTTCACTGTACAAATATTGACTAGCTTTTTTATTCCAGAATGCACTAATTGGATTGGCCAAAAACGAATGTTGTATATTTAGCAATGATGGAGTACTTGAGAACGGTCTCAAGACCACTTTTTGATGGTCTCGCCTCGGACTCATTTTTACTCGTTCTTATCTCAAACAAAGAGGACTCTGGGTTTTATTTTGAGACCGGTCAAGACCACAACTGTTGGCCAAATCAGCTATAATTAGAACGAAAAGCTACCGTGGTAATGATTGTATATATATATTGCTAAACTTTTGTATGGATAATATAGATATTCATATATTTTCTATGGACACATATTAAAACATCATGTACAGTTTAGAATTCCAATAGCTGTCTGATCACATGACCTAGATACTTCAAATAAATGATGTATACTTCAGGAGGAAGGCTCTCACATTGCCCAGACTTTGGTTTCCCAGGGGGTGGGCAGTCCTCTTCTGGCTGTGCTAGGTGAAGTTAGAATGGCTTAGTAATTATTAAATGCAGAGAGTCCTGCAAAAACATATAAAATAGTCAAATACATGACCAGTCAAGAGGGGGGCATCCGGGAGGGTTGAGGGTTAGGCA
The DNA here is from genome assembly GCA_029465975.1 of Dallia pectoralis. Taxonomy (NCBI): domain Eukaryota; kingdom Metazoa; phylum Chordata; class Actinopteri; order Esociformes; family Umbridae; genus Dallia; species Dallia pectoralis. Next base: position 9,647,618 of record CM055764.1, on the reverse strand, counting down.
GATTGGAAGCCGGCAGCATCAGGACCCCAAGTTTTCTCACAGTTTTTTGTGATACGACCATACATCCATATAGACTCAACGTGAGATCTGTCAACAAAAACTAGCATTAAAAAATGTCAGAATTTAAGAGCAGAAGGTTTTCTGTCGTACACTTACGTATGCATGAAATACATGCTTCCATAGTAGCTAACCTAGGGGGGCTTCTCCATGTTTCATTGAAATATACAGCTGTGTGTCATCAGCATTAGTGACATTATGGTTTCGGATGACATCACCCAGAGGCAACAAACATAGTGAGAACAAAAGCCAGTGTTTGTATATGAAAGGTACAAAGGGGTCATGGCGTGTTTGTTTCTGGGGAAAAGGGATTCATGGTGAGAAAAGTTTGGGATCAGCTGCTGTAGGACGGGGTTTACTGTCAGCACTCATCATTCCACCTCACCGAACCCTCTTCCCCTGTTGTGTCGGCTGTGTGCAGATCGGCAGGACCTAGAGCAGGCGGACAAGGTTGACGTGCTACAAGAGCCTCTCCTAGAGGCTCTGAAGATCTACGTGAGGAAGAGGAGGCCCCACAAACCACACATGTTTCCCAAGATGCTGATGAAGATCACCGACCTGAGGAGCATCAGCGCCAAAGGTGAGAGCCCCTGTTTTTTTTCAAACGCAGATGAGGTTCACCCATAACATATTAGCGCTGCTTTATTGCATCTATGCCTGCTATGTATTGTAACAAAGCCGCCTAAAGGTTTAAACAAATATCCACAAACAACATTGTAGGGTTTTAATGGAGACCCATATGTGACTTGTGATAACATTTAATTTGGTCATCCCACCTAATCGCTACCTCTCTCACGCCCTCCTCTCGTCCTCACCTCAGGAGCTGAGCGTGTCATAACCCTGAAGATGGAGATACCAGGCTCTATGCCGCCACTCATCCAGGAGATGCTGGAGAACTCTGAAGGTCTGGAAAGCGGGGCCACAGGCTCCCGGACCAACGGGCCCCCCCCCGGCAGCTGCAGCCCCAGCTTGTCCCCCAGCTCCGCCCAAAGCAGCCCCAGCCCCACCCCCACCACGCAGTCGCCGTAGCAAGCACTCGTTCCCTCATCCACCCATCTCAACATGGCAGGTTCCCGTTGGACACAGAGACAGGCGTGTTCTGCACTGTTCCTCGCTCCGTGCCACACCCCATTTCCTGCTCCACCCCCTAAAAGACGCTGTGTGGAAAATGGCTGACAGGCGAAGGTGGGATTTATCTGAATGACCGTACTAGAACGGATATTTCCGCTGTCCCTCACCTCCCCCTAGCGACAAACGGACAGTAGACAGACTGACGTCAGACACTCTTCTCGTTTCACAGAGAAAGACTGCAGGCATGGACTTGTCAAAGACGTCACCAGACATAAAAAGACTTGGTCTTTTGCTTTTTTGCTTTCTACTTTGAAAAACATATTTCGTACAAAAGATATATAAATATATATAGACAATAAATGAACTATTGCGATTAAAATGAATGAGTAACAGGTTGAGAAGACAAAGTTTCGGGTTTTGATGCTTTTTCACCTTGTCCACTGTCCAAATGGTTCTTATACCCATGAGAGTATCAAGGGAGAAATGTTCCATTGTTTATCACGTACAGATGTGTTCAAATTAACATAAGTTGAAATTGCTTTATAAATTTACAGACACATAAATATCACAAACAATTCCAGGTTGGGTTTGTTTTTCCCTCTCCCATTTTCGCTGCAAAGAGAATGGAGAAAAAATGATTGTATGAACTTTGTTGTATGATATTCACAGGTCCTTTAAGAAATCAAATTAATGAAGATTCTTTATTAAGGTGTATTTTAAGTAGCCTTTGAGTTCATGTATATATGTTGTATTCATTGCTTTAAACAATGAAGAGTTTAGCCTTCACCTGATTTAAAAAAGAATACTTTTTATGTGTTTTGTTTATAGGTTTCTGTTTCAAAAAAAACTTTTGAGCACATTTTTTTGAAGGAAATATGTTTGTTTGTCCCCTGAAATTATGGCACGGGCCATAGAAACCGTCAAGGTTCCTACAAACAGCTACAGTTTAGTATTCGCTCACCCATTAAATTATAGCATAGATTTTCGTCAATAAAAAAGAAAAGAAAAACATAAGTCACGCTGGGGCTTTTTGTGATTGGCAATGCAAGTGGTGGGAAATTGTTGAAGTGGGTTGAGAGACAGGATGTCAGCTTGTGGGGCAACAGAGAGATGAGATCGATGTACACACTGTTCTCAATAGGCTTACAATGTAAAGGATGGAGGACAATGCACTGTATTGGTGCTCCCGTTAACTATGCTTTCACAGCTACCACGTGCGGATTGTATTCATTATGTATCAAACAAAAGAAAATGGACTGAAACAGTAGGTGAGTTCAAGGGGCTGCTTGTGGAAAACACAGTACTTTATTTCAGTTGAGTTTAGAGAGAATCAGAAATTGCAGAGTGAGAAACTCTGGTTTCGGTACAGCATTTTGCACTTCTCAATCAACAACCCCGTTATTGATAATGGGATCTTTGACCTTGATGTCTATGCGACACCACCTGTGATTCTTATTGGAGTCCAACTGTCCTGACCTGTTGTGAATCACTATTGACGCTGGTTCTGGATTCACACGGTGTCACTCAAACATTCATCAGTCTACACAAACACTTTTGATGTCTCAGGAAGGAAACATTTTGTGTGCTTTGCTAATTCTTTGTAATGGGTTTCACTGTGCTGCACCCACCTATCACAAACACACAACCCTGTGGCTACTGAACCCCTAAATCCTCCAACTGCTGTCCTCTTTGACCTGCTAGTCCAGGACTTTGCAGAGATATTCATTTAAGCAACATCAGTCATAAAGAGGATTTCAATATGGAGTCTGTAAGAATCAGAATTTATTTTCTTTATTTGTACAGTTGACGCTACTTATTTTCCTCTATCAGGACAACGCCTGTCCACACCGGTGCACACGTATCCCTCAATGGCAAATCTGGAATAGCAACACGCTGCCATCATTCTGAAGTATGGAATACAGTATGTTGCAATTTGTCTAGATTTATCAGACAATTTTAAAACAAATAAATACAATGTTTAATAATGGCTGTTTTTCTTGTGTCTGCCTGTTGCCATGGCTCTAAATTCAAACTATGCAGTGCCTTCGTGAGGTATTTCAACCCTTTATCAGATTTAATTGTGTTATACACTTATTTTATAAATTATTTAATAATTTTTGTTTGCCATTCATGTACGCACAAACCCCATAATGACAAAGCAAAAACATGTTTCAGAAGTCGTGCCAATTCATTGAAAATAAACATGTGCAAAAGTTTTCAGACCCTTTATTTATAGAGACATCAAAAAAATTATGAAATGACAGAGGATGCATCTGAACTCAATTTGGGTGGTCATGGCTATGTATAATACATTGTTTAAGTCTTATTTAAAATACATTATCGGGTAATGTGTCTAGATCGATGGCAATTAATACTCCCCCATAGTGTATATATATGGTACAAATAATGCAAAAATATAGGCTACGTCAGCCTTATGATTATTATACATCCGAAGCATGTCACATTGATATCTTGTACTTTCTTCAATGCTATAAAATGCTTGTTTTGTATGGAGGACTGTGTGCCATAATATGAAATAAATCTATAAATATATTATTAAATACTTAAATATATAAATACATGTATTTTGCACAAATTGCACTTATGAATCTTCCAAATGCAATAGACATGTCATTTGGATGGTTTGAAGTTGATCGTTCCAATGCAATGGGGCGGGACCTAACATGATTGGACGCTTGAGATCAAACGAATGTCTCTGTTTACTAGTCCGCTATCGATTCAAAATTGGGACATATCGAGAACAATTTAACCTATTAAATTATGTTTTACAGATGTATAAAAACGTTCACTAGGCTATTATACAGAATTAACCATAACAATGTTTTAGTGGCCGATTAAGTCCTAATACCCGAGGTGTTAAGCAGACTATGTTGGGTCGCGCAGGCTGAACAGAACACACACCACACAACCCGAGTTCTTCACTTAGCCGTTATAATCGGATTGAACATGGGAACTTGCAAAAAATGTCAAATTTGAATTAGTCTATTTTTGAGGTGTGGAAAAGAAGGGAGTCCCGAGAGTAGTGGCAGTCTGCCCCTAGATGGCAGTAGAGCTGCTTCGGAGGGAGTCATGCAATGTTTGTAGATCTCTTCATTACATGTCCTTGCCTTCCATTGTCCAGGTAACGTATTTTACGAATGCGAAACATTTATTCCAAGCTCGCTGGTCATTAAACTGCAATGATAAAGCACCATGAAGGCAGCGATCACATATGTGCCTCACTACTGAGCTTGTGCCTCACCACTGGGCTTATTGTCTTGAGCCAACGTAATTGATGGGCACTCTTGCTCCACCTAGTCTCTCTCTAGCAAAGAACTACAATGGAACTACAATGAAACGTAACATTCTATTAATGCCAAGTACCCGTGAATCTAACCAGGGACCTTAAATAGCCCACTGATTAACAAAACTATGCCTGGTGCTTAGCTAAACCCAAAACAGCCTGCTCCTAACCTGATACACTGAAGTGCTTTCCCCTAAACACCCGGTGACAGCACAGCCCAGCCATTCATGACAGGACCTACTTCAAACGAAAGTTCTTTCAAATGATGTGGTACCAACAAAAAAGACTGTCTCTGTGGCTGGGATATTCATTACTGGCAATTATCTCTATTGAGACTGTTAAGATGACTTCTACAACAAAGTGATGAACACCTTTCTCCAGAAGGATAGGCTAATAGACTTAACTTACTAGTAAGGTAGTACATTGCAATATATCTTTATTGGTGTTGAATGAATAGGATAACTTAGGGTTAGGTATTAGGGTTTATAATTAGGTATCAATCATTAGGTATTAGGGTTTATAATTAGGTATCATTAGATATTTGTTTTATTATATATCAATAATTAGCTATTATGGTTAGGTATTAGGGTTTATTATTTGATATTATTAGGTATTAGGGTTTATTATAGGCATCATTAGGTATTAGGGTTAGGTATTAGGGTTCATAATTAGGTATTAGGGTTTATAATTAGGTATCATTAGATATTAAAGTTTATAATTAGGTATCATTAGGTGTTAGGGTTTATAATTAGGTATCATTAGGTATTAGGGTTTATAATTAGGTATCATTAGGTATTAGGGTTTATAATTAGGTATCATTAGGTATTAGGGTTTATAATGGTATCATTAGGTATTAGGGTTTATAATTAGGTATCATTAGATATTTGTTTTATTATATATCAATAATTAGCTATTATGGTTAGGTATTAGGGTTTATTATTTGATATTATTAGGTATTAGGGTTTATTATAGGCATCATTAGGTATTAGGGTTAGGTATTAGGGTTCATAATTAGGTATTAGGGTTTATAATTAGGTATCATTAGATATTAAAGTTTATAATTAGGTATCATTAGGTGTTAGGGTTTATAATTAGGTATCATTAGGTATTAGGGTTTATAATTAGGTATCATTAGGTATTAGGGTTTATAATTAGGTATCATTAGGTATTAGGGTTTATAATGGTATCATTAGGTATTAGGGTTCATAATTAGGTATCATTAGGTATTAGGGTTTATAATTAGGTATCATTAGGTATTAGGGTTTATTATAGGCACCAATAGGCTAGTCGTTGCTCAACATTCCATTTAAATGGTGAATTGAAGGTACCTCTATCGAGTTCAAATAGGCCTATGTGTGTAAATCTGGCTCTGATTTACCACCTAGTCTTCCCAGACATTAACTCCACCATCACTGACAACTTGTTATCATCGCCCTCATCTGGGTTCATTCAAAAAGCTAATACCCTGGCTGGATCTAATTCAAACAGTCACAAACGTACTTGGTTCATACCCCTAGTCTTGTACAGAGGATACATGGTTAACTGTTGCTATATCATTTATACTGTAACGAAATTGGAGCCAGCTATTGTACCATCCAGAGCACATTGAGTAGCCGATAGCTATTGGGCCCTTGGACATTTTTCACATTTTATTACATTTTAACCATTTAGCTAATGCTGAACATATAGACTGTACACAATATATATTTATAAAAAGCAACTTGTCCAATAGATATTTACACAATTATCATTTAATGTCTAGGTGGCTTCAGCCTGATAATGGAAGAAATAAACGGTGTAAGAATTTGCTGTATTCACCTTTTCAGCTGTGCCAAAGTTTTATGGGTATTATAACTTATAACGAAATACATTTCTCAATCTCTAGACACCTTACTTCAATAACAACAGTCTTACCGTATGAAGCTTAAGATTATTTTCCTATATTAGGCTATTTAGCTAGTACAAAATGAAAGTAAATATATTACATATATATTTACAGGCCTATTATATTTCCAAAACATCAACTTGCATGTCATAAATAATAGATTTACTTAGTGGAGAGTTGTACTGTGCGGAATAATATAATTACTTTGATTAATTTGTGTTGCGTAATTTTAATAGGTTTAGTGTAGATGTCACTTGTGTCAAACAATAACTTGAAAAATATATTTTACATTAAATAGGAGTGCTAGCTTCATTGAGAGGGTTTGAATTCACGATCACTATGCAACAAAATTAAATATCACAATGGTCAAAGTTGAAATTACCATAGCTCCAATTAAGCTTAGGGTAGGTTGCCAGATAAAGTAGACAGTATACTGATAAATCAACAGTGAATTTCACAAAAACCTACCCATATCTGTCACTTTACAACCCATAGAATATAGCACAATTTACAGGAAACCTACCCACCTGGCACCACTGAGGTTAACGTTGTTTTATTGTCATTGGATCAATGTCACGACGACGGCTATCATACGTAACAAAATGTCACTCTTGTAGTGAGATGTTAGGTGAGGAAGGATGGAGTCAAAGGCAGCAGCCGATAGTGTTGAGGTGTTTTAATGTCCCAGACCAGTAACACTCACTCAACGTACTCACTGATACTAAAATCGATGACTATGCGATGCAGCTCAATAATGTCCAGAGGACTGAATAAATCAAGAGGATGGCACACAGCACATCAATAAGGAAAACTCTCATGGAGTACAAACACATAACATGCAACAATATCACACATGACCAAACACAGAAACTCTGCCCACTCCCCCGGCCGGTCCTGACAGTACGAACGGATTGTACAGGCTCTGCGCCTGGCTTCAGCACTACACTTTGTGGGTTTGTGACTGAGAAGTGTGATACCCCTGTACTTGGCACACACTCTCTGATCCCCCTTGAATAAGCTTTGCCCTCTCTAATGAGTAAACCAATATTTTTTTCCTTGAAGGCACAAACAAAATCCTAGATCCATTAGCTCACTCTATTTCTTCTCTGACATAAAAGGTTCACTATGACTTTCATATAAGATTTTAAACTTCAAATCCCGAGAACGCCAAATTAAATGCTAAAATTAAGTTTTAAAACTATGCACAATAATATAAGGTTATTATCGTTCATGTGTATTTATCCATGTGAACCATGGAGTTGATGGTGAGAATCTGATAAAAGTTCAGTGGGCATATATTTTAAAGAAAGGGAAAGAAAATAATTTGCTAATGCTAAATAATAATAAACAATTTGCTAATATGATACAGTGAATATATAATTTATTTAAATAGGCTACGCATATAACATCCACATTTTAGTATGGAAATGTATTTCTAATTCAAATTTCACTTAAAATAACTGAGATCTAGATCTATTTTATGACTGTGCCCTGTGTTAACATGTACAGTTTTAGGCACAAAGAAAACATTTAGACAAATACATTTTCAGAACATACAGTTGATATGAAAAGTCTACACACCCCTGTTAAAATGCCAAAAATAAATCATGTCAGAACTTTTTCCACCTTTAATGTGACCTATAACATGAACAATTAATTTGAAAAACTCACTGAAATCTGTTTTGTGGGGGTCGTTTAAAAAGTGCTTTATAAATGAACAGGGTACCATTTTGCTCTCGACTTACAGACAGAGGCCCAACCGAAATGGTGATATAAAAAACTGTGATGAGTTTTGTAACTATAAACACACCTGGGTGGGTGAACAATTGTAAATAGCATCCAGTGGTTTTAATGTTTTTTTTCCCCCGAATTATGCATATAGACACCATTACATAACACCATAATCTAAAACGGATATGCAAAATGTAAGACTATAATGAAATCATATCAATAAGTATGCTATTTGTAATTTCCCGGTTGTGCGATTTTATATTGTGACGCTGCTAAGCAACCAACTAGCTACGTAGACGACTATGTGGGCGTGTGCCTATACTGTTACAGCCAATGGATAGCCTTCGCGCGGAATTTCAAACATTTCAAAATGGCTAGATAAGGTAAGCGAAGTATTGCTCCGCCGGACATGTAAACAAAATAGTCATTTATGTTTGAAAACACACTTGACTCACTAAAATATGTAAAACGAGACATGTATAAACCAAATTCTATTTTTTAATGTATAATAACGTAACAATTCTGCATTGCAGCTTTTTGTATTTGTTCATTTGTATTCGGCGGAAGGATACATCGTTCTTTGACATACGCCTTGGCCAACACCAACAGTGAACCACATCCATTAACTATAGCGCGCTACGTAGGGCAGGAAAGATAGGGCGAACTAAAGGAAAGATTAGGTGAAGTGTATAACAAGGCTGATGATTTAATCAGTATGTTTTAATTTAATAAAGAATAAGGTATAGTAGTGAAGCTAGATATGAGTTGTCCGACTGCTGTTCTGAAGAATATTTGAACAGGTAACTGCTTGAATATTTGAAACTACTAGTACTGTATTGGCTAGGTAACGAGTATCCAACGTTTCGTTAGCGACTGGCTGTTTTAGCTAGCTACATTAGTCAGTTGTAGATTGAGGAAAGCCAAATTAGTGGTAATACGTTCTTAAGTTTCACCCGTATCCATTGTAATATTTAAATTACAATAATGCTCCGCGCAACACATTTGTATACATTAAAGGCTTCAACGCGTGTAGGACGCGTGTAACTGGGTTAGCGTTGTTCCACATGCGGGTTCAGTGAACATGCAACTTACTGAAGTTACATGTGCTGTCTAGAGACATAATCAAATTAATTCTTATTCCGTTACTAATGTAATACTCTGTATATAGTATGTTGCCATTCTATTTCAAAAACATTGCATTTAAATGTATTGCCTAGGCATTCATTGTCACTTTCCACACGAGTTTCCATTTTTTTTCTATTTGTCATCTTTTTAGGTACAGTAACGCTACATTTAAAATGCCTCTGCACGGGAAAATCGTTGTAATCAAAAGAAGTGGATGTGACGGGACAGAGTTTCCTTTGACTGCATCATGCTTATTTGGAAGGTGAGAAACGTTACATATGTCGACACATAATATACAACACGGCATGTTTAGAAGTACTGTTGCTGCTTGTTTGGAACGTAGTTTTTACCATGCTAAAGCCGAGTTGTTTGGTCATTTGAAATGTGTAATGAGGCGGGCTTTCTACTGCTGACGTAGGGACTTGAACTTGCGCATTAACCAGTTACTGTGAAATCCTACACTGTTTTCTGTCAGTATAGATGCGCATATACACTACTTTTAAGGGACTCTTAACACCTAATTTTCAAATACTCTTTGTTACAGTTACTCAGAAAGAGTACACAACAGGCAATTTCACTGATCAACTATATAACAATAAAAGCATGAAGGGTGCACAAATGTTTTGTTTTCCTCAATGTAATTTTTATGTAGAAATGCAAGTGACATTGTCACACCGTAGGACCCTGTGACGGAAATCTTTAAGAGACAAGGGAAATGTGAAAAAACGTATAGATATCCTTTCAAGATATTGGCTGATAAGAACATTGCTTAATGACATCCAATGGGTTTGTCCACGAAGGACAATAGTGACTGTGCCGTTTGAATCGTAGTGTGAATAGTAATACATGGAGGATTTTCCAATTGAATGTATGCCTGTCTACATTTTTTTATTAACTCACCTGACTATCTATTCACAATCTTATTATATAATATGTTGCTTAGTATGCATGTCCCAGTCCTGTACTCATGCTGGCAAATTTGGCTTTTGTTGTTATTTATTCCGCCTTGTGTGTCGGGGACAGAAAGGAATCTTTATTAGAAAAATTACTAAACTGTTTTAAAGTTATTCAGCACTTCTTCATTACAATTTCGTCACACATTAAATTCAATCATACTGATGCATCCCAAGTAAAATGCCCTTTTAAACATACAGACTTTATGTATAATGAAACGGTGAACGTCCATTGTACAATAAACACATTTTAGTACCATAACTAAATTGACCACTGTAAAAACTGTTTAAATTATTATTTGTGGTATTTTTCAGGAAACCAGACTGTGACATTCGAATTCAACTTCCTCAGGTTTCAAAGGAGCATTGTAGAATTGAGTTAAATGAAAATAAACAGGTGACTATTTGCTGTCAACTATTGCTGTCTTCCATAAGTCTTTAGGGTCTGTAAAGCCTAAAATTAAAGAAATGTTTTTCCTTACAGGTTATTTTAACCAATTTGAGTTCAGTGAACCCAACCCGTGTAAATGGGGCGGTTTTTCAGCAATCTGAACGTTTAAAACATGGAGATCTTATCACGATTATTGACCGTTCTTTCAGGTTTGTGCATTTTTTCCCCAGTTTATATTATCAATTGTCAGACAAGACAGTAATGTGTATTCTGCAGAATGTGAGTTTAAAATCAGATAAGCGGAATGTCATAATTTAACAGTGTATTAACACTGTTCATTTTTTTAAATGGTTTGTATTGTTTTCATTCTTTTTAGGTTTGAATACCCGCCAGCACCCACTCCAAAGAAGAAACGATCATCTACTGCTAGCAGTTGTGAAACTCCTCAGGTATAATTGATGTTACTAAAAGTAAAGGCGTAAAGCACAATGTCCAATCATGATATGCCTCACTGTTATCTACCCAATGAATCACCTACAAAATTGGTGTTGAAGTTGTCTGTCTTTGCTACAGATTTTACATGAAACCCAAGCGAGGGATACCAGCACTAACAATGGAACCAACTCCTCTGAGATCAAACCCAAGGGGGAGGGAATGCTTGAACAGAAAAATCAGAATTCCCCCTTCGGTGAGCTGTATCAAATGTTTAAACAAGATTTGGATTCCAAGACTCCAAAGAAAGCGCCTGGAACACCTGCTTCAAGGCTCTACACAACAGAATCTATCTCACCCAATAAAGTGAACGAGGTGTCTTCCATTTACCCTCCCAAGAAGATGGATGCTAAGGTGTCTCTTACTAGTGCTGTAGTAACTCCAAAATCATCTCAGAAAAAGCGTAGATCCTACAAAATCCAGGAAGTTGAGGAAAATGTGCCAATTGAAGATGTCCTCCATCTGATTCCATCTAGCCAAGAAACTATGAAGGGTAACAGGTGTACTTCACAGCATGAAACACCCACCCATGTTTCTCAAAGAAGTCCGACAACCCCCAAAATGTTCACTGCTAGTGAAGTGGTTGAGCAGATATCTGAGTGTCTGACAATAGAAACCCAGAATACTCCCACAAGAAGAAGCAGGGAAGCCACTCCCATCAAATCTTTTCTAGCTGAGATGGAACCACCTGTTAACACTGTCGCCCCAATTCATGACTGTGCCCTTGTAAACGAGATTTCTTTGGCAACTACCACAGAGTCCTCCCGCTCTCCAGGGGCTTCACCACGGTCTGTTGGGAAAAAGCTTCAAGCCAAGGATGTGCCTTCAGAACTAGTTGTGACCACTCCCACAAAAGGTAAAAGGAATTGCGGATTGTTTTCGCATATGACACATTTTCTGTACAACGGTTAAATAACTAGTAATTCATTTGTAGTTTACTTTGTTCCAGTGATGGGGGTACTACAGTAATTTTCAGTCTTGTATGTTAAATTGTTTTATAAATGTTTACCGTCGCAGTTAAACAGTCATCTGGTCAAAAACGAAAGAGTGATGGCCTTGCAACAGAATTGCCAGTTCCAATGAGCAAGAGGAAAAGGGTGTCATTTGGAGGTCACTTAGAGCCGGAGCTGTTCGATAAACGTTTGCCTCCTGACTCTCCATTACGTAAAGGAGCCTCTCCTGGACGACGCAGCCTGTGTGTCCTCAAGACAAAACAGTCACTCCTCAGGAGAGCATCTGTAATTGGTCTGATGAAGGTATGTGTGTATACTGTATGTTTTTTGCAGGCCGATTTGAGCTTTATTTCACATCAATTTTGTATTGTTGATTTACCTGACTGTCACCTGAATATTGTTTTTTTAATAGAAGCATGAACAAGCATCCGCCAAGAGTCCCTCGCCCGCAAAGACACCGAAGGCGTCCGCCAAGAGTCCCTCGCCCGCAAAGACACCGAAGGCGTCCGCCAAGAGTCCCTCGCCCGCAAAGACACCGAAGGCGTCCGCCAAGAGTCCCTCGCCCGCAAAGACACCGAAGGCGTCCAAGAGTCCTCGCCCGCAAAGACACCGAAGGCGTCCGCCAAGAGTCCTCGCCCGCAAAGACACCGAAGGCGTCCGCCAAGTGTCGCCCGCAAAGACACCGCCCGCAAAGACGCCCCAAAGACACCGAAGGCGTCCGCAAAGAGTCCCTCGCCCGCAAAGACACCGAAGGCGTCCGCCAAGAGTCCCTCGCCCGCAAAGACACCGAAGGCGTCCGCCAAGTGTCCCTCGCCCGCAAAGACACCGAAGGCGTCCGCCAAGAGTCCCTCGCCCGCAAAGACACCGAAGGCGTCCGCCAAGAGTCCCACGCCCGCAAAGACACCGAAGGCGTCCGCCAAGAGTCCCACGCCCGCAAAGACACCGAAGGCGTCCGCCAAGAGTCCCACGCCCGCAAAGACACCGAAGGCGTCCGCCAAGAGTCCCTCGCCCGCAAAGACACCGAAGGCGTCCGCCAAGAGTCCCTCGCCCGCAAAGACACCGAAGGCGTCCGCCAAGAGTCCCTCGCCCGCAAAGACACCGAAGGCGTCCGCCAAGAGTCCCTCGCCCGCAAAGACACCGAAGGCGTCCGCCAAGAGTCCCTCGCCCGCAAAGACACCGAAGGCGTCCGCCAAGAGTCCCACGCCCGCAAAGACACCGAAGGCGTCAGCCAAGAGTCCCACGCCTGCAAAGACACCGAAGGCATCTGCCAAGAGTCCCACGCCCACAAAAACAACACCCACAATTCAAGGTCGTTTCTCAGTGTCCCGCGTCAGCACCCCATCTCCCACTGCAGACCAGGACTCTCTCACTCAGACCTCCGTTACCGTCACCCCACGGGTTCCCTTGAGGAGAAAGAGCATGAAATCAACATCAAAAAGCACAATGAAGAATGCCCTTCAGGTCATCCGTAGAAGAAGTGGTCTTTCTCGGGCATCTATGAAAGGTATGCTTTTTTATATGCTTTTGTCTGTTATTGAATAACTGTTTTGTTTATTTGTCATTTGATGCTAAACCGTAATTTTCTTTGATTCTAGTTGTAAACTCCTGGGCTGATATTGTGAAGTTCGGTCAGACCAAGACCCAAGCTGTTTTTCCAACCAAGAAAACTGAAATTAAAGTGACTAAGACGAAAAAGGCTGTTGTTCCAAAACCCAGGGTATGTATAGATAGGATATGCAACCCCATAAACATAGATTGGTAATTAATTTCAAATAATATTGAGCCATTGCATCAAACGTAATATTTTTAAATTGACTTGCATGATTTTTCTCTTGCTTTATTTTATAAATTAATAATCACCATAATCTAACTCAATACAATATTTTCAGACACCAGTGAAGAATCTCTTGGGACATGTCAGCACTGGTCATGCCGATTCACCTGTGACGATTGTTGTGGGCAAGGCTCACAAGCTGCATGCTGGTCAGCCAACTGGGGCTGCCCCTAAGCTTGTCCATAACATCACACTGCTGAACAGGAACATGAAGATGGATGAGGACCTTTCAGGTAATATATCTATTTCTTATTAAAACATATTTTTGGGCAAATTGCTCATACCTTAGTATTGAATTGGTTTTCAGTCATAGTTTGCAAGAAAAGCAATAGGGGTAACACCGTTTGGGGGTTTCAGGGGTTGCTGAGATTTTCAAGACCCCTGCAAGGCAGAAGAATTCTGTGGCCAATGTTCAAAGTACCCTCACAACACCACAGAGATCCCAGTCTTCATCTGTAATTGAATCATCAGTGATGGATACCCCAGAAGAGACTGGTAAGTGATTGAAGTCGAATAATGATTCATATGTTTCTGGGAATTTACATTTTTGTCCAGATTCAGGCAAATATGTTGACATATACTTCTACTAAAAAAGTAATCACCAACACTAGAGAAAAGAAAGACACCCTTTTATGTCTTTCAACTTCTAAATCCATGTGATAATTGAATATTTAAAAAGGTCCTGCAAAATATATTTTCTAAAATGTACAATAAGGGGTGCACGATATTGACAAAATGTGATATTGCAATATTGATCAAGAATATTGCGGTATCGATATTCATTTCGATATTCTTAAACGTATGTAAAAACACAATTTATGGGAAAATGCCTCAAAATAAATTAATATATTTATATCTATAAACAAAATCAATTGTGGCGTTTGCACTGATCCTATAGTGGCTTGTGGTGGTTTTTAAGATGGGAAAATAGGTTGGTTGTATTTCCTGTTGCCCGGTGAATCGCCAAACCGCTGGTTTTGCAGAGTACAACAGATTGAGCGACATTAGTTTGCTTAAACTTTTCTTTAGCTTCTCTAACACGCAGGGACGTCTCTAGGATTGATAGACAGGGGGGGGGACTTAGCCCCCAGGGTATTTGTAACTTCTCATCTCATCTTCAACCGCTTATCCGGGGTCGGGTCGCGGGGGTAGCAGCTCTAGCAGGGGACCCCAAACTTCCCTTTCCCGGGCAACATTAGCCAGCTCTGACTGGGGAATCCCGAGGCGTTCCCAGGCCAGTGTGGAGATATAATCTCTCCACCTAGTCCTGGGTCTTCCCCGAGGTCTCCTCCCAGCTGGACGTGCCTGGAACACCTCTCTAGGGAGGCGCCCAGGTGGCATTCTTACAAGATGCCCGAACCACCTCAACTGGCTCCTTTCTATGCAAAGGAGCAGCGGCTCTACTCCGAGTTCCTCTCGGATGACTGAGCTTCTCACCCTATCCCTAAGGGAGAGGCCAGCCACCTTTCTGAGAAAACCCATTTCGGCCGCTTGTACCCGCGATCTCGTTCTTTCGGTCATGACCCAACTTTCATGACCATAGCTGAGGGTAGGAACAAAGATTGACCGGTAGATCGAGAGCTTTGCCTTTCGGCTCACCTCTCTTTTCGTCACAACGGTGCGGTGAAGCGAATGCAACACCGCCCCCGCTGCTCCGATCCTCCGACCAAACTCCCGCTCCATTGTTCCCTCACTCGCGAACAGGACCCCGAGGTACTTGAACTCCTTCACTTGGAGTAAGGACTCATTCCCTACCCGGAGTAGGCACTCCACCGGTTTCCTGCTGAGAGTCATGGCCTCAGATTTAGAGGTGCTAACCCTCATCCCAGCCGCTTCACACTCGGCTGCGAACCGATCCAGTGAGTGCTGAAGGTCACCGACCGATGAGGCCATCAGGACCACATCATCCGCAAAAAGCAGTGATGTGACCATCAGCCCACCGAACGGGAACCCCTCCCCCCCATGACTACGCCTTGATATCCTGTCCATGAATATTACAAACAGGATTGGTGACAAAGCGCAGCCCTGGCGGAGGCCAACCCCCACCGGGAACGAATCCGACTTACTGCCGAGGACACGGACACAGCTCATGCTTTGAGCGTACAGAGATTGGATGGCCCTGAGAAGATACCCCCTCACCCCATACTCCCGCAGCACCTCCCACAAAAGTTCCCGGGGTACCCGGTCATACGCCTTCTCCAGATCCACAAAACACATGTAGACTGGATGGGCATACTCCCAGGCCCCCTCCAGGATCCTTGCGAGAGTAAAGAGCTGGTCCGTGGTTCCCGGCCAGGACGAAAACCGCATTGTTCCTCTTCAATCTGAGGTTCGACTATTGGCCGAACCCTCCTTTCCAGCACTTTGGAGTACACTTTACCAGGGAGGCTGAGGAGTGTGATACCTCTGTAATTGGCACACACTCTCTGGTCCCCCTTTTTGAAGAGGGGAACCACCACCCCGGTCTGCCACTCCTCTGGCACTGTCCCAGACTTCCATGCAATGTTGAAGAGGCGTGTCAACCAAGACAGCCCTTCCCCACCCAAAGCTTTTAGCATTTCTGGACGAATCTCATCAGTCCCT
Source organism: Dallia pectoralis (assembly GCA_029465975.1). NCBI lineage: Eukaryota > Metazoa > Chordata > Actinopteri > Esociformes > Umbridae > Dallia > Dallia pectoralis. The sequence continues at coordinate 9,631,239 of CM055764.1, read as the reverse complement.
GGGGCTTTGCCACTGTGGAGTTGTTTGACTACCTCAGCGACTTCCCCCAGGGAAACTGACGATGACCCTCCATCAGCCTCCAGCTCTGCCTCTGTACTAGAGGGCGTGTAGGTCGGATTCAGGAGCTCCTCAAAATGCTCTTTCCAGCGCCCGATCACATCATCAGTTGAGGTCAACAGTGTCCCATCCTTACTGTACACAGCTTGGATGGTTCCCCGTTTTCCCCTTCTGAGGTGCCGAACGGTTTTCCAGAAGCATTTTGGTGCCGACCGAAAGTCCTTCTCCATAGCTTCTCCAAACTTCTCCCACACCCGCTGCTTTGCCTCTGACACGGCAGCGGCTGCAGCCCTTCGGGCCTGTCGGTACCCTGCAACTGCCTCCGGAGTCCCCAGGGCTAGCATATCCCTGAAGGCCTCCTTCTTCAGTCGGACAGCTTCCCTGACCACCGTGGTCCACCACGGTGTTCTAGGGTTACCACCCCTTGAGGCACCTAGGACCTTGAGACCACAGCTCACCGCCGCAGCTTCAGCAATAGAAGCTTTGAACATTGCCCACTCAGGTTCAATGCCCCCAACCTCCACAGGGATGCCTGAAAAGCTCCGCCGGAGGTGTGAGTTGAAGATCTTTCGGACAGGGGCCTCCTCCAGACGTTCCCAGTTCACCCGCACCACCCGTTTGTGCTTACCTGGTCTGTCCAAAGTCTTTCCCCACCCTCTGATCCAACTCACTACCAGATGGTGATCAGTTGACAGCTCTGCCCCTCTCTTCACCCGAGTGTCCAAAACATGCGGCCTTAGATCAGCCGATACGATCACAAAATCGATCATTGACCTTCGGCCTAGGGTGCTCTGGTACCATGTACACTTATGCGCCTCCTTATGTTCGAACATGGTGTTTGTTATAGACAATCCATGACTAGCACAGAAGTCCAATAACAAACGACCGCTCGGGTTTAGATCAGGGAGGCCGTTCCTCCCAATCACGCCTCTCCAGGTGTCTCCATCGTTGCCCACATGTGCGTTGAAGTCTCCCAGCAGAATGATGGAGTCCCCTACTGGAGCCCTATATAGGACTCCCTTCAGGGTCTCCAAGAAGGCTGAATACTCCGAACTGCTGTTTGGTGCATAAGCACAAACAACAGTCAGAGTTTTCCCCCACCACCCTTAGGCGTAGGGAGGCAAACCTCTCATCCACCGGGGTAAACTCCAACACCGCCGTGCTCAGACGTGGGCTCGTGAGTATCCCCACACCAGCCCGCCGCCTCTCACCCTGGGCAACTCCAGAGAAGAACAGAGTCCAACCCCTATCCAGGGGTAAGGTTCCAGAGCCACGGTTGTGCGTAGAGGTAAGTCCCACCAGATCCAACTGGTATCGCTCCACCTCACGCACAAGTTCTGGCTCCTTCCCCCAGTGAGGTGACGTTCCACGTCCCCAAAGCAAGCTTCTGCCGCCCGGGTCTGATCCGTCGAGACCCCCACCTTCACTGTCACCCATATGACAGCGCACCCGACCCCTGCGGTTGTTCCTGTGAGTGGTGGGCCCACAGGATGGAGAGGAGAGAGATGCCACGTATCTCGTTCGGGCTGTGCCCGGCCGGGCTCCGTGGCAAACCCGGCCACCAGACGCTCGCTTTCGAGCCCGCCGTCTGGGCCTGGCTCCAGACGAGGGCCCTGGGCTTCCTCCAGGCAGGGTCTCGCTCCTTTTCCCTCTATCTTTCATGGGGTCTTGGTGAACCATTCTTAGTCTGGCCCCTCGCCTGAGACCACTTTGCCTTGGGAAACCCTACCAGGAGCATGAAGCTCCAGACAACCCAGCCCTCAGGTTCATAGGGGCACACAAACCTCTCCACCACGTTAAGGTGATGATTCCCGGGGAGGGAATATTTGTAACTTGCGTTGGCATAATCTTTGCACTCACATTTTGTTACTGTATTAGAGGTACAATTATGTCAACAATCAGTTAAGAAACCAAGATGTTAACAAATCAAACGTGACAGATATATCCTCTTCTTCCATTTCTAATCTGTTCAACAAAAGTCCCTGTAATGTTAGCTTTTACACACACACATCAAAGCTGCATGAGGGAATTTAAGCCAGACTTTGCTCCTGAGGAGAAAATAACTTTGGTGCCCAGCAACATAACACAGCTAGTAAATAGTGCAGGTGTTAGTAGAGGTACTAATTATTACCAGACGGACCGTCTAACTTACACATTTTCCTGGTAGATTTAAAATAGTTAAATCTAATAAAAACTAACCTGAGGTTTAGATGGCTAATCAGTTCGCTACTCAATGCAGCAGTAGCCATTTCCACATGTACTGTATAATGTTAGACAGCTAGCTAGTTAGTGGCGTTTTTATAGGTAATAAATTGGTGGGGCACAAACCATTTCAAAATATAATATATCCCAGTAAAGCTCCAAAACTCTATTTTTTGCTACTGGTGTGTTTATTTAACACATCAACAAACAGCGTGGCTCTACAAAACACTTAACAAAAGGGCGACTGTTGTAGTACACATCCTGGAGGGAGACCTTATTGTGTAATTGCTCTCCTCTTGCACACATGTAAAATGACCAGTGTCACATTTACAAACCCATATCTATTAGATGAGAAAGGACACATTGACACCTGTCACCAGCTAATCCATCGAGTTAGCACAACAATATGTCCAATGCACAGACCAGCACCACAAAGGCCAAATAATAAAATATGCATTTACTCACCAAGGCTGATGGCTCACTTAAAGAGAAAAGCCGCACGGCGGATCTTCCTCTGGGCAAACTTTTCAATTGATTTGCGAATGAAGTCACGAAGTTCCTGAATAAGCTGGCTTTCGATGGACAACATGGCCAATGCGTTGAGTCGCTGCTGTCCCATTAACTTTACCAGTGGTTTGTGTAATAACACAATCCCTGAGTCTTTGATGTTCCCGAAGTCGCTTAACTCCAAGTTTCCCTTCCAATTTTAGAGTATCAAACCGGTGCTCCAGAATAAAATCCACTGTATTCATTGTTCTAATCCGTTAGCGAAGCTGACAATCTAGCTACTACAAGAATCCATCCTCACGCTCTTCTGCAGGCTAATGTTAGCGCCAGACAGACAGCCAATCAGGTCTGAAATACAAACTGACGCTGTATTGGGGCTACGAGCTGACTGCTCCACTTGGCAAAAATTGTGCGATTGACTTTACCACGCTTACATTCTGTGCATGCGCATTAATGTTTTCACACGTTTAATGCACTTTGCATTGGGAGAGGGGCTAGCCCCACCTCACGCTTAGGTGGCCAATCAGATGTCAGTGTAGTTCAGTGCCCCGGACACCCCTCTGGCTCCAACAAATTCAGAATCTTTGGCTATTTTAATGATTTGTTGCATCTCAATATGAATGATGATATGGCTATTGATAAATTGAATTGTTATTTTTGTTATTATTATCATTTAGGGGGGCTTAGGAACATTTAGCCCCCTAAAATAGGCCTAACGACGTCCCTGCTAACATGCCTTTTTTCGCTTTGTCCGGGTGTCTCTATTTCTCTTCACTTGCGTAGTCGGAGTTCACGCATACGTCATGTGTAATGTGGGTCTGTTCGTTAAGTGGCATGTGACAGGGCAACTGGCCAATGAAACATAATCATTATATATAGTTTTCATCGTTTTCAATCGTACACAACAAGCCACAAAGCCAATAGACGCGTATCTCCACAAAATAAATGTATAAATCAATATCGCACTCCGTGACATTTTCGATATTGATTTTGCGCAACGTGATATCGCAATAAAGGTATTGAGTCGATATATCGTGCACCCCATATTAACAAAAATGTGTAATATTTTTATACCTTGCAATTCGCTAGATCTTGTACTCTTCTAAAGCTGCTCAAACTGTGTTGCGTTGAGGCAAGACTATAATTGCAAAGTAAAAAAAATATGATAATTGTTTTAAAAAAGGACAACGGTATTTGCATTTGCGTCTTTTCTTGATGCATCATGTTGAATGTAAGGATTCATCTTGCATACTGATTGACTCTATTTTTGCAGGTGAAATGGTGGTTTCACCGCTTGTTGTCTCTACTGCTAAACGGGGAGTGTACAACAGTGATGCGGTCATCAGACTCCTAAATGATCAGGAAAGCAGTTTAATCACTGCAAATTACACTCAGGATGCAGTTGATGACTCAAGATTAAATGATATTCATGCCTTTGAGAGATCTTCTGAAGAATTGGAAAAACGGCAGCCAGTATCAAAGACCAAGATCTATACTCCTAAACAGAAGAAGCCACAGCAAACCGAATGTCTTACTGGAGTGAGGAGAATCATGAAGACCCCCAAACAGAAGGCAGAACCCATTGAAGACATCAGAGGGAAATTGTTGAAAACTCCCAGAGGGCCCAAGACTGCTCAGGAAGAAAGCTTAGATGGTGTAAAGGATCTCCTGAAGACTCCCAAAAACGTTTCACTACTTGACCTTTCTGGTGATGCCACAGATGACTTCCACAGTGATAAAAACGAGGTAAACATGGCTAAGAATTGTATTTTTATAGCATTGTATGTACTGTGTTTATATACCATGAAGATATTTAACATGAGCATAGTTTCTCTGTTAATTGGCTTTGTTTCTTTTTACAGTGACCAAAATACATTTGTGCAGCTTACTTAAACTTTCAATTTTTTTTTAGATTTACAAATCGATTTCCTTGGATGACATGACCGTTGTGGTGGAAAGCGAAGAACCTGCTACTACTCCTGAAGGCCTAGACATGGTTGGACAGCCTGCTGATGCTCCTGCAAAATTTGATCAACAAGCATCTTTGTGTGTTGTGGAGAAGAATGAAGATCCTCTTTCATCTGAAGCAGTTGAACTGCTTGCCGCTCAAGTGGAGGTAGTGGAGCCTGTTGCCACTTCAGTGGAGGTAGAGGAGCCTGTTGCCGCTCCAGTGGAGGTAGTGGAGCCTGTTGCCGCTCCAGTGGAGGTAGTGGAGCCTGTTGCCGCTCCAGTGGAGGTAGTGGAGCCTGTTGCCGCTCCAGTGGAGGTAGTGGAGCCTGTTGCCGCTCCAGTGGAGGTAGTGGAGCCTGTTGCCGCTCCAGTGGAGGTAGTGGAGCCTGTTGCCGCTCCAGTGGAGGTAGTGGAGCCTGTTGCCGCTCCAGTGGAGGTAGAAACTTTAGGAAGTGTAGAGTCTGCTTCTCATGTTCCAGTAAAGGGTAGGAAAAGCAAGAAAACTGAGGTGATAGAGCCACTTCCGGCAAGACCATCTGTGAGAGAGAGAAGTGTAAGATGTAACAAAACCAGTAATGTTGAGGCATCTGTGGAATCTGTCCATTCTGGAGATGTCCAGGGGAACATTTCTGCTATTCAGCCAAAGAAAGGAAGAAAGCTCAAGCAAGCTTCTGTAGAGCTAGCTGAGACGGATGAGAATGCATTTGAGAGTCAGGAAATTGAGGTTCAGCTGCCACCTGCTTTCCCAGTGCAGATACACAAAAGAGAGAGAAATGCTAAAGAGGCAAGAGGAAGACCTGCCAATCAGCAGTCTGTTGAAGAAACCAACGCAATGAATGCAAATGGTGCTAAAGCTGTGGTGGTTGGAAATCCTACAGAAGTGGTGGAGGCCCCAGTCCCTGCTGCAAAGCCCAAGAGGGGTAAAAATATTAAGCAAGGGTCTCAAGAACAAATGGTGTTTGCGAGTGCTGAAACTATGATTGAACAGGTTGTGGCTCATGTTGAGAAACCTAAAAGGGGAGGAAGAAAGACCAAGCAGGCTTCTCTAGAACAAGTTGAGGAGCAAGCTGTTGAAGAAGTTGAGCAGATCACTGTGGCTCCAATTGAGAAACCCAAACAGGGAGGAAGAAAGACCCAGCAGGCTTCTCTAGAACAAGTTGAGGAGCAAGCTGTTGAAGAAGTTGAGCAGATCACTGTGGCTCCAATTGAGAAACCCAAACGGGTTGGAAGGAAGACCCAGCAGGCTTCTCTAGACCAAGTTGAGGAGCAAGCTGTTGAAGAAGTTGAGCAGATCACTGTGGCTCCAATTGAGAAACCCAAACGGGGAGGAAGAAAGACCCAGCAGGCTTCTCTAGAACAAGTTGAGGAGCAAGCTGTTGAAGAAGTTGAGCAGATCACTGTGGCTCCAATTGAGAAACCCAAACGGGGTGGAAGGAAGACCCAGCAGGCTTCTCTAGACCAAGTTGACGAGCATGCTGTTGAAGAAGTTGAGCAGATCACTGTGGCTCCAATTGAGAAACCCAAACGGGGAGGAAGAAAGACCAAGCAGGCTTCTTTCGACCAAGTTGAGGAGCAAGCTGTTGAGGTTTTACCTGTTGAAGAAGTTGAGCAGATCACTGTGGCTCCAATTGAGAAACCCAAACGGGGAGGAAGAAAGACCAAGCAGGCTTCTTTCGACCAAGTTCAGGAGCAAGCTGTTGAGGCTTTACCTGTTGAAGAAGAAGTTGAGCAGATCACTGTGGCTCCGATTGAGAAACCCAAACGGGGAGGAAGAAAGACCCAGCAGGCTTGTCTAGACCAAGTTGACGAGCATGCTGTTGAAGAAGTTGAGCAGATCATTGTGGCTCCAATTGAGAAACCCAAACGGGGAGGAAGAAAGACAAAGCAGGCTTGTCTAGACCAAATTGAGGAGCAAGCTGTTGAAGAAGTTGAGCAGATCATTGTGGCTCCAATTGAGAAACCCAAACGGGGAGGAAGAAAGACAAAGCAGGCTTCTCTAGACCAAGTTGAGTCTGTTGAGGAGCAAGCTGTTATAGTAGAAGATGAGGAACAGATCGATGTAGCTCCGATTGAGAAACCCAAAAGAGGTGTAAGAAAGACTAAACAGGACCCAGAGATTGTCCCTCCAGTTGCCAAAGAGGCTCATAAGAAAACTTCTGCTTTGCCTACAAGAGGGAGAAGAGGAAAACAGGAGACAGTTCCTGAAGTTTTAAAAGTTGAGAACATCCTAGGGGAGCAGGTCCAAATTCATGAACAAACTCAAGAGGTTGATGATGGCAAACCAGAGAGTGAAGAGACGGAGGATGAAGAACAATTGAAGGTTGCTGTCAAACCAGGACGGGCAAGGAAAGCAGGAGGAGTTGAGGAGGCTGAAGTACCTGGCAAGAGGGCACGCAGAGGAGTAGCTGATATTACAAAAGTTAACACTGCCAAAGAAGCTATAGAAGTTCCAACAGAGCCTGTCAAAAGAGGAAGAAGGCTGGCTAGATCTACAGTCTCTGTAGATGATACTACAATTGTTGAGGAACAGCAGGTTGTAATAACAGTGCGAGGAAAAAGGGCAAAGATTAATGTTAAGGTTGAAAAGGAAACTGCAAAACCAACACCATCAAAAAAGGCAAGACATAGCCCTACAGAGTCCTTGGAGACCACTGCTAAAACGACTGATCCCATTTCAAAGCCTGTAAACAAAAGAAATACAAATAAACCTGAAGATATAGATTTCACAGATATCGCAATTTCTAAGGAACCTGTCAAGAAAACTAGACTTGGCGCAAAGTCTATCAATGCAGCTGTAGATGAGGTTCCTAGCACTACTGTCACAGAGGAAGTTCAAGAGAAAGTCTCCAAGGCTAAAGTTGTGGCCCCTACAAAAGTAAGCGGTAAAGCACCCAAAAAGGGGAAAGTTGTATCTCAGGAACTTGATGTTGAACATGCTACTGAGGTAGATCAGCGTAGTAGGCCCCGCAGAGGGAGAACCGTGAAACAATAGAGCTTAGGAGTTCATATATTTTAGTAAAGTATGTCCATTTGTGTTTGTTAAATGTATTGCTTTCTTTAGCTGTTTTGGTAAAATGTTATACTGTAGAATTGTCTGTGCTTTGCAAAATCATTAGGGTGTTGGTCTTAGTTGTAATTTTGCTACTATTTCAAATGTTGTTCTTACTTTTTTATAGATTGTATGTAATCTTTTTGGAAAATGGTTTATATTAAAAAGTCTTAAAACCAAAACGTTGAATGTCATTCTGTTGTAGCGTATTGATGTTCAATGCATATGCCATTTTCAGTATGTTCTAGTACATAACATTTCTAAAATTAAATATTTCCAACATCACATATGGTTGAAGTAGGATGTGTACATATACCATATGTACCAATGTCAAATATATTTTTCACATTAGCTGTATTCAGTCATTCTAAGTATATTTAAATGTGAGATGTCAGAATAAGAGATTGATTTTTTTTTCAGCAGGTTCCCAGTTTTTGATCCACTCAATTAGCATTCGGTTGCATTGCCTATAAGTTGTATAATTTTGGTCATACTCGGGTAGACTTTCACAAGCTTCCAAAAATTACTTTTGCTAATTCCTCCTACCTGAACAGTGCAACTGAGACAGATTTGTTGGCCTTGCTTGTACACGCATTTTCTAGTCTGCCTACAATTATTTGTATAGAATCGAGGTCTGGTCTTTGTAATGGCCACTCCAATACCTTGACTTTGTTCCCTTACTGTGTATGCTTAGGGTCATTATCCATTTGTGACCAAGTTTTTGCTTTCTAACTAATGTCTTCAAATGTTGCTTCAATAATTTTGCATCCACACTTCAATACAAGTGTATGTAAACTTCTGCTTTTAACTGTACATGAAGGTTAGCCTGTATACATGTTGTGGTACAGGACAGTACAATTAAGGCAGCTCTTCAGGGTGGTCGTTTCAACCTATTAAATTTACTAGGGATGCACCGAATATTCGGCCACTGAAAATTTTCGGCCAAAAATGGCCCAAAAGAGCATTTTTGGTTTTCGGCCGAAATACTTTTATCACCGAAACAATACGGCCGAAATATGTTGTGATCTATTCGGATCCTCTGCACTTCATCGCGACTGTACTTGATCCGCGTTATAAAGACCATTACTTGGATGCAGAAATAAAGCAGCGCGCACGAGAAATGATCCAGGCGGCGATGGATGCGGAGAACCCGCGTGGAGACGGAGCAATAGCGCACGGAGCAGTAGGGCACGGAGCATCAGCGCACGGAGATCAGAGCGCAGAAAAAAGACTCGTCTCTCTGCACTAGATGAGGGGCATGCACCCTCGTTGTCTGATATGTTCATTGAAATCCTGCAAGAAAGTGCCTCACATGGGCGTAGGTTTGGGGGGGACGCTGGGGACATGTCCTCAACAACATTTTAACATGACTAAATTGTCCCAACCAATATTTTAGCGAACTCCGTTATGAGTTTGTGAAGCGATTTGGGTCAATTCCGACCGCAGCGCCAGGAGGACGGTACTAGAAACGCCGTAATTTGATTGGCTAAAAAACCTAGGGGAGGGATAGTGACACAGGATAGTGACTGAAGACAACGGTAAAGTTACCAGTGCCTTCTGTTAATACATACCCCATATGTTAGAATCTTGCAGTCACAATAAACAGTGGAAATGTTTCCTGTGTATATTTTGCTTATGTAATGTGGCCTAGTTGGGATATCCCATTAGTAAGGGCAGAGTAGTGGCACCACCAGGGTCGCTACAATATATTGAATCTGACAAACAGCATTAGCATCTAAAAGTTGAACGCCAGGTACTACATAATGATTTTTGTCTGCACATGGATAGGCCTATGCTAGTTAAACTTTAGTGTAGTATAAAAGCAACAGGCTATTGTCTCAACTAAACGCAAAAATAATCACATTATTCTCAGTAAAAGTTCACTTGCCGGAGGGGAGGGGGGGGGGTAGAGATGTCCCCACCAAAGCTGAGACCAAACCTACGCCCTTGGTGCCTCATATCCATAAAAACGTTACATCTCCTGACGAGCACATGTCACAATCTTGGTAGGTTACATCATCTCATAATTGATGTGTTGGATATATAAATATCTAAAATAATTTATGGAATGTATAGTTCTATTTGATGTTCCATTTGATGCACCATCTTGTATACACATATGATATATCGTTCTATTTGATGTTCCATTTGATGCACCATCTTGTATACACATATGATATATCGTTCTATTTGATGTTCTATTTGATGCACCATCTTGTATACACATATGATATATCGTTCTATTTGATGTTCTATTTGATGCACCATCTTGTATACACATATGATATATCGTTCTATTTGATGTTCTATTTGATGCACCATCTTGTATACACATATGATATATCGTTCTATTTGATGTTCCATTTGATGCACCATCTTGTATACACATATGATATATCGTTCTATTTGATGTTCTATTTGATGCACCATCTTGTATACACATATGATATATCGTTCTATTTGATGTTCTATTTGATGCACCATCTTGTATACACATATGATATATCGTTCTATTTGATGTTCTATTTGATGCACCATCTTACCTTATACCAGCTCTTTTATTGTTACCCTGGTCGCACACTGGACTCAAACCCATGAGCCTCTTCGTGTGCCATCACCTTTCAAATGTTTGAGCTAATAAAAACATGTCATTGTGATGCCACCTGACATTTGTCCACTCTGACTTCAAATTTTGATACAAAACAGTTAACTTGCAAACTAAAGCTCATTTGCCAAAATGACTACTTTCGCTCACAAAATGTTAAACATTTTCATTAGTTGTCAGTTTTAATCATCACAATTACATGAAATAAACATTTGAAATATATCAGTATGTTTGTACTGAATGAATATAATATCCAAGTTTCACTTATTGAACGGAATTACTGAAATAAATCAACTCTGATGATATTCTAATTATATGACCAGCAACTGTATATATGGATGAGAAATGATTGTTGATATTTTCCTTTTGTATGTTTTACTTATGTGAAACAAATGAAATCCTGATCCATCATGTGATGATGAAGATTAAATGGTTCCCAGTTTCATTCAGTGAGAAAAGCGAAATATTGTAGTACAAAATATGTGATTCATGTTTCACTGGTATAACATGTAAATACATCACTGAAAGAACTAGTATAGAGAATACTACAAACACAGTGTAATCATTGAACAAAGTCTGTCATTTATTGATCGTATTATTGTACAATAAAATCACAACAGGTGTCTTAGAATCAAAGCAAAATAATTAGCAACAAAAGAACTACTGAAAAAAAATCACCGGTGGTGTTCCTCATCTGGCTTACTGTAAAAAGCTTAAAACAAATGATTGATTACAGTACTAATATATTTTCATGATGTTGAGAGACCTGGATTGCTCGTTGGAGATGTGGACACCCAGGAATTTGTATCTGGCCACATGTTCCACAGTGGTCTCATCAATGCACACCGCTTGTTGTCTTCCTGTAATCCACAATCAATTATTTTTGTTTATTGTTTTGGGGAAGGTTATGACTTATAATAAATTTTTATTATTATAGTTATTATTGATCATATCATTTTTTTATGGAGTCTTTCAAGGGGTGGTTGCCTAATGGGTAAGTCCATCCCTGGTCAATGGATCTCGTTATCCTGATCACTACCATGATCTAAACATGGAATATTGTTCATCAATTGGAATTCATTCCATAAAACTCTGCATTAGGAGTAATGGAACAGTTACTTATCAATTTGAGCAGTTGTATCAATTGATTGTTAGATCATTAAATTAATAGACAGGCATCTCAAATGTAATGTGTGTATAGCGTATTGCGTTTTAACTGTAACTTTGATGTTACAGTTTTTTCCAACTGCTTGCGCACATTTTCTGAAACTAAGTCTTATTTATTTTTTAACTCTTCGCACAAATTAAAAATTTACACATTCAATGCAAAATGCCTCAGATCTCCTGAAAGATGAAACACTGCACTGAAAATACAGAATCACATTTTACAGTTTTTACCAACTGCTTACACACAAAATCTTTATAAATCACACAATTTGTGAACCTGTCACACAAAGAGCAGAACCACACACCAGAACTATAAGCTAATTCTCAGCCTTTCACCCTTTTTTGGCAGTGGCAGAAGATGAGAATGAGGACACGGACAAAGTTTGAGGAAAAAGAGTTGGAAGACGAGGAAGGGGGAAGAGATGGAAGGACAGCTGTCTCTGTTGAAATTTAGGCTATGCTTACTGATCATGTGATCAACAACGGGTTAACTAGGACTTGTTTGAAAATGAAACAATTGATTTAGAATGAAACAATTGTACATGATGCCATTTCAAAGAAAGTGCTTCCATCTCTCCTCGTTTGTCCTCTTCCTCGTATTCCTCCTCGAACTTGTCCTTCTCATTCTCGTCCCCTGCCTCCCCCGCCCACTGCCACTTCCCTTGCTCTTTTTGCAATGTTTGTATCCATTGTTCTAAACAGGTTATTTGACCTTTGGCCTTTTTCATAGGACTATACAAAAAGAGTGATTGATTATTAGTTTTTTTTTAAGAACACTTTGGCAGTAATTTCACAACCTTGATGTCCTTTTTCAAAACTCTAGACACAAAACTCAGAACCGAATGTAACCCGGTTAAAATAGCATGAGGTGATAAGTGATAATTGTAGTAGGCATATCATTTAATAATCAGAGCATATATATAGTGTGATTAAAAAGGTTAAATTTAATTTAAAAAAATGTTAAAAGCAGTTTAAAAATTATGATATGTATATTGTGTTATGTAAAAGTTAATGTATATCGAAGACTGTCTAGACCAGCATTTATGGGGTTAATAACGATTAAGCGGAGAGTCAGCGGTCTGGGGGTTTGGTTTTGGGGACACGGAGATCGGGAGGAGAGAGTAGCAGAAGAGTGAGCGTGACACGGAGATTTTCTGGGTTAATTGGTGAATTAGTAGTGCACAAACCAGTGTGTAACTTGTGTCTTATGATTGTTTACACGACAACCAGTGAGAAGAGTGACAAGCTGCATATTGAGAAACGGGAGGAATTTCTACACGAAGTTCAGAGACTGTTTACTTTTGTGTTACTGCTAACGTTAATGCTAACGCTAGGTCATTTTGAAGTATAGGCTGGATTCCGTTCATTACAAGTGAACGACATTTTCTAGTTAAAGTTTGACTCCCTCAGTTGAACAGTTTGAGGGTTTTATCTGCTGTTTTCGACCTGAAGACAGTGAAAAGACTTGGAGCAACCAGGACTTCTCTCGTGAGTTTTACTGGAAACGTGGCGGAGAAAAGAGAAACCAACGGAGTTCGTGGTGAAATGCTGATCGGATGCTGAGCCTGTTTTTGTGACTGTTGGGGAAAGGACCGGACAGAATCATTCACTCCAGGTATCTTTTATTTTGTTTGCTCGCTGACGAGTGAAACGGCCATTAAGTTTTGGGCCACAACGAACACAAGCACCGCATCAGGCCTGCTACGGTATTGTAGTTTTATAATAATTTTGTTTGCCGGCTTTAGATTGCATTAAGGTGTGTGTGGGCCCACAAAGTATGTTGGTTTAAGTTACTTTGACGTGGTACATTGAGTTTTTCTGAATTAATTCATTTGAAGGTTAATAGGGTTTAAATTGTTGTCTGTGCATTTATGGTACAGTATTGACAGTATTTTCCTTTTTAAGAAAAAGAGGGACATTTTATGTTGAAGGTTTAAAAACGAATAACCATATCCTTATTTCATTTTCTTATTTCATTGGAGATAATAATTTCTTTATTGAGTAAATAATTTAGATATATTTTTCTAAAACCTTGTGTGTTGTGTTACTTTAGTACTTACCTGGAAAGAGGTTATCATTTTATTCTGAGACATATAAAGACACTTATGGTTAAAAAATCTTTGTTAAAACTATTACTTAAGAAAGGTGAATTCATAGGAAGGTTAAAAAACATTTCATGTGTGTACATTAAAAGAGTGATCCAAGATAATATTTAAAACTGAGTTATTCAGGGTTAAAACACATTTGATAAATACATTAAAAAGAACTCAAAAGCCCTGCCCTCATTAATGTACATATTGAGGGGAGCGCTACACGAAGATCACTAACCATCGGTTCTAACCGATGAACTAATCCTTTTTTCCAATTGCTTAGATACAATACACATAATGCAGAGCACCTCAGCTTTTGCTGCCAAGAGGATGTCCATGAGTTCTTGGGATGCACTGTAGAGATGCTATGCAAAACTCCTGCCTGCCTGGAAACGAGGATGTGATATACTGATCCAGTAGAGAACACTGTTCTGTTCACAACTCATTTGACCCGCATGTCATTTTTGCAGAACATTAAAAAGGGGCAAGACTAGATATAGATGGGACATGGTTCATCCTGACGTCCCAATCGATCTGCCAGCTTACCTGGGGCCTGTTAGGAAAAGTCAAACCACTTCACATTAGCCATGTTGGTATTTGGTGCAGCAGTAATATGGTCCAGAAAAAAGGACAAATAACACAAAGAAGTGTAGTAATAGTGTAGAAAAGTATAACACACGTAATTATATATAGCGTTTTAATTAATTAACAAAAGAAAGCTACCTAGTCAAAAGCTACCCCGTCTAAGCCTGTATATTACATTCACAGTCTCAGCTAGCTTGGTACAGTAAATTATAAATCAATGTTGCCACACAGCTTAGAAACACTGTGTTTTTCACAGAAAACGTAAGTACTGCACATAATCAGCAGATGGCAGTGTTAGGTAGCTTTTGTCCACAAAAAGTAGCCTAGTTACTCCTAATTCTGCACTCCAATTATTATGCTATTCTTGGCATTGGAAATTCAGTTAGCCACCTCAAGTGGGAGCTGAACATCACCTCTCTCACTTAGAAAGCACAACAAACCCTTTACTGCCTGCAGCAGCTAAAAAAGTACAACCTGCCAACGTCCATGAAGATCAATGCCTACACAGCCATCATTGAGTCCATCCTGGGGCCGTTTCAGAAAGGAGGTTTAGTGAAAACTCTGAGTTTGTTTACACCTAGATGAGGAAAACTCTGAGTTTTCTGCTTCAGAAAGACAGGTTAATCAAACCTGAGAGACAGGGGTAACTCCAGCCCGTTTCAGAAAGGGAGATAACTTAACCTCAGAGTCAGTTACTATGGTAATTGAGTCTGTGAACCTATCCTGGTCGGGAGCAGTTTTTCTTCAATAAACCTGGAGTTTCTCTCAGTCTCCTCCCTCTGACATAGCGCTCTTTCATTTCATCACTAATGAATTCAGTCTGTATCCGGCGCATTTTAGTGTTGTCATCTGCATGAATAAAATACGATTGTTTTATTAACTCAGTTAGGTGACGTTATAGACTAAAGGTTTTTTCTCGAACATGACATGTTTTTTTGTTACACGATCCTGCAGTTGTAGAAGCTGTATTACTTCACAGGGAGTTAAACATACGTCGGGAGATGATATTGAGGAAACCCGACTAGATGTATTTTAATTTCCAAATAACTACCTATCTGATATTGAGGAAACCCGACTAGATGTATTTTAATTCTAAGTCGTATCATTTTTCTCCACAGTCTATTAGATATGAACCTAACCTTATCCATCCTCATATCTCTAACGTAACCCCTTGTGGACATGCTCTTACATTCGAGCAGATTATTTGTGTCGCATTACGATTTTTGCAAACGCAGGATTGCACCTAAATGAAATAGATAATAGCTTCAATACCATTCCACCAGTTTTTACCAGTAATATAATACTTGATTAAATATGAGCATGGGTGTGTATTTCAGGCCTGTGTGTAGTTTGTTCTAACAGAGTGTAATAAATGTAATTTCCCAACTCATAAGTGTAATAAATGTAATTTCCCAATTCATAAAAAGTATAAATTAAAATTGTGTAAATGTGGTGGAATTTTTAATATTATGTTATAATGATAGTTTAATGTATAATCCGTATGGTTCTAATTCTAAGTAAGGTCAGGAGACTGCTCTGTTATTCTAGGTGTTTCTCTAGGTTAACTAAGTTATGTAGACATCTTGTCATCCTTAGACCTTGGGCTCCAGAGTTGTTAAGAATACGTGTGTAATGGAGAGGATGACGTGGGGTCTGGAGTGATAATATGCACATGAAGGACGAAGGGGTTGATGCTGGACGTATATATATCAGAGCTCAAACATTACTCTTGGAGCATTGTTGACTTGACATGTAAATGTGTTGTTAACTGCTCCAGGTTCATGAATCTTGAATAAAGCATTTGATTATTAAAAGAAACTACAGTCTCTGAACTTTTTAGAATTCCACGACATAAATAAAAAATCAAATGAAAACACGATATTGGAATTTACGCGTTGACCCGAGCAGCAATTGTTTTCTAAATATGTGTTCATAGTCGCTGTAAGCCTGCATCAGTATTTCAAGCTCTATTGGGGTGACGTATGCGGTAGTAATGCTGGTTGCCATGGTGAATCGTAGTATCGCGGCTCCATTCATGCTGCCTTTTTACAGCGGCGGTGCACGCGCGTAACTCTGAGTGAACCTACACTGAGTTGATTGAACCAACTCAATTCAGCTGTTCTGAAACCGAAAACTCAGAGTTTTCCATCTTAGGGTAAATCAACTCCGAGGTCAGGGTTAGATTTAGAGTTTGTTAAACCTCCTTCTTGAAACGGCTAGTTTAGTACAGGTACCATGTAAAAATCTCCATTCTGATGTAATTCTATGACATCCGTCTATCTATGACATATTTACTTTCTCAACAGATTAGACAGGCAAACACAGGCAACCACATCCATCAGGTGCTTGGAGGCATTCCATAATCCAGAGGTAGGCTGATAGGTGTCGTGATAGGTGGTTCTGTTTTTTTTTGTCTCAGTCTGTTCAATGCTGTCTTTTTACTGTAAAAGGTCTCAGATATGTTTGGACTGTTTTTAGATGTGGCTTTGGAAATTAAGGTACCCATGACCTACCATGATGTACTGTACATCTGTGATACTGTTAGTGTTAATGCTTCTCTAATTTTACCTCCCCAGTTACCCTCCAGATGGCTTCTAGTATCACCATGGCTCTGGAACAGTTAAGTATTTCTGTGATAATGTTAGTGTTAATGCATCTCTAATTTTACCCCCTGTTACCAAGTCATACAGAGAAGAAGTTAAATGTGCTTTACAAAGGAAAATAATAATAACATAATAAAATACATGCATTTTATATTCATAGCAACCTGTTTACTGGCATCATGTACATTTAAAACATTACATCTCAGTATTAACTGTTTACATTTTATTCAACATGTCTTCAGAACCTTTTCAGGTCTTTAGAACCTGGCCGAGAAGTCTTTAGAACAATCCCAGGTCTTAAGAACTTAATTCAAAAGTTCTCTAGAAGTTCTAAAGAGAAGTCTTTAATATTATTCAAATGGTCTTTAAAACCTTTTCAGGTCTCTAGAACCTGGCAGAGAGGTCTTTTGAATAGATTTCTTAAGACCTGGAAGTTCTAAAGACTTCTCGGCCAGGTAATAGGGACCTAAGGTTCTAGAGAACTTTTGAATAAAGTTCTTAAGACCTGGAAGTTCTAAAGTTTTCTAGAACCTTTCCAGGTCTCTATTACCTGGCCAAGAAGTCTTTAGAACTTCAGTTCCCTAACAGGGACCTTCGAGCTGTGTGAAAACGCTGTGGAAATGCTCTGCGTGAGTGCGTAATGAAGTGCGTGTGAAATCAGTCCAATGGCGAGACGGAATGTCACAGACGGGTGACGTCGCAACCAGGAAACCATAAAGCACCCCTAAACACAAACACATTCAGCTTCTGACAGGCTGAAGCAAGTGCCTCGGGCATGCCGGGAGTATGACATAGACACGCAGCGTCTCGTTCCCATCAGGGAACTAAGGTTACATACGTAACCGGAGACGTTCCCTATCAGGGAACTTCGAGCTGCGTGAAAACGCTGCGGGAACGCCAATACCCACTTCGCCAATACGAGCAAGTGTCCATCGTGTGAAGTCAAAGCGCACATTCTGACGAAAGTACCTGCGTTCCTGGAGTAGAGCTAAAGTCAAGATGGTAAAACATCACAAACGTGTGCAGTGAGGACCGGCCTGCCGCAGTACAAACGTCATGCAGTGAATCCTTGCCTGACAAAAGGGCTTTTGAAGCCGCCATACTCCTGGTAGAGTGAGCTCGAACAGCCAAAGGTGAAGGCTGACCAGCCGACTCGTAGGCAAATGACATGGCCTCAACCACCCACTTGCTCATTCTCTGTTTAGACACAGGACCCCCTCTATTGGGTGGTCCGAAGCACACAAACAACTGTTCGGATTGCCTCCACAGGGCAGTTCTGTGGACGTAAGTGTCTTAAGGCTCTCACCGGGCAGAGGAGGTTATTTTTCTCCTGATCCGACGTCAGAAAAGGAGGAGGACAGAAGGCTTGCAGCACACTAGGCCCAACAGTATTAGTTGGGACCTTAGGAACATAACCTGGAGTAGGCAGGAGAAACGCCTTAACCATGACAGGTGAGAATTCCAAGCACGAGGGAGATACCGAGAGGGCTTGAATATTTCCAATCCTTCTTAAGGAGGAAATAGCAAGTAAAAAGATTGTTTTGAGAGTAATAAACTTCTCAGCGACCTCATCAATGGGCTCAAACGGAGCACGGGACAGGCCTTCCAGTACAATGGCATGGTGCCAGGATGGCACCCTCATGCCGGCTGCTGGCCTCAGCCTCCGGGTGCCACAAAGGAAGCGTGATACCAGTGGGTGTCTCCCCAGAGAAACTCCATTTAGAGGGACATGGCATGCGGACAAAGCCGCCTCGTACACCATCAGTGTGGAAGGGGATAAACTTGTGGAGAAGCGCTCCTGCAGGAACTCCAGAACTGCAACCAGCGGGCAATTAACTTGGTCTAGCTGCCGTTCTCCACACCAGGAGGTGAAAAGTTTCCACCTTGAGGCATACGCTTTCCTTGTGGCCAGAGCTCTGGAGTGAAGGATGGTCTCAACAACCTCAGTCGAGAGACCTTCTAAGAGGCGGGCCCCCTCAGAGGCCAAGCCCAAAATTTCCATAGCTCTGGGCGGGGGTGAAAGATCAGCTTGTTCGCCTGAGAGAGTAAGTCCCTCCTGATCGGAATCTCCAGGGGAGAGCCGACGAGGAGAGATATCAGGTCCGCAAACCATACTCGGGCCGGCCAGTACAGGGCTACCAGCAGTATACTGACACCGTCCTGATGGACCCTCTCCAGAACTCCTGGAAGCAGAGCAACCGGGGGAAAAGCGTACAGGTGTGACCTCGGCCAAGCCTGCACCATCGCATCCACCCCTAGCGGGGCTGGACGAGTTAGTGAGAACCACAGTGGACAGTGTGATGTCTCTCTGGATGCAAATAGGTCTACCTCGGCACGACCAAAATGTCTCCAAAGGAGCTCCACCACTTCGGGATGGAGTCTCCACTCCCCGGGCCTCGGCCCCTGCCTCGACAGGATGTCTGCCCCCAGATTTAGGTACCCTGGGGTATAAATTGCTCTCAACGAACGGACCTTCCCTTGGGACCACAGAAGGATCTGGCGAGCCTGCTTGTTGTCTGGCCGGAAAAGAACATGATGGCCCATCAGGTCTGGGAGGAAGCTAGGCGAATTTCGCCTTTGAAGTGCCTAGTGTATCATGTCCGTTAGTTCAAAACTAACATATATGGGCTTAAAAGCTGATGTTATTGTAAAACTTCCAATTTCTACTAGTGTTCAAAAACAACCAGTTTGCATTACTGGAATGCGTTGATGATGTGGAGTTGAGTGCTTCTGTAGATTTGAATTGTGAAACTGAAAGTGTGTTTGTATAAGTTATGGGTTTTCTCTTGCTTAAGTTAGAAAGCATTTATAATGTCTCTGGTAAATGTATAGATGACTTGGTGGAACAGCTTCAGTTTATCTGCACTTCTTCATCTTAGTATATTCCATTTTGACACAGAATAACTGCCCTGTTGATGAACGGGTTGTCAGGGATTCAGTTGAACAATTGTGTTTCTGCAATCCTCTAAATACAGCTCTTGGTGCTGATTGTCCTTTTTTTAAATATATACGAGAGAGGTTTTTCAAAGAGAACTTCCAAGTTATTGAGCCAGTTCAATATAGATTGGATCCATCTGATAACTGTATGTACCTATTCTCCAATCCTTACATACAGGCACTCAATCACAGTTTTCATCATTTCATGATGGCAAATATTTCAAGTCAAATGAGTTTCTTGCTGACGGAGAGCTAAAAAAATGCACTTATACTTTACATGGCTGATTTCGAAGACTGTAATCTGCTTGGTACCTAGAGGAAAAAACATAAAGTGACAGCGATGTATTGGGTACTTGCAGATGTACCATCACAATTGAGATCACAATTAACAACAATTAATTTGGCACTCCTTTGTATAACTGATTGATTTAGTTGTTTTGGTTATTTTATTAGATTATGGTGACATCGTCTGCTTATTCTAACCAGTTTACAATGTCTTTTACAATGTCTGCAGAATGCCGATTCAACTGTCAATGTGGAAGAAGAGCTGGCAGCAGGTGATGATTGTGTACCTGGTCGGGAATGAAAGTAGTCAGGTTGATGGGATCGTCATTGAAGGTTCAACTGTACTCAGCCATCTTGGGGATCTCAGCAGAGCCTGTTGCTGCCTGCTAGGACTGACCTATGCTTTGTATCTAAAATAACCCACAACTCTTAAATGCATGTTTGAGGTATTTCAAAAGATATTTGTGGAAATGGAGTCCGGAAACCTTTCAGCAAAGGTTCAAAGACTGAGAAACAATGTGGCCATGTAGTTGCTAAGAGCCTGTTTTTTTAACCTTGGCTTTATTTTCCATGTCTTTGGGTGTAAACACATTTACAACACAAGTTCTTTATCCATTTAGTTTATCCCTTTCAAAACATTCCTTTGGGTGGTCCTTTTATCATTATATGTTATTTGAAGTAGATGTGTATAGAATCGGCATAGCACCCTGTCTGCAGACAGTGCCCCGTGTAAAGGTAGAATGCTAAAAGACAACTGGTATTTTTTGTGTAAATTATTAAAATGGCCGGAGTAATGTTTTTGCATTTTTCAGATTGTTCTAAAATTCTAGTAACATGATGATAGGATACCTTAAGTGGTAAGGCATTTGTTCTATGCGTTAAATTACAGTTGATGGTTCAAGATAAAAAGCGCAAGTGGCCAGATTCTCAGGTATTGCAAATATGTGTTGTTCTAATGCACTTTTCACTTTTTTGCACTAACCTGTGTCAGTAATTTTGCTGCTGGTGTTTCACATGTGCATGCAGAGCTTACGTGGCTGTTTTCACTTATGTATTATACATTTTTATATAACTAAATCTGAAGAAGTGACCATGTTTTTTTTGTGAAGAAAATGTTGTTATGGCAAATTTAGTCATATAAAATGTTCCCGTTTTGTGAAATCTTGTTCGTACTTACCCCATCATCCTTAATAATAGCAATAGTAGTATTTATACACAGTATTTATCCAGCAATCTTGTGCACACAGTGACCAACAGACCCAGCTCTATGGAGGACGGCCATCTGTATTTACCAGTTGGGGGGGAGAAAGAGACACACAGACAGACTGTGCAGGTATGCAAGCAACCACAAAATTAACACAAACTGTAATAATATAGAGTAATGTGATTATGAAATGTGATGGTTGATTATATACCAGAGTGATATGAATAGTAGAAACAATGGCAGTAAGTATGAATAGTTATGCTGGTGATGATAATGGTCGAAAGATACAAGTATTATTAGCCATAGAAGCTGCAAGACATATGACTGATAGTGTTTTTATGGTTGTGAATCTTAGAAAATGCCGTAGCCCTGTGTGGCGTAGGGGAATGCTGTCGTGTTGCTTTCACTCTTAGCCTTTAGAGTCATAACACCATGAACACCTATATAGCCCTGCAATAAAAGTTATTTATAAAGGGTATAATGATGTATTTTTGATGATTGAACTCTGGTTATTCATTTTAATGGTGTTTTTTTTGGAAGATTGTAAAGTTGCTGAGTGATTGCGTTTTACAAAATGTTCACTATATACTACTACTTCTCATGATGGTTTGGGTGTTTTGATGTAGAGCCAGATACAGATTGAAATATTTTCTATGAATAAAGTAGCGTATTAAGCATTGTGCAGCTTCTGCAGTATTCTCCATGTGCTTTCCTGTTATTAAAGGGTAAATGTGTATATTATAAACTATGGCAGCATCTCTCTCTATCGACATTCTTATCAACCTATATTTTACTATTTCATCAGGACTAAGAGTATAGTATGGTATGCCCCCTGCTGGTCACATATTAAAATAAAATGCTCAAGAAGGAAAAGTTCCATGTTTTCCAAATAGAGATATATTTATAACAGTATTGCGTGAGTACCATTGCAGTTACTATTTCCATATATATTTTCAAATGTTTTTAATGATATTAAATCAAAGTTTGATGAATGGTGTTAAAGCTTGAATGCCACAAAATGAAGCAATTTTAACCTGATAAAATAATTAATAATTTAATAACTAATAAGGTTGTAAAACTGCAACACACGTGTTTAATTTTATAAGCTACACAATAAAGAAGGGAAATGGCAAAGACATAAGAGGTTCCTTATCATGTTAAATAGTGTGTGGAAACCCCCCCAGGCTTACAGAAATGGTTTAACACAACTGCTCAGGAGCCAATGAGAACTTACGACTCTCACCCGTTCAACCTGGACAACTGGCCAAAGGGCTCAAGATCACGTGAAATTAACGGTCGTTAACACGTTTGCAACACGTTGACAACGCGTCAAATTTTCACACGTCGTTATATGTCTTCGACGGACCGATGCGATTTAGAGATGATGTGCTCGTCGATTAGACGTCTCATGTTTGCTGGGATTGTCATCGTAAGCATTTTGCTAATAGAGGTGCCATTATTAGCAACCTCCACGATATTACCAGGTCAGCTATAAAAAGTAGCTAGCTAGTAACTAGCTGCTAACGATACATATATTACTACAGTAAAATATTGTGAGTGACTTGTTTGTTAAATTAATGTGAACAAGTTACATGTTGCGGTTTAACACCTAATGGCTTAAACTGACGTTTGTAGACCCTGTTGAACTAGTGGAGCAGAAATCATTTCACTGTGAGTCAGGACAAGTGGAAAGCAACAGGGTTCGATTGTTCCTTGGTCTGGAGAACCTGGTATGTTGACCAGGAGCAGCAGCAGCGCTGATTTATTTGCAGTATCTTCCGCCAAACACATTTATATACAGTACTTACTACCTGACACATTTCCATACAGTGCCTACTAACTTACATATATTATATAATGCACCATATGTCCAAATATGAAAACGTTTCAGGCCATGTACATACTTTCCCAGAGCATGTTCAGTATTTCGTATTGCATTTAGTTCAGGCTGCTGTAGACATTTTTTTTATGCAACAGAAAAAATACGACCGTTACCGTATCAACATGAAACAAATATGGTGAATTATATTTCATTTATTATTTTCTAATCTATTCAAGGTGGTGGATTGCATGTTAGCAAGGAAACCAGGAAGCTCCGCAAGACAGTACCAAAACCAATTAGAGCTGTACACCTCATCTGGCCTCGTTCCGACCATGGCCGTCTATAACAGCACTAACTCCGCCACGTTCCTCTTCAAGTTAAATATGGTGAGATCAGATGGGTTATGATTTGGATTTAGGCTTGCACACAACAAATACATATTATCTACATTTAGTGAAATCTCATAGTTGGGAAGAATACATCTCTAATGTGTAACTGGTCACATGGCTATGAGTCATTTTCTTCTGTTTGTTAGAATGCATCGTCCTGGAGAGTGAACATCCCCAGAAACAACATCACCATCAACACAGGTAACATTATTTATCATATCTAAACTGGTTTATTTTTGAAGACCAGAATATGTAGTTACCCTCCAGCCTCATTAACTACTTGCAACAGACTTCAACAGCCTTGATTGGCCTATTTACACCTGTCCTCACTCTTGTCTGTCTGTCCTAGCACCCTCCCCTGTGGATGAGTGGTATGTTGAGTTCAGTATGTTCCATGGCCGTTCTATGTTCAGCAAGAAGGGATCTATTCTGGACCCACTGAAAGGAACGCTTCTGGACGTGACCCGAGGTAGAACTAGGGATTGGGAGAGGCCGGTTGTGGCATTGCATGGTGGGAGTTATTCTAGTTTAGGATCAATAACTGCGTTGTAATTATCCTGACATTGTCTTACATGTCATGTAGTTGTACAGTTCATTTGTTCCCCAGGGTACAGGTTGTTGTAAAGAAGTGTTGGATTATGTTAAACTTAAACTATGTTGATTATAATTATTGTGTTGTTAACGCATTGCATTAGATACTCAGCTTGTAGATTTCCGGCATTGTAACTGGTTAGAGAATCTAGCAGCTGGCTTTTTCAGACCATGAGTTTCATCTCACGTTCTTGAGTATGGCCGCCTGGTGTTTACGTTTCTTTAATACTTTGTACTCCATACGTTCACACGTTTTCCCTACGAGGTGCATGTTAGGATACTGTGAATTGACTTTCTGTTCTTCGTCTTCCGTCATGCTACATATGACTAGCCACAATCTAGCAGAGAGCTGTTCATTTTCAATAACGATCATTTGGTCAGAGTGTTCGAGTTAATAGTACATGTGTTAGTTGTCAATCACATATACACGTTGTATTGCCTATAAGCAGATGCTTTTATCCAGTTATGTAGTTTATGTCTATGCAGATAGAAGTATGAACTTCAATGAGATGGTGATAATTGGAGTCACCATGACATCTGTTCCTCAGAGCCCATCCTGCAGTGGACAATAGGGGAGGAGGTGTCACCTCGAATCATTGAAGCCCACCTCCACCACGTCCTGAAGCTACAGGTCAGCCAGAGTCCCTGTGCTGGTGATGTGGCCGTGCTAGCACCTGTCTTCGCTCCTGGGACACACACAGGTAGGGAAGACATTCTGCTTTTTGCATAGATTACATAATACAAAAAAAATCCATGTATAAAGCGTGAGTACAACCTGCATTTAATATGAACCTATTAATAACATGTTAACCAACAGTAGTTGCTATTAATACATGTTAACCAACACAGTTTATACACCCTGTGTCTGTGTGTCTGGATGTTTGTATCAGAATGAAACTGAAAAGTGTCTGTTATATCCGAGACAATGTAGCTTTCTTGAATAGCACATGTAAGTGAATGAGCTTCACTTTGGAACTCAGTCTTGACTAATTCCTAGTCAGTTTATCTCCTGCCTGCAGTCATTCCCAGTCTGATGCCCCCTGCCTGTAGTCATTCCCAGTCTGATGCCCCCTGCCTGTAGTCATTCCCAGTCTGATGCCCCCTGCCTGTAGTCATTCCCAGTCTGATGCCCCCTGCCTGTAGTCGTTCCCAGTCTGATGCCCCCTGCCTGCAGTCGTTCCCAGTCTGATGCCCCCTGCCTGTAGTCATTCCCAGGTGTTGATTGTGTTCCCTGTCTAACTGTAGGGGTGGTTCTCAGTGTGACCGACTCTGCCTTCACCTCTCAGGCACGGTGGTTCAATGCCACCAAGAAGCTGTGCAGCTTGATCAGTGAAGGTAGAGCGTCTTCTCCATCTCATTTCAGATGTAATATATACTGTATAGGCTGGGCTTTGCATATCATGCATCGGGCAATTGAGTTAGAGGATTCGATCAAACCAGCTCCAATCAGTGGGTGAGTCAGCGAACAACAGTGAAGTGGCAGGCAAATTAATCCAGAAGGCTGTGACTTTGTGGGGTAAGACAGAGATGTGTGTTGATTCTTGAAGGGGTGATCCATAAGTTATGTCTGCTATTATATGTCAGTTGGTAGCGTTGATGTTCGGCCATCACACATCAAATTACAGTACAAGACTGCCTAGGGATGGAGCTCTACATCTGGGTAGATACTGTCTCCCTACAGCAAGGGGACACTTCCTGTATTCCTGTGTGTTTGTTTTAACCTTTGAACATGTGTCCTACTAACTCCACAGTCTGTGTGTCTGGTTGTGTGGGGATCGCCATCGTGGACCTGAAGCTGACCAACTGTCATCTGTTCCTACTGACCAATCGGGGACTCTTCATCAGCCAGGATCTGCTGTCTCCTGTTACAAGCCCTCTTAATGTACCATACGCAAACACTCTGACAAACTATGGAAATGAGTGTATGCATATTCATCAAATTAATTAGAACTGGCTCCCGCGGGGGGACAACTTTTACTCACGGCTGTTACCAACTGAGCTACACATGACCTTTCAAACACACACACACACACACACACACACATACAACTCACACAGAATTTCTGTCTTCCCTCCCATTAAAAAAACCTATTTATTTACATGGCACCTGTATCCGTAACATAGATTTATTTTTATGATCCATTACCTCAAGTCAAACAAACAAACACACTTCTTAACCCGTAACCTAACTCCTAGCCCCTAACCTAAACACTAGCCCATACCCTAATTAAGGTTTTGACTAAACTTAAACTCTAGCTGAAAAAAGCCTTGTTATCTCTTTGGGGACTTGTAGTCAACAACTGTGTCGTGGTACTGACGTGGTACTTTGTCTGTGACTATTTCAGTTTACCTTGGTGTTCATACCTGCTTTGGCTCAGGTCTGTTGGCATGTTGGTTCATTATATTCTCATATTCATTAGTGGCACAGAGCCAAATCAGACAGCTAATCGTGTTTCTTTTATAGATGGACTACTCTGCGACAACTATGTGGTTTTCCTCCCATTGTGTGACAGATCGCATCTATTTTAATGGTATGGCATTACGATGGTCACAAATAAAAATATATATGTATTTGGATTCGTTAAATGTTTCTTTTGTGGAATGGAGTTTCAAGCCGTGTCCGTGTCTCCTTCTTCAGATGATACTATCAGTCTGATTTCCAATAAAGGGGAGGCTGAAAACCTGGTAGGTGTGATTAAAGTAGTTGGTTACAAATATTATTCGTCGTAGTACTCTGTCCGTGTGTTTTAAACTGCATTTGTCTGGGGCAGAGTTCTAGGTGCGTGTACACCCAGTACCCCTTCAAGCTTTGGTTCCTCTGCCAGGCCTCCACTGCCGAAATTGCCAAGAACCCCAATCAGCGTTATCTGTCCTTCCTCCATGACCGGCACCAAAACACGGGCCTCCTGCTCTCACACACTAAGGTACCGTATCTAGAAATGACCTCAGATACGACAGGAGGAGAGGGAAAACAGGACTACACACCTGTATCCGTAACACAAATACACACACATGGCACCTGTATCCGTATCAGTGTGTTCATCTGCCTAGGAAAAGGGTGCCATGGTGTCTGTGTTTGGGATGGAGGATGGGAAAACACTCAACCGTCGCACCAAGTTCCCCCCAGTACTTCTAAACTTCCAGCCAACAGGAATCTTCCTGTTGGACAACCATGTTATTTTGTATGGCTCAGAGGTATCTGCACACACACACACACACACACAAATGGTTTGAATACCCAGGGCCCTAACTCAGTATGATGACATTGAATCATTCTGTTGCTGTCATACTCCTTTTACACATTCATCATCTGTGTCTGTGTCATCTGGGGTGCTTATAGGTGTGGACATCCTTAGACAGAGGCTCCACCTTCAAGTGGGTGTTCTCGCTGGTCAACCAGGTTGTGATTGACGCCCTGAGCTGCAACGCCATTGGTGTGGTGGTGTTCTTCACCGACCACGGACAACTCTACGTCATGAAGTCAGGTGGGACAGCAAGCAAGGGCCCATTTCTTGTAATATCTGCCGCACGTAGACTTGAATCGGCCAACATCTCCATCCTACTTCCGTCGTCGTTCCCTCTGGCAGGTCTGGACAGGTACGCCTGGTTGAATGAGACCCTGGCCCCGACGAGCACCCTGCTGTGTGATCACATGGGCACACTGATGGCCGTTCAGCTGAGCAATGATCAGCCGAGTGGCATCATTTACAAGACCATCGCTATAGACCAGCTCATAGAGGTACAAATTGACAGCCTGTTCAGTCAGGACGAAATGACTCACTGGACAGGACTGGTTGACGGTATAAAACCATCTTATACTGGTCGAGGACATGAGAACGGGTGACTGTTTGTTGTGGAGCACATCATCTATAGTGGCGTTCTCCACTTAGATGTTGTTCTCCTGACGGGCGGACCTGTTGTTGGTTGACTAGTCAGTGGTGACGGTGTGTTTGTGTTCTCGTAGAAACACAAGATGGGTTTTGCCAAATCCCTGGCCCTCCAGTACACCACAGCTCAAACGGTCCTGCTCCACGAGAACGCTGTCGTCCCTCCAAGCCCAGCCACAATCAAACTTCCCACCGGAGCCCCGGTCAGCCGATTCACTCCCGACCACAGGGGCAAGGTCATCTACTTCAGGTGGGATGTGAACTCCTGTCCTAGTCTTTTCTCTCCACCGGTTCTCTTTTCACTTGTTCAATACTGTTCTCAACTAGTTAAGAGTGTCTGCCCAGTTATCCCATACCCAGACTGTTCACTAATCCTATACTTCTGTCTGTGGTTATAGCATAGAGTGGAGTGAACACTGCCAACTTCTGTCTGTGGTTATAGCATGGAGTGGAATGAACACTGCTAACTTCTGTCTGTGGTTATAGCATAGAGTGGAGTGAACACTGCTAACTTCTGTCTGTGGTTATAGCATAGAGTGGAGTGAACACTGCTAACTTCTGTCTGGTTATATCTGCAACATTACAAGCTTTAAAACAAGCTCACAGTCTGTTCCTTACTAGAGTTCACGCGTCTGTTCTCCTGTAGCAAAGGCGGGATGATGGTGATCACAGATGTGTTCCAGAGTCACTTCCTGAAAGGGTTCGCCGGGGCAGTTGCTGGGGAGATCCTGGAGCAATTCAGAGCAGCCAGCTTACAGGAAGAACCTATGCAGTCACATGACATATTAGTGAAGAAGGACGGGCTTGATGTTATACTGGAGCTCGGAGATCTAGGTAATTGAGGTCAATCGATCAAAGACGACGATAAAGTTGTATTAAATTAATATTTTTATCACGCTACATTATATATCCCATGAGTGAATGAGGGTGTTATTTCAATTTACAATCTCAAGCTGTCGATTTCTGACCTACGAGGCAGAAGGAGTCGGATATGTTCAATGTTTAAGCCTAGGGCATTCTCCTGCATCTCAACTGCCCTGTCTTTACCAGATCCATCCGAGGGTTTTAACTCGTCCCACATGGGGAAGACTGTGGTGTCACCAGGCTTCAGCAGCTACCTCATCACCGGGCTGCTGTCCGGCGGCCGTGCCTTAGCCAAACCCACCATGCCGGCCCTGATTCCCCCTATGGTCAGGCATCGGAACAAAGAGTGGCTCCTCTTCAACTCTGCAGGTAGCCGCTTGTTGCGCGTCTGTTTAGCGTAACTGTCAGCGGTTTGTGATGTCTATTGCTGTGCTATGAGCTAACGGCAATGCCCAGATTATGCCTGGCAAACCGGCCCCCCATATGTGCGTTAGGTGGGTGAAATAAATCCATCCGCTTATTAATGAAGGACGAGACAGTTGGGGTATGAAAGAGGGACCATGTCGTCACGCCATGCAGTCATTGGACGGTCTGAGGAATAATGCACTGGTGAGGATCAACGTCAGGGAACAGCTCAACTTCACCTTCATGGCCTTCATGTCTGACTACTGTGAGTTGTGTCCCCCTTCCACCACAAGTGTGGTAAAAAAAGATCTATCTGTAGATGGTCTGTTCTTAAGAGGTTTGTTATTTTCAAGAATTTTGTCGTAGACAATCAAATATCTAAGACGAATATCTAAGACAAATATCTTACAGCAGAGGTTCTGTCTGGTGACTGCGGAGTGTGTCTGTGTGCAGCTCTGTCCATGGTGTACCATAAGAAGTTCATGCAAGTGGTTCTGACCAACCCTGTGGTCATGCGAGTCACGGCCGTCCACTCCTGGGACAAAATCAACAACCACATGCTCACCCTCACTGCCTTCAGTCACCTTTGCAAGAAGGTATACCTCAGTCACCTCCATCCTTCATGTCACCTCCATCCTCCATGTCACCTCCATCCTCTACGTCACCTCCATCCTCTACGTCACCTCCTTCCTCAAAGTCACCTCCATCCTCAAAGTCACCTCCATCCTCAAAGTCACCTCCATCCTCAAAGTCACCTCCATCCTCAAAGTCACCTCCATCCTCTACGTCACCTCCATCCTCTACGTCACCTCCATCCTCTACGTCACCTCCATCCTCCAAGTCACCTCCATCCTCTAAGTCACCTCCATCCTCTACGTCACCTCCATCCTCTACGTCACCTCCATCCTCTACGTCACCTCCTTCCTCAAAGTCACCTCCATCCTCAAAGTCACCTCCATCCTCAAAGTCACCTCCATCCTCAAAGTCACCTCCATCCTCAAAGTCACCTCCATCCTCTACGTCACCTCCATCCTCTACGTCACCTCCATCCTCTACGTCACCTCCATCCTCCAAGTCACCTCCATCCTCTAAGTCACCTCCATCCTCTACGTCACCTCCATCCTCTACGTCACCTCCATCCTCTACGTCACCTCCATCCTCTACGTCACCTCCATCCTCTAAGTCACCTCCATCCTCTAAGTCACCTCCATCCTCTAAGTCACCTCCATCCTCTAAGTCACCTCCATCCTCTAAGTCACCTCCATCCTCTACGTCACCTCCATCCTCTACGTCACCTCCATCCTCTACGTCACCTCCATCCTCTAAGTCACCTCCATCCTCTAAGTCACCTCCATCCTCTAAGTCACCTCCATCCTCTAAGTCACCTCCATCCTCTACATCACCTCCATCCTCTACGTCACCTCCATCCTCTACGTCACCTCCATCCTCTACGTCACCTCCATCCTCTACGTCACCTCCATCCTCTACGTCACCTCCATCCTCTACATCACCTTGTATTTGGTTTCAAAAATGTAAATCTCAGGACCTGAATTAACAGATTATAAATGCAATCCCAACCCTGTTAAATGAATGCAGTATGAAGTTGTTTTCTTCTCTCTCTCCCCCTGTCCTCCCCCCCTCTCCCCATAGGCCACCACCACAGTGACGGTTAACATCCCAGAAGCCTCTCTGTTGTGTAGCGCCTCTTCCTTCATGTTCACGCTGCAGAACTCCTGCCCCGAGGGACTCCAGATCGTCTATGTGTCTTCTCAGCCAATCAGCGACCACGAATGGATCTACGGCGATCCAGTGGATGAGATGAACAACACGAGGCTATTCACTCTGCCTGTGAGAAGGGATCCACCGGGTTCCTGCAGCGTGAGGTCACCTGTGACATCAGCTAATAACGAGGTGTGCCTGTGTGTTTCAGATAAACTACCGGCCTCCCTCTGGTTATGGCGTCGCAATCCCTTGCTCGAACAACATCTACAACGCTGATCCAATTAAGCCCCGCCCCCGGGACTTCTACCCCATCTCCAAGGTAATCACAGGCTACGGAGTTCCCACACACACCAAAAACACAACGAGGTGAGAAGGTGTTTTGGGGTGTGTATAACATGAGTCCATATGTGCATCTGTCTTGTTGTTGTGTTTTTGTTTTCAACGTGTGTGTTAAGCTGCAATGCTTTCTCAGAGTGTAAGTGCTCAACACATCATGTGTCTCCCTCCAGAACACTGGTCGGTATAAACAGTGTGCAGGGAAGAGGTCAGCTGAGGAATGTGGCTGTACAGACCTTCTGAAAGTCTCTCCTCTTGCCATCAACTCAGACTGCAGACAGAGGGTAAATAGAGAGAAATAGTGGCACCTTGTGGCAAAACCTGACAGGGACTCGTTGTGTTATTTCACGATTAATATCTACTATAGGGGGATATTTGGATCTGTGTTTCATGTAGGCACTGTCAACAGTAAACAGCAAACCAACTAAAATATGTGCCCCATGCAGAGTTTGCTTTAAATCATTGTATATAAGTCAAGTCTCAAGTCACTGCATGCAAGTCCAAGTCGAGTCAAGTATTTTAGTCTCAAGTCCAAGTCAAGTCTTAAGTCTTTTTAGTTTTATGGACTATACAGTCATAGTTTAAAGTTTTTTTAACTTAAGTTTGAATTTCTTGAAAAAATACTATTATTTGATGGGCTATTATTATAATCAGTTGACAATCTTGTACAATAATACTAAATAGCAATGTAAATCTTTTCGTCAGATCGATTTATTATCGGAATTCATATAGGTGTTTGTTTGCTGTCAACATATTAGAACAATTCGATTTTCCTGCAAAAACACAAATAATCGTATTTTTTGTCCGAGCAGTAGGCTATAAAGACCACATCAATCAATGAATGAACAATTTGAGGATAATGTAATTAAGTTGCTTCAAAACGTTTCAAGGATCTTGCATGTTCTGATGTATTCTATCTGACATTAGCCAAATTGTCTGGATATTTTACAGCTCATTGTTAGACTAACAACTCTTTATGTTCTGTATGAGGAGGATATTGTTACAATAGTACAGCTCATCTTCGTTGGTCAAACAAAGGGACAAGTTCCTAAATAAATAATAAACTACTTAATATGTATCCGTGACTTTTGTTCGTGAAACGCAAATGTACTTGTCCTTGACAAGTGCCTCAAAAAGGAGGAGATTTGTATCCTACCTCACGTTACCCACGTAATTCCAACTGTAATCACATGAGCTGTCAGACTGGCACATGCTCAGAACAGCGCGTGGCAGCTTTTTTCCCACTAGCTATTTTGTTTCGCAGCGCACGAGTCAATCAGTCCAAGTCGAGTCTCAAGTCTTTTGAACAGATTAAGTCAAGTCACAAGTCAATTTATTAACGAGTCCAAGTCGGTGACTCGAGTCGCCAACTCTGAAACACAACAACTTATTTTAAAACTTTCGTGTGTGACCGAGGTATGATAAAATAAGCATCACTTCACACATCCAGCCCTAGATGTAAAAACATTGGTTATTGTTTATTCACAACATTCTCAGACAGCATCTTCTCAGACTAATCTTTAAGTAAACTGCTTCCTGCCTGATTGAGTCTCGCTGACTGTGATGATGATGAAATAGATAAAGTGTATATACCAGTGCAATCCCAGTCCAAAGTTTAGACACACCTACGCATTCAAGTGTATTTGTTTAGTTTGACTATTTACCACAATTGTAGGATAATACTGAAAGCGTCTTTTGACCGGGTCTGTATATATCTATTGGTGTAAAACATCCCATAACTTCAGGTGCTGAGACTTATCTTTCCCGTGACTAACTTCAACATCACCCTGTTCCTGAGGAGAAAGGAACACGCGGATATCAAACTCCGCTCCCCTTACTTTGTAACCATCACAGAGGTCAACAACCGAACCAGCTGGAACATCACAGGTCAGTCACCAGGTTCCATCCCGCAAGGCTTTGGGGCAATTTTAGGCCCACGTCTTTTGGAGAAATTCTGGTCAGGTGGCCCGCTGATTATAATCAATGTCCTTCATGGAGCAGTATGACATTGTCATCTGGTTGTCAACTATTTTGCTATATGCTGAAGAGGGACATAGAGGAAGCCATAACAAAAAGATGTATGTATGGAAACAAAAGTATTTACATATTTAAAAAAATAAACTGCAGAACCAGCTATCAGGGATATGGAGGCAAGTTTTAGTGCAGCCAAATATTGGGATTTTGCAGAAAACAAAACAATATAGAGTCACAGAAAATCCCAGATTATTATGTGGGTATGGATGTTCTCCACCATCACTCGTCTCCAGTGTCCTACAGTCAAACGTATTCACCCTTATCCGATCCTTTATTTGACTAGGGACCAATGTCACTCCCACCCTGAAAAAGATGAGAGAGTATTTCAAAGAGCGTCTGAATGGCAATCTGTACAACCCAGAAGGACTGCAGATCAGCCTTTATGTAAGTCGTCCATAGTATTCATCTGTATGCTATTAAAACAAACTGAGTTGTTAAATAGTTGTTCCCAACTGGAGTTTATTGAATGTATTCTTTTTCGCAACACCAACTACCACCGTTGCATTCCACAGGGATCTGAGCTCTTCCACTTCAAAATGACGGTGATTCCTGGAGTTGTGTTGTGTGACCTGGTTGAAGAGGTGCAGGTGAGGAACCCAAACAACACCGCAGCTTAGGAGGCAGAAATATGATCTCCCCGTTCCCCACTCAAAACCCCTTTCTTCGCGGGTAGATCTACGTAGACGACGCTCCGCTAGCGTTCCCAATGCAAGATCTTGTGAACAGCATGACTGCCATCGTTTTGGGAGGCCTGCTGCTCGTAGCCTTCCTGCTGCACTACAAGCGCGTTCCCATGCAAACCAGGGACCGATTGCAAACATTTTTCAAGAGACACCAGGCCACGGTATCTCCCAGCGACATTATGGAAGAGTATGAGCCGGAGTGAAGTTCTCTGTCAGTTCCTTTTTTAGAATGGTTTATTATATATTTATTTTTAGTATATAACATAAATGTTTGTTTTGAGTGATTGTTGTTCAATGACATTTTATTTTATTTGAATCAGTAACAGCAGACATAAAAGGTTGACATATAAAAAGACATGTGTTTGGTGTGAGTTTTTTAGGGTCAGCTGTGATTTTTAGAGACAAGGATCCATGAAGAGAAAAGACCCGACTGATAGATGTGATTATTGACCTGTGGAACTGTGATGAGGAACGGCCAGTAGCTATAAACAGGACTAAGATAATGAAGCAATGTGCGCGGCAATGTTGCATTTCCAGATTGTTTACATGTTATTCATGGTTTAAGGAATATTTCAGGATTTTTGCATTCAGGTCTTTTATCCAAGTGTTACTGTAGCATCCTGATCATTGCTAGCATAGGCGTGCGGAAAAATTTGGTGGCGACACTGCCCCAACAACAATTTAGTCATTTTTATTTAAAAAAAACGTTCGTAAATTGCATCTAAGAGCACCAGAGCGGGCAGGCGGGCGGAAGTTCAAAAGCACAATGTACGCTCTGGCGTCCCCAGTGTGTATTACAACGAGTATGTTTTAAGAGAAGGTTGGTGAACGCATGAACAGAATGGGGAAGTGCAAATTTGCAGCGTCCTGGCTGGAAATGCCGGATTTAAAGAGAGGCTGCAGCCAGTCGAGGGGAAAATCAGGGAGGCATATTGTACATTAATCGATAATTAAAAAAGTTGGCAACGAATTATTATGCGGTTGTGGAGCTGTAACGTTGTTTTGGTGGCGGAGTCGGCAAAATCAGTTCGACCGAAGTCATCCAAAGTGTGGGAGCATTTCACACTAAGTAAATACATAAATAAAAAGTGTGTTTTTCAGTATAGGGTTGGATATTAATGCTTTTTAGTTTTTATCACTGATGTAAATGGTTACAGCTTTAAGTGGCGGTGAGGTATTAAAAAATATTGAGAAGTCTTGAAAAAGTCTTGAAAAGGTATTGAAATTAATTTCCAGATTCCTGCATATACCCTGTGATAACTCCTTCTCCTCACTGCCTACTGAGTCAGGCACCTCTGGCATATCTTATCTGTCCAGAGATGCAACCTCCTTCTTTATTACTTCATATTTAGGTCTACCTCCGCCTAAAACAAATACTGTGATTTCCCTAGCTGCCCATACAGCAATGCATTTAATGTACTATGACCAGATGCCCATTGCCTTATTCACTACTACTCACCGCTCCAAACGACCTGTTCTTAAAGCCATGTGTTACACACTTATCTTACTCCTCCTCTGCTCATCTGGAGATGTAGAGCTCAACCCTGGCCCTGTAACCTCTAGTGCCTCAGGTGATCACTTTCACTGACTTTTGCATTCGTAAAAATCTTGGGTTCATGCATATTAACATCCGAAGTCTACTCCCTAAACTAGACTTACTTACAGCTCTGGCACACTCAGCCAACCCTGACATCTTAGCTGTGTCAGAATCCTGGCTTAGGAAGTCTGTAAATAACTCAGAAATAACTATTCCCAACTACAACATCTTCCGCCAAGACCGCACAACTAAGGGCGGTGGAGTAGCAATCTACTGCCGTGACAAACTACAGATCTCAGTCATCCTGTCCCCAAACAGTTTGAGCTTCTAGTCCTAAAAATTTATCTATCCAGAAACAAGGCTATTACTATTGCTGCCTGTTACAGACCCCCCTCAGCCCCGTGCTGTGCCCTTGACTCCATTTGTGAACTGATTTCCCCCCATCTTTCCTCTGAGTTCATACTGCTTGGTGACTTAAACTGGGATATGCTTAACCCCCCAGTCACCTTACTCTCTAAGCTTGATGCTCTCAACCTCACACAGATTATAAGTGAACCTACCTGGTTTAATCTTAAATCAGAAACCAAGGGGACCCTCATAGACGTTGCCCTGACCAACTTGCCCTGTACATATACCTGTTTATAACCAGGATCTCAGTGATCACTGCCTTATTGCCTGCGTCTGTAATGGGACCGGGGTTAAACGACCACCTCTCATCTCCATCAGGCGCTGTCTAAAACACTTCTGCGAACAGGCCTTTCTAAACGAACTGAACTCTATACCTTGGGAGAACATTAATCTCATCCCATCCGTAGAGGACGCTTGGCTGTTCATCAAAAGTGAATTCCTCTCTGTCCTAAATAAGCATGCCCCATTTAAATAGTTCAGAACAAAAGACCGATACAGCCCCTGGTTCACCACTGAACTGAACCTCACTTAACCAACAAAAGAACACATTGTGGCGTGTCGCACTAGCATCAAACAAGCCTTGTGATATGCAACTCTTCAAAGAAGCCAGAAACCGGTACACCCAGGTTGTTAGGGAAGCTAAGGCCTGCTACTTCAAACAAAAATTTGCATCCTGTCAGACCAATTCCAAAAAGTTTTGGGACACTGTTAAGTCACTGGAGAACAAGATCACCTCCTCTCAGCTTCCTACGGCCCTAAAATCAGGTACTACTGTAACCACTGATAAGACCAAGATTTTAGAGAACCTTAATAAGCATTTTGCTGAAGCCGGCCATGCTTTTCAACTAAATACACTCACCCAAGCTAACTGCTCTACACCTCCACCAGCCACATGCCCACGCCTCTCCCCACTCTTCTCCTTCACCCTTATCCAGACAGCCGATGTGCTTAAAGAGTTGCAAAAGCTGGACCCATATAAATCAGCTGGGCTTGATAATCTGGACCCTTCATTTCTAAAATTATCTGCCAATATTATGGCTGCACACATCACCAGTCTGTTAAACCTTTCTCTCTCATCTTCGGAAATCCAGAGAGATTGGAAATCTGCTGCAGTCATTCCCCTGTTCAAAGGGGGAGACTCCCTTGACCCCAATTGTTACAGACCCATATCTATCCTAGCCTGTCTTTCCAAAGTCTTTGAAAAGCTGGTTAACAAGCAGATTGTCAACCATCTTGAATCCCATCATGTCCTTTCCGCTTTGCGGTTTTCGTGCTGGTCATGGCTGCACTACGGCTACCGTAAAGGTCCTGAATGACATCATAGCCGCCATTGACAAAAAGCATTATTGTGTACTTGAGACTCCCAGATTCATCTCTATGCAGACGATACCATCCTGTACACAGCAGGCCCTTCGTTAGACACAGTGCTCTCAAACCTACAAGAGAGTTTTAATGCCATTCAGTACTCCTTCCGTAGCCTAAAGTTATTATTAAACTCCAGTAAAACTAAGTGTATGCTGATCAACCGATCTCTGCCCACACCCGCCTACCGAACATCACCACGCTGGATGGGTCTGAACTTGGTTATGTTGATACATATAAATATCTAGGTGTGTTGCTAGACAGCTCTCTCTCCTTCCAACCGCACATTAATAAACTGAAATCTAAAATTAAATCCAGAATCGGCTTCCTCTTCCGCAACAGGGCTTCCTTCACTCAGGCTGCCAAACTTGCCTTGGCGAAAATGACTATCATCCCAATGACTTTGGCGATGTCATCTATAGAACAGCCTCAAACTCTCTGCTGGAAAAACTGGACGTGATCTACCATAGCGTCATACGTTTTGTTACGAATGCCCCTTACAACACCCACCACTGCAAGCTTTATGCATTAGTCGGCTGGCCGCCACTAACTACTCGGCGTTTAACGCATTGGTACCAACTTATTTACAAGTCTCTGCTTGGCAAAGTCCCACTGTACTTAAGTTGTCTAGTTACCATTGCGCTACCCACCCGCAGTCTACGCTCAAGTAGGTATATTGCTTTAGTGACCCCAAAGCCTACACAACATTCGGCCGCCAATCCTTCCAGTTCGCAGCCGCCAATGACTGGAACGATTTACAAAAATCCCTAAAACTCGAAACCCTTAACTCACCAGCTGCCTTCAAACGGCTCCTGTCTGAGCACCTGTCAGATCTCTGTACCTGCTAGCGGCCCACAACCCCCTTCTCACTTTGCCATGGCCTATTTGCACCTGTACTGCTGTCATATCTGTGCACACTGTTGAACCACTCTTTGTGCTCAGATAATGCCCAATTGATCTTTCCCATAACCTAATTTCCTTTACTCCCATGCACTCTATCGACCAACCTGCTAGAGACACTTTATTCTGTATACCTGCTAGGCACACTTTAATCCTTTTACATACCATGTTAAGATACACATTGTATTTATTATTTTATTTTTTATATATATATATTTATTTATCACTGTATCTATGCTGCTCTACTGTACTTCATAAACCTCATCCTGTTTAATCTTGAAGCTGTATTCCTTACTGTGTCCCACTGCTATTTGCACTCCTGTGTTTGTGTATTCTGTGTAACTATATGTTGTCCTGAACATTTTTTCGCCTGATCTTGGCCAGGTCGCCGTTGTAAATGAGAATTTCTTCTCAATCGGCCCACCTGGTTAAAGAAAGGTTAAATATTTTTATTTTTTTTTAAACGTAGATCTAGCCGCGAAGAACGGGGTTTTAAGTGGGGAACGGGGAGATCATGTTTCTGCCGCATAAGCTACAGTGTTGTTCGGGTTCCTCACCTGCACCTCTTCAACCAGGTCCCACAACACAACTCCAGGAATCACTGTCATTTTAAAGTGGAAGAGCTCAGATCCCTGTGGAATGCAACGGTGGTAGTTGGTGTTGCGAAAAAGAATAAATTCAATAAATCTGTCCCAGGGAAACTCCAGTTGGGAACAACTCTATATTGTTTTGTTTTCTTTGTTTTATTTGGCTGCACTAAAACTTGCCTCCATATCCCTGATAGCTGGTTCTGCAGTTTATTTTTTTAAATATGTAAATACATTTGTTTCCTGACTGATGAAAACGGGTTGGTTTATTCGTATAAAACACAATTTGCCTGTGTTTGATCCATTCATATTTTGATTCAATGGGTTTGATGTTTATTCAATAAATATCGCAGGCGAAAAAGTAATTAGTTGAGTAGTTTTTGAGACGGGTACTTTGTACTTTTACTTGTAATTGAGTATTATTTTAGCAACTACTTGTACTTGAGTACACATTTTCAGTACTCTATCCACCTCTGGTGTTCACACACACACACACAGTATGTGTGTGTGAAATGTTGTTGGAGATCCTTTTAAAAACAGACAGCTGTAATTACTGCAACATAATTTAAATAATTTTAATTAACTAGACTTTCTGTATACACTAAACCTTAAAAAAATGCATTTGTAAAGGTGGAGTTGTGGTAATTGTTTAAAACGTTTTATATATACCAGAATAGTTAGCATACTGTTTCATACATGTGTGTGCTAGGTGTGTGACAAAACGTTTTAACTCAAGGTAAGAATCAAGACTTTATTGTATCGAAAATATGTAACATGTGTAAATACAAAAAACATGAACTGCGACAATAAAATAAACATTGAAATAAATAAATAAAATGGTGGTTTATACAAAATATGAAACAAAAGTTAAACACTGATAACCGATGTGTAAACCTTTAAAATAAAAAACAGATGTACCGAGCACTTATTCCCATTACTGCCTTTTTTATGCGATACTGACAAAACATGAAGACGATTATGGTAAAACAAGTGTACAGAGTATAGCTACATACAGAAGCAAGGCATCTCATTCTGATATTTGCTGTCAATTTTAGGTTTTTGGTTTTGTTCTCTACGATCTTAAACCCACACATGGTGACACTTGAAGAACCTTTTGACACATGTTATAGTTCTCTCACTTGCCGTTTGTGCAAAATTATACAAAGTCACCCACTACTGGATGATTCCTCATCCTAAAAAAATTCTACTATTGAAACTGGGCACTTTGTGACATCAAAAGTCTGAATACAAAAAAAGTCTGAATACAAAGCAGAACATATAGAGAGAATGTCTTCTTGTACCTACTGTTCCTATTGCTTAATTCTCTAAATTTTGAAATTCTAAATCTTTCATATTATACCACGACACATAACTTTACATTAAATAGTTCAGAAAATGGCCAGACTAACCATTTCCAAAAAACCTAGAGAGAAGCAGCAACTCAATGAGGTCTAATTCTATAAACACAGTATCGCTACATCGAGCGATCCCCTTTGGGCTAATGTCAAAGTGTGAGCAATTCAATGTCGGTTAATGGCGTTGCTACAGAATTGCAATGAGTTGGGATCCTTATTTATACGTGTAATAAAAATGGTTACAGCTAGTTATGCTGTCACAGTAAGTTGTTTGCAGTCATGATGTGGAATACCATTTGAAAGACCTATAAAGTTCTTTGTTTAAATAAACACTAAACAAACCAAGGTCCATTTGGTCAATGACCCATCAGCTATCTCCAAGTAAGACCAATTCAGGATGTACGTCTTGTAAACTCACAAGTACTCCAGAAAGAAATAGATGTGCTACAGTATATGGGCCCGTTTTAAAACAGCCCAAGTTTGAAAAGATCTTGTCTTTGTCTGCTTTTTGTATTTACTTCCAGTTTACAAAGATACATTATAGTTATTTATCAAGTAATGCAATTCATATGAAATAACATTCAGGTCAAATACCAGGCATAAGCTACAAACAAGCAGTACTGCACTGTAACATGGTTACATTGTCTTTAAAAATGTTTTAAAAAGTATGAAAAAGTTTCTCATGTGACTAACCCTTACCCATAACAATGTATTGATTCTCATTATAATTGCTCAGAAAAAGTTTACATACAGTATTTTCTAGTAATATATGCAGAAAACAGATTACCAGCAAAACAGAATGAGTAACAGTTGAGTTGGCGGCACGGCACACTCCACGTTCACAAATATAATCAAACTGTTAGCTTACTGTTAGCTTTGGTAAGTTTCATTTGAATCACTGTAGTAAAATAAGCAATCGTTTTTTTGTAGTTGAATCATTCACCACTACTAAATTAGTCTGTTTAATGTTGACGACACAAAGATGCTGTCAGGACGAGACCTTGATATTAAATGTCAGTGTTACTTGTGATTCACAAACAAAGGCAAACGTTCATCTGGTGCCCCAACATAGAATATAAAGTTGTTTTCCCCACAACAAATGTCTGTGGGCAGTATTTAGGGATGTAGTCTGTAGAATGACGACCAACTTCATAATGTAAATGTACCAGACAAATGGTACACTGTGTAGTATTTTTTTTAAAACTGATGAGCCAAAACATTACGACACCACACACAGGTAAAGTGAATAATGCTGTCCATGTCACGGGTACGGGTCAAGATCTCAGTAGATTAGATGGTAAGTGAACAATCAGTTCTCATAGTCAATGTGTTGGATGCAGTAGAAATGGGCAGAAGTAAAGACCTGAGTGACTTTGACATGGGGCAAATTTTAGGCCAGACAACTGGGTTGGTCAAGGCTTGCGAGGTGCTCCCGGTCAGCAGAGGCGAGATCCTCCCGTCAAAACCGACAGAAGGTCTACTGTGGCCACGTAAATGTTAATGACGGATACAAGTGTTACAACACACAGTGCAGTGTCCCGTTTTCTTTTACATCACAAGGACGGCTGTGTAGGTGTGTGCCGTCTTAATGTACAGATACCACAGGACATCTTCAGAGGGGAGTCCATACCTCTGTGGATCGGTGCTGTTTTGGCAGCACACTGAGAACAGACATCATATTAGGCAGGTGGTCATAATGTTTGGCTAATCATCAGTACATCCAGGTGCTGGGCATATAATTAGAATATCATCAAAAAGTTGATTTATTTCAGTAATTCCATTCAAAAAGTTGAAACTTGTATAATGTATACATTCATTCCACACAGACAGACACATGATATATTTCAAGTGTTCATTCCTTTTCATTTTGATAATTATAACTGGCAACTAAGGAAAACCCCAAAATCAGTATCTCTGAAAATTTGAATATTGTGAAAAGGTTCAATATTGAAGACACCTGGTGCCACACTCTAATCAGCTAATTAACTCAAAACACCTGCAAAGGCCTTGAAATGGTCTCTCAGTCTAGTTCTGTAGGCTCCAAAATCATGGGGAAGACTGCTGACTTGACAGCTGTCCAAAAGACGACCATTGACACCTTGCACAAGGAGGGCAAGACACAATAGGTCATTGCTAAAGAGGCAGGCTGTTTTATATGTAATTAATGACCAGCACCTGTGTGTATATATATATTTATATACATACATACAGTGGTGTGAAAAAGTATTTGCCTTCCTGATTTCTTTTTTCATTGCATGTTTGTCAGTCTTGTTTCACATCAAACAAATAAGTCGAAGATAACACACGTAAACATAAAATGCGTTTTTTAACTGTAATAACTATTTGTTATTACATAAGTTAACTGTGGTAAATCACACCGGAGTTCAATTTCTCTAGACTCGCCCAGGCCTGATTACTGCCACACCTGTTCTCAATCAAGACATCACTTAAATAGGATCTGCCTGACAAAGTGAAGTAGACCAAAAGATCCTCAAGATAGACATCATGCTGAGATCCAAAGTAATTCAGTAACAAATTAGAAAGTTAGAGATCTATCAGTCTGGAAAAGGTAGTAAAACCAATTCTAAAGCTTTGGGACTCCAGCGAACCACAGTGAAAATCACTATCCATAAATGGCGAAAACACGGAACAGTGGTGAACCTTCCTACGAGTGGTTGACTAAAAATGACCCCAAGAGTGCAGCGACGACTCATCCAAGAGGTCACAAAAGACCCCACAGATACATCCAAAGAGCTGCAGGCCTCACTTGCCTCAGTTAAGATCAGTGTTCATGACTCCAGCATAAGAAAGACTCTAGGCAAAAATGGCATGCAACGCATTTCAAAAAAGTTACCTACAGTAAAATATGTTGGTGGTAGTGTGACGGTCTGGGCCTGTTTTGCTGTCTCAGGACCTGGAAGGCTTGCTGTGATAAATGGAACCATGAATTCTGCTGTCTACCAAACAATCCTGAAGGAGAATGTCCGGCCATCTGTTCGTGACCTCAAGCTGAAGAGAACTTGGGTACTGCAGCAGGACAATGATATCCAAAACACACCAGCAAGTTCACCTCTGAATGGCTGAAAAAAAACTAAATGAGGACTTTGGAGTGGCCTAGTCAAAGTC
The DNA here is from genome assembly GCA_029465975.1 of Dallia pectoralis. Lineage (NCBI taxonomy): Eukaryota > Metazoa > Chordata > Actinopteri > Esociformes > Umbridae > Dallia > Dallia pectoralis. The sequence continues at coordinate 9,587,990 of CM055764.1, read as the reverse complement.
CTGACCTGAATCCTATTGAGATGCTGTGGCATGACCTTAAAAAGGCAGTTCATGCTCAAAAACCCTCCAATCTGGCTGAATTAGAACAATTCCACAGCGCTGTAAAAGACCGGTTTTTAGGTTGTAGGGGGCAATCACTTTTATCACCCTAATAATAACAACCTTCATTTAAGAACTGCATTTTGTGTTTACTTGTGTAAACTTTGACTGTTTCAATTTGTTTGATGACGTGAAACATTTAAGTGTGACAAACATGCAATAAAATGAGAAATCAGGAACGGGGCAAACAGTTTTCACACCACTATATATGTTCATTTCTTAGCGGTATAGATCACGGCTATTGTCATGAAGAAAGAAAAGTCTCCCCTGTGTCGAGCTCTGACACGTAAAGTTGTGGTTGTGTAGCAGGGCAGATACTATTTACAAGTTCACTTCATTAAAATTAGTAAAAATCTCCTCATTTCTGGGCAATGGCACTCTCTTCTCCACTCGGGTGGATGCGGTTGAAGTGCAGGCAGCCCAGGTCTATACCTGACCCTGAAACTGGCCCCTTGGTTAGGGCCGAGGGTGCGGTGTGGCCCCTGGCTGAAGGTGGTGGGCCTGAAAGGGCCTCCTTTGGCCCCTGAGAACCAGGAGTGGGCTTGGGTGTAACAGGGCTGGTCGGGCCAAGGCCACTCAGGGCCTCCAGAGTGCCATCAGGGTCCACCATGACATTTATCACTGAATGGGAAATACAGGAAAAGGTTTGAACTGAAGTCAAGCAGAGATGAATGTCCACAACTCTGTTAAAATAATTTCACTATGCGAGCATACCAAACTAAAACAGATATTCACACAAACATTTGACATCATAAACATGACAGTTACATATTCTCATAGAACTATATATATCTGTCCATTCTCTCAGCTGTTTCTCTATGGCTCAGCGATGTGATGTATTTCTTACAGCTAAAGAAAATGAAATTCCCTATGGGATTGGGTGGGGTGGTCATTGGGACTGCAATGGGATTGGGTGGGGTGGTCATTGGGACTGCTATGGGATTGGGTGGGGTGGTCATTGGGACTGCTATGGGATTGGGTGGGGTGGTCATTGGGACTGCTATGGGATTGGGTGGGGTGGTCATTGGGACTGCTATGGGATTGGGTGGGGTGGTCATTGGGACTGCTATGGGATTGGGTGGGGTGGTCATTGGGACTGCTATGGGATTGGGTGGGGTGGTCATTGGGACTGCTATGGGATTGGGTGGGGTGGTCATTAGGACTGCTATGGGATTGGGTGGGGAAAAAGGGCAGTGGCCTAGTCTGGGTGCTAACCTTAATTGTTTCCAATGTGCAAAAACAATATAAAAAAGAACTATATATATATATATATATATATATATATATCTCATTTTCAAAGTGAACAATAAAAATACAGTGGATCTCCTTTGTGAACCACTGATGTTAATCCTAAATCATAACCTGGGGTCTATCACTAAAGTAAATCTGAAACCTTAACCTGAGATCTATTACTAAGGTAAATCTGAAATCATAACCTGGGGTCTATTACTAAGGTAAATCTGAAATCATAACCTGGGGTCTATCACTAAGGTAAATCTGAAATCATAACCTGGGGTCTATTACTAAGGTAAATCTGAAATCATAACATGGGGTCTATCACTAAGGTAAATCTGAAATCATAACCTGGGGTCTATTACTAAGGTAAATCTGAAATCATAACATGGGGTCTATCACTAAGGTAAATCCTAAATCATAACCTGGGGTCTATTACTAAGGTAAATCTGAAATCATAACATGGGGTCTATCACTAAGGTAAATCCTAAATCATAACCTGGGGTCTATTACTAAGGTAAATCTGAAATCATAACCAGAGGTCTATTACTTTCTCCAGCAATATGAAATGATCAACTATAGTAAAAGCCTTTCACAGGTCAATATATAGAGCAACGCATATTTAAAGAATTGAAAATATCATGACAAGTTGACAAGCTTTTTTTAGCCCTGCATTCATAAACAGAGTTTAGAAACCAACACAACCTCGTCATGGTCAAAACACTGATTTTGAAGTCATGGATGGTCAGTCTGCTATCTTAGTTCTGTCTACGTGGGTAGGCGTGGGTAGGACACTTTGTCACTTGGAATGGATGTAGTTCAACTGATGCGAGTGTTCTGTATACGAGTCTGAATCTATTCAATATTGTTCAGTTAGCGCTGATCTGTCATGCAATCTTACCTTGTAGCTGCTTCTCCACTCTCTTCAATTCTAACAGGATAGACGAGATCTCCTATTCCAATAGAGATCAGAGGAGTCAGAGACATGAATGATTAACAAATGTTTGCATCCTTACGATATATATATATATTAGGGCCGGGAATTTATAAAAAAAATTAACAAATTAATCGCACAATCCTGTGATCAATCGCGATTAATCGCATTTTCCCCAAGTTGCTTTAAACACTGAAATAAATGTTTTATATTTTAAATACATTATTTTATGATAGTCTCTCATGTGAACAATACAGAATAGTCATTCTTATCAAATATAGCAACTTTATAAACAAAGTTTTGAAGTGCAAGTTATATATTTAAACCCTGAAGGTTATCAAAAATACTGGATCATCTTGGCAATAGTCCAAATCAAATAAAACATTTTCAAAAACAAAATGACAAAGTGTAAGGTGAAACCATCAATGTCAAAGATAGATTATTTTAGAACTTAAGCCTATAGGCCAAAATAATTGCACTATATGTAAAGTTGCCAGATTAATTTTAAAGAAGTCTATAACAGCCTTTGTAATATGAATGACAAACAGAATTAAGTGAAATTAAGTTTGGTGATGTCGGGTTGGTTAGGGTCTCCATGAGAGTGACGTTCTCTGCTTTCTCCAGCAGGTTATGTCTCAAAACAATCGTTTTAGAGGGTAGATTGTATGATGGGGATCCCAATGCAATTGGAATGATTTATTTCAGTCCCTCGTCTTCTACTGTGTTTATCGGGCGGCAGTTTCTATTCTATTTCTATTTATCTAAAACATCGGTTAACGGTAACTTGTTTGGTCAAAAGCCCGATTAGGCGCACATTACTGCAGTAACGCGGATTGGCGGATTGCAACATCAATAATGATCGGGTGTTTCTGTCCTATAGACTCTCTAGTAACGTAAATAATGACCATGTGTTTGCTTTTATATGATAAACTAAAGACGAGCTGCTTCTATGGTATTTGAATTCGGCTTTGCAAACCGAAACCGAAACTTAATAAAGTGGTGCGTTAATTGCGTTAAATTGTTAAAAAACCCAGCCCTAATATATATATATATATATATATGTGTATATTTACTGTATATTTTACATGTAAAAATAAAAGATTAATCTCTCGTACCTTGTTGGAAGTTTTGAGAAGTGGTATTTCGCTTTCAGAACGAAGTTTACTTTCAATTTCCTCCCAGTTCCTGTCCCTGTCCCTGTCTTTGAACAGTATTCTGGAAAAAACACACGGATGCTTAGTTCATTACTTATTTTCATGTGAACGTCAGATGCATGTTGACATATCAAGACCTTGGTTGTTACCGTATTTTTCCTGCTGTTTTGTCTACAGACTGTCTGATTTTGGCAGACAGCTGAGAGACAGTTGTGAGCAGCAGGCTGTCCAACGGACACTCGTCCCGGTTCCATGTGCGCCTACGGAGGGCAGAGTGAGAGTCCAAGGTGTCTGGGGCTCGGGGCCGGAGCTCCACAGTGCGCCCGTTCATCTCAGGGGTTTTGGTCTGAACCATGGGAGGGATCTTCCTGAAGTTGAGGCTCTCGTCAAACACACGGTCCACCAGCTATGAAGAAGAGGAAAAGCAAAAAGGGTTGGTGGTTTGTGACTGCCGCAAAGACTGCCCTGTTACTGCGTGACTGCCGCAAAGACTGCTGAGTGAATGTGTGATTGACGCACAGACTGCAGAGTGAATGCGTGACTGACGCACAGACTGCCGAGTGAATGCATGACTGACGAGTGAATGCGTGACTGCCGCACAGACTGCCGAGTGAATGCATGACTGCTGCACAGACTGCCGCGTGTGTGAATGTATAGCATGCCTATACTACAGATATAGTAAGATAAGTTAGATAATTAGGAATGTAGTATTAAAGAAATCGAAAGAGAAAGGTAAAGGAATAGTCACTGAGAAATGCAAACATGACCATGAGTCAGATTTTTATGAAGCCAGTAAACTCAGAGAGAGATAGATGAAGAAGTAAAGCACACTGTCCAGACCTCGTGTAGCTGTGTGAGACCAAACCAAAGCCATGCAGAAGCAGAGGTTGTACTATTAGAGCGACGGAAGAGGAACACAAGGTAAAGTCAGGCACCTTTCGCATCCCCTCCGGCGTGCCGCCTACCTCTTCGCGGGTGTCGATGGCGGAGCCGGGCGTTGTGGCGGCGGTGCTGACCGTGGTGCTCGGCGCCGTGCCGGAGGAGCTGACCGAGTCGATCTCTCCTGCCACGTCGTGGATCTCCCGGGCGAGGATGGCCAGGTCCTTGGCCAGGTCTTGGCTAATCCTACGCACACATGGGAATAACCTATGATACATCAGACGGGCTGCTGAAACCGGACAACGCATCAGTACACACAGACAAATGGACCAGTGGTTTAACTAGGACAGTTCTATGTAATACAGCTCAATATAGAAGCAATTTGACTGCTGATACGATACAATGAGCACTAAGAACTATGTTCGCCACTAGATGGCAGTAAGACCATTGGGAATGTGAATGCTTGTTATTTCAGCCAGCTCAGCAGAGGCTGGTCTAGCTGTTATTAATACGTTAAATAGTTAATATCCAGGCTGATGGAAGCTAGAGTGCACAGAGCAAAAGGGCAACAGGGGGAGAAAGTGAGGGCTAAGAAACTAGCCTGCCCGTGAAATACAACACAGTTATGTCTGAGATCTCGAGACCATCATGCTGAGCCTGAAACCATTCATTAGAGCTTTCTAAAACAGCTCTGTCATAGCGGGATAACTAACAGACAGATTTGAAGAGAGAAAACACAGAGCTACATACTGAGATTCCCGTCTATCTCACTACAGTAGATTTCTATAGGCATGCTGAACTGGGCTTATTGGCAGATTCAAATAATGTGTGATGTGAAGGAGTGAAAGCAGAAGGGTTCTGGTGTACAGAACATGTTTGTATATTCATTATGTATGTGTGAGTGTGTGTGTGTGTGTGTGAATGCGCATCAGAGGAGATGAGTACCTGGCGATCTCCTCGCTGTGAGCGGTCCAATCCTTGATGTACTCCTCCTGCTCCCTCATGCGGTGCTTGAGGACCCCCCCTCCTGGTCCCACCTGAACAGCGTTTAAGCTGGAGGTTGAGCCCCCCATCCTGGAGCTCCTCAACACTGGGTTGGAGCGCAGGGGGCGTCCGGGTTTGGAAGAGTTCCTGTTCGAGCTAAACTCCTCCTCTGAGGTGGAACCATACTCCGGGGGCAGTCGCCTCCACCTGTTTGTGGCTAAGACCAGGGAGACAAGTAACTGTCAGGAGATGTTTTATTATGTAACGTTCATCTGGTCTGATGCATTGTATTCTAAGAAGCAAGCCAAGCAGATCCCTGTAACGCTGAATGAATCTTAAAGACTGGCTGATGATAACGTGTGTTGTTTTAACCCAATTCGACAAGGTACTTTCTTCCTTTCTGTGAAGCTGCTCACTATTATGTTGCCATAGCAGCCTAGTACATGTTTCTTGCTTGCGTATATCGCTGGGTCAGTTTCTTTTGATATTTGCTTTTTTTTTGGTTGTGCTGTTTTCAGGTGGTTCTTTGTGATTAATGTGACAGAATAAAAATATGCTGAAAGAGCAGTTGACCGGATGAAAAGCAATTCTACACTGTCTGACACGTGGACCCCGTCACTGGACTGCACACGGCCACGGTTTCCTGTGACTTCTGCTCACTTCCTGGTTTTCTTCTAGCACATGGTAAGGACTAAACTAGCAATCTTGATGAATAAACTAACTAGAAGTCTGCTGGATAAGTGACATGTATTGATAATGCTGGACAGACAATATGATAAGTGCTATCAAAAGCTTCACATCATCAACCTTGCCACAGGTATTCATTAACATTATTAGTTAAGCAAAAATATAACAAGTTTTAGAACAAAGTTATTTTTTTCAAGCCATTTGAGCCTTCAAATAAACCCTTAAATACTGATGATCCAGGAACTGAACTAAATAAGGCCAGTGTTTAATCAGCACAACAGCATCTTATCTGTACATAATTGTACCAGGGTTTTCTAATGATGATGATCAACTGGGACCATGCTACATGCTTTATTTACATGATACATTATTTAAATAGCGTAACTTGAACATTTAGAGGCTGTATCTGTCACTGTAATATCATTGTAATAAACCAGACTGCACGTTAGAGCTACGTCTTAAACAGATGTTTCCACAGGCTGGACTACAGGCCTGACAACAACAGAGCCCAGCTGAACATTGCTTATGTCTTACATCAGCAGTAAGGTTGGACTGGTTCAGTAATAGTTGGATAAAGCCTCAGGCCCTGTTGCGCTTATCTTTCTGCCAATTAATCTTTAATAAAAGATCGGTAAACTTTTGTCCAAATCCAATAACAATGTCACTTCTATCTAATTTCAAACACGCGTACGTGGTGATTTGGCCTCTAAGTCTAACAGGTTTAAACAGTTCCATTAAGGTTTTATGTAGAGCCGGTCATCAGGGTCAGCGTTAAAGCGGCAGTATTAGGGGCGGGAACACACACTGAACGGGGATAACACACACACACACACACACACACACACACACACGTTGGTTTTACTATTCTAGAGGGGACCAGAAAAACTGCTGTATACTATTCTTTCCTTATCCTTTAACCCTAACCCAATCTTAACCCTAACCTTAGCTGCAATGACCTAACCTATATACCTAAACGACCTTATCTCCTAACCCCTAATGCCTTAACCTAAACCCAAAATGTGAACGAGTCATTGAAAGGGCGAACTGTAATTGTACACTCCAACCCATAACCTAAAAGCTACATTGACGTTGAGAGTTTGGTGTTCCCATCAGCTTTTAACCTTTAACAAATGCATCCTCTGAAATAAATGGCAGCTGCTACTCTACTTGTGTGTAGTTCAGGCTTCATAAAACACATTTCTCGATGGCTGACATGCCTTTTTTGCTAAAGAACTATATATTTTTTCTATCATGTATACAGTATTTCCTAAAAAAATGTCCCCTATGTAGAGTATATTAAGAGCAGAATCACAGAAACACACAGGACCACATGGTACAGTACCCAGGAGCTCCTGGTCTAACGGCTCAGGATCATGATGAAGGCTCTCTGGACAGGACAGACAATTTGGGAATTTATATTAATCACAAATAGAAAAGGTGAAACGATGGCCAGGACAGAAGGAGAGACCATTCATGTGTTTATACTACACTATGTTCAGGAAGGGGAGGAGAGACCATTCATGTGTTTATACTACACTATGTAGTGGAAGGGGAGGAGAGACCATTCATGTGTTTATACTACACTATGTTCAGGAAGGGGAGGAGAGACCATTCATGTGTTTATACTACACTATGTTCAGGAAGGGGAGGAGAGACCATTCATGTGTTTATACTACACTATGTAGTGGAAGGGGAGGAGAGACCATTCATGTGTTTATACTACACTATGTTCAGGAAGGGGAGGAGAGACCATTCATGTGTTTATACTACACTATGTAGTGGAAGGGGAGGAGAGACCATTCATGTGTTTATACTACACTATGTTCAGGAAGGGGAGGAGAGACCATTCATGTGTTTATACTACACTATGTTCAGGAAGGGGAGGAGAGACCATTCATGTGTTTATACTACACTATGTTAGTGGAAGGGGAGGAGAGACCATTCATGTGTTTATACTACACTATGTTCAGGAAGGGGAGGAGAGACCATTCATGTGTTTATACTACACTATGTTGTGGAAGGGGAGGAGAGACCATTCATGTGTTTATACTACACTATGTTCAGGAAGGGGAGGAGAGACCATTCATGTGTTTATACTACACTATGTAGTGGAAGGTGAGGAGAGACCATTCATGTGTTTATACTACACTATGTTGTGGAAGGGGAGGAGAGGAACGAGGAATTTTGGACAGATATGCATGTGGAAAAAGCCAACAGTAAAAAATAGAAGACTGTTATTTGTTCCTGGTAATGTTACACAGAGATGAGTGCATGGTTGTACCTGATGGAGTGCTTTGGGCGGACAGGCTGAGTCTGGACTTTGCCTCTGTCAGCTTGGACACACTGTTGGCTCTCATGCGAGGAGCCAGCTTGTTGTCTGTCGGGGTGGATGACCGGAGACCAAGGCGCAAGGCCGTCTCCGCAGACAGGCGAGTAGAGGAGGCGCCGCCCCGACTGACAGTACACTCCGAGTCACTGCGGGCAGAGAAGGAGCCCAGCCGTGTCCTCCTGGGCTGAGCCAGCATGTCGAGTCGCGAAGGCCCTTTACGACCAGATGGAGGCTTTGACGTGGAGCTGGTGGTGGAAACCTCAGATGCCACAGACATCCTGTCGGCATCGGGCAGGTCTGTGTCCGACGTGTCCCCCAGCCGCGCCCGGCGGAGCAGGGAGGCCCTGGTGGGCCGCGGCGTGGGCAGAACAGCCTGTTTCCCTAGGGAGGAGGCTGTCGCAGCCTGGAGGGTCTTACTGGACCTGGTGGAGCTGGCCTTCCCAGTGGACCTGACCTCCAGTTTGGAGTGTAAGAGGTCATCGTGGCTACGTCCATACGAGCGGCTGTGCATACTTTCCTGGTCGGAGGAGAGGATGTCGGAGATGGGGAAGGACGAGGTCTGGTCGTCGTCTGTGAGGTCCTGAGAGGGCCGGCGCCCCCGCGAGGAGATGTGCTGGACGGGCTGACAGGCATCCGGTCGGTTGGGATCAGTTCGGGACTTGGTCTTCCTCTCCAGGCGCTCGCGGGCGTTGGTGCTGGTGATGGTTTTCGAGGCGGAGCTCAGGTTGCTTTTCTCCTTGTGCAGGCTGCTGAGAGATCGGCGTTTCTGGTGTGCCGCCTTCTTCTCTCCCTCTCCCGCGGCCTGGCTGTAGGTACTGGCCGTGTCCACGTCCGACTCAGGGGAGATGGAACTGGCCCGGTTGGTCCGGCCCAGCTTGTTCTCGTCCTTCAGCTTGGCCTCCAGGAAGGCCATGACGGCTTCCGTGTCTTTCAGCAGGGTGGCGGTGTCCATGCTGCCCACTGAGTCGCTGCGCTCCCGGCTCAGTCCGCTGGCGCCCCCTTTGATCCGGGGGATCAGCTCGATGGGCACCACGCCGCTGGGTTTCTCGATGGTGAAGCTGCCCTGGCGGACCAGAGGCTTGCCGCCCGACTTTTCCCCAACGTCTCCTGCTTTGCTGTGGTGCTGAATCCTGTCTTCCGCCCGGCGCCGCCTCTCCTCTGACCTCTTCTCGCTGCTGCTGCTCACGGGCCTTAGCGGGGTTTTGGAGGAAGACTTGGCCGGGCTCTGTTTACCCTTGATATGGTCCCCCGCTTTGGAGGCAAGGCACTCGCCGTCTCCTTTATGCTCTGCTTGGTTCTCCTTTTCCTGCGGCTCTGTGTCCTGTTTCTCGCCAACTTCGGAGCGCTGCGAGCCCAGGCCGGACAGCATCTTCCCCGGCTTGGCCCGGAGGTCGTCGACTGGGAGCTGGGGGAGGGTCCTGCGTTTACGCTCGATGAGACTGGAGGTCGCCGAGCTGGCACTTTGGACGGACACGCTTGGATCAAAGCCGTCTGCTTCTGGATGAAATTAACCCAGACAGTTAAGCAGCATACATAGTGACGCATCAACTCAACCATCGTCATTTAGTAGCAATGTGTCAGGATTAAAACACATATAGAAGCCCTCTAGAGTACTGTACCTCTCTCCTGGTGGACAAAGGCAGGCGTCTCGGCACCAGAGCCCTCTGGGTCGGTCCTAGTGTGGTTAGAAGTTAGACTGGCCCATTGAGAGACCCAGCTACCATTGCCCACTGCCACCGGGTGCTCAGACACAGTCTGACAGGAAAGAAGAGAGATCAGGGTTAGGAAACTCCACCCTATTTCAATCTGTGTCTAGAGACTATTGTTAACCTAGCCAACCAATGGCATCCCTGGACACCTAAAGATGGGGGCAAATCCACAGTCATTAGTTTATCTCTGAATATTGCCTATATACTGTATCATAAACATAACTTACATATATCAGCTGATAATTTTTATTACTATAAGCTTTGGAAAATATAACAATGCCAAGGGTATTCCTTTGCTTGGTATCCTATCCGAACAACACAAGCTAAGGATGAAATAGTGGTGAATAAGTATATTTGATCCCAGTATAAAACAGATTGTGGTCTTTAAACAGCCTACTTCTCCTCGTGATTGTGAAAAACTTGCCTAGGGGGAAAGCAATAAAATGTAGTCAGTGGCCTACCCCATCTAAATCACTCTCAAGAGATCAGAAGTCAGCAGTGCCCGGACAAAACAGAAACCCTCTACGGATTCAGTTTTTACAGTAATCTATTGAAATCTGGATCTCACTCTCGTCTGGTTAGAGTTAATAAATGGGGCCATTTTAGGCAGTCTTCTGTTGCTATGTTATCAATGCTAGCATGGGTTACCTTATCTATTCTAGTATTTTATTGTGCAAAGAACGGAATGCTGAAAATATCCTAAATTCTTTCTATAAATAAATGAGCATACAGAGGAACAAATAACAGAGAATCACGAGGAAAATTAATAAAGACAGAATAGGATCAAATTTAGGGAAATATCAGAACTGTAACCATTTCACATCTCTGCTACTCAATTCCGGTTTGGTGTAAACACCCTTGAGTTAACTAGAACAAAAATGCAGGTTATATTGTCATATTAACACTGAACAATCCCCAGAGGCAGTCTGGTCCCTGAGACACCATATCAGGGTCAGAGAGAGAGAGAGAGAGACAGTGTCCAAATACGTCCAAGGATGTCAGAGCCGTAATAATAATTAGAATAACAGCTGTCAATCAGGATTCTAAGCATCAGATCACTGCGTGAAGAACACGATGTCGTCGGCCGTTAGCCTGCCGGTAATAATTACCTTGTAGGGAAGGCAGCTCGGTTTTGAGGTTTGTCGCGTCTCTGTCGTCTTCTTCTCCTTAATCTCTGTTCTCTCGACCCCCTGGTCTGTCAGTCCCGAGACAGACAAATCCTGGTTCTGCTCCACCCCAAAAACCTGAGAATAAAAGCAGTGAACGGTTTGCTGAATCACTTCCTGTAGGTTACCCGGACTAATATTGGAACAACATGAAAGTAAGTCAGATCACACTTAATACATTCGCACTAGGCTGCTGCCATGGCAACGGTACTAGAAGCATACGTGTCAAAAGACAGGATGCAGCGTAGCAATTATTGTGTCGGCTAATTATAAGGATTACCATGATCGGACTTCCAGTTCAGAGAAAGCGACCCAAACTACGCCGTAAATAACTGATAACCAACGCCCCTCACTAACTCCACCTCAGAAATACCATGTTTCACATGAGAAACCTTTCTTTTCAGGGCAGCAAGTTTAAGAGTATAAACAGGTCTTATTAACAAGAATCGTGGCCTTGGGGAAATACCTCCCTCTCCTTCTGTGACCAGCAAGTTTAGAGTGTTTCTGTTCAGCGTGAAAAAGCATGCAGCCAGCTGTGACTTTAGCTGGTTGTTTTCTCCCAGGAACCCTATGGCTTAAAGGGCTAACAGACGATGTGCTTTAAAAGTCCATTAGGGGCAAATTAGATCTACCGATAAAAATGAACCATAAAGGGTCATTTAGCAAGACAAACATGGAAGTTTCTCCTTCAGCAGCTGAAGAACCCTTTCGGAGACATTTTTATGGAGTGTGCTGCCAAATAGAACACGTGGTTTGTTGTGAGCACAAGCAAAAGGCTAACCAAGTTTTGTAGCGAGGCATGATATTCAAAAACGAGTCTCTAGTGTCAATACAATTGTTTATCTGGAAGGAGGATTTAATTTATCTGAAGTAATTTGTTTTTACAATGACAGCTAAACTGGATTCAATGGTTAAACATTCTCTTCTGTTTCATCTAAGAATAATGAGAAATGAGTACTACAAAATCAATATGACCAGATCATTATAAACTCGAGAAGATAGTAAGCTTAGTGTCCGCTATTTATGGCAGACATGGAAAAAACACCATAAAACATAAGAAATGTTTCACTGACTTTTGAAGACAATTGTTCCATAACGAAACCTTTATGTTCTTCCTCACCTTGTCTATCATGCGCCGGGCTTCCTCCTCCTCAGGGTTTCGGTTCTCCAGCTCAATGGTGTAGGTGCCTTTATCACTCTGGTCGTCCTCCTGGCCCTTATCTCTGTCCCCCTGAGACCGCGGGGTCCTCAGGCCCTCCTCACTGGGACTGGGTTCAGTGGTCAGGTGGCCGGTACTGACCGAGCTCCTCCCCACGCTCTGCTCCTCCGACCGCTGCTTCATCAGCACGCGGGCCGCCGTGGGGGCACCGGCTATCAGGGCAGCCGATAACGGTGCCTTGCTGAATTCGGTGGCCGCGGTGGAGGGCGCTTTAGGGTGCGCGGGGGGCGTCGGGCACAGGGCCTCGCCGGACGCGCCCCCGAGCAGCGGAGCAGTCTGGGAGAAGGAGTAGGAACGTCGCTTGCGGGGGTTGTTGTCGTCATAGAACTCGATCATAAAGGCGGTCCTGTTAGTGGGTGTTCGGCCGCCGCGACCTCCCTGACCCCCCTGACCTCCCTGACCCCCCTGACCTGCGTGCACAGCTCCCAGTCTCTCCTCCAGATCCAGCCTCCGGTTGCCGAAGCGCAGGCCAATCCCGTTCTCCGAGTCGCTCTGAGTGCCGTCTTCGTGTTTGCTGCCTGGGAGGAAGAAAACGGGACAACGCATATCTTAGTGACTGTGAGTTCAGGAAACAAACAACCCGTAACGCCTGACCTTTCAACTGTTAACCATGACCTTGAGAGAGACAAAATTCAAGACAGATCATGACAGACCACCAGAGCCCTTAATGATGGTTATTTGAACGTGCTGTAGCCCTGCAGACATTGCCAACCCACTGTACTAATGGCCCAGACTCTGGCTTGAGAGATGTGGGGGTTGGAGACAAGCTGAAGAAACGGGGTGAGGGGAGGGGCTTGGGAAATAGCATGCAGTCACATCTGACTGGGGAGAGTTGAGAGACAGATTCACAAGGCCACTCTGGAGACAGGGGCTTTTCATACAGCACACCAGACAAAGGAGCAGTTAAGAGCCTCACAGCGCTGCCTGGCTCTGGGCGTCTAGAGCCACACATGAGTCAGACTGCATCTCTTCTACTACACAATACAATACAGACACATCTAGCTAGAATAATACTGGTACTTCTACTACACAATACAGACACATCTAGCTAGAATAATACTGGTACTTCTACTACACAATACAGACACATCTAGCTAGAATAATACTGGTACTTCCACTATACAACGCAGACACATCTAGCTAGAATAATACTGGTACTTCTACTACACAACACAGACACATCTAGCTAGAATAATACTGGTACTTCCACTATACAACGCAGACACATCTAGCTAGAATAATACTGGTACTTCTACTACACAATACAAACACAAACAACATTGTGAACTACACAACACAATAAAACACAGACACAAACTCAAACATAAGAGCTAAACAGGACTGAATACAACAATATCCAACCATGTAACATGGCATGGGTAAGTAGAGTGCTATTCAACTCTTGTCATATGGACCCAAAACAGTGCTGGTTGCCATCTTGTCCGGCTAATCAGGGAAAAGATACGAGATACCAGGTGAGTGCAATTAACTAGCAGGTAAAAACATAAAACAGAAGTATTTTGAGTTCCTACGACCAGTATTGAATCCTGGTTTAGGGTAATAAACAACATACAGCTCTAGTTCATTTACATAAAAACACCAGTAAACCCTTACTGGTCCAGTTAGTTCATTTACATAAAAACACCAGTAAACCCTTACTCGTCCTGTTAGTTAATTTACATAAAAACACCAGTAAACCCTTACTCGTCCTGTTAGTTAATTTACATAAAAACACCAGTAAACCCTTACTGGTCCTGTTAGTTCATTTACATAAAAACACCAGTAAACCCTTACAGTGTAGATGTACCCAGTATCTCCATGTGGTCCACATGCATCCCATACAGAAACCGGGTCGTTCTCCATCCATTATCTCCTCAGACCTGACAGCATGTATATTACCTCTCAGAGCCTCTGGCTCGTCTCGAATTCCTGTCCCCACGCTTGACCGTCCACACACACACACACACACAGCTCTCTGTCCCTGAGGCTGACGACACCACTGAGCACGCCACACACACGCACGCAGCACGCACGCACGCACGGTTCCTGTACGCACCAGCCTCCAAAGCTCCCAGGGTAAGTTCCAGCAGCGCCCTAACCTCAGTACCAAGTGCTTGTTTTCCCTCCCCCCCCATTTCAATGAGACACCCCCATTTCACTCAGCCACCCCCTTTCACTCAGCCACCCCCCTTTCACTCAGCCACCCCCTTTCACTCAGCCACCCCCCTTTCACTCACCCCCCTTTCACTCAGGCACCCCCTTTCACCCAGGCACCCCCCTTTCACTCAGCCAGACTTCCACCATAGCATCTGGAACGTTCAGCTTCAAAATAATCCCACAAAACAACGAGTCTGACAGCCACACCTAAAACTGTAAAAACCGCATTCTCCAGTGACCACACGTAGCCCTTGCTCTGGCACTTGAATGCTCAGCCTCTCAAACACGATACGTGCTTTGTAAATCTCAGTTTACACCACCCAGTCGGCGGCCAGCTCCCCCCAGACACAGCTATCACACAACATAACTTAGCATTCATTTAATTAGCCCAGTCTAAAGAGCGGCTAGCTTGCAGCCCACACTCTCTCCTGAGTCCTCTCAAACTGTGTGCCAGAGCGAAACTACCCTACTCAGCATTTAATAGGTATGAGAGGTAAAAAGAGAATAAGAGGGGAAGAGAAAAAAAGAGAGAAATAAAAAGAAGAGAATTAGAACGAGAAAGAGAGATGCTGAGTGCTTATTACTAGGGGCCTTAAGTATGTAGATGCAGACAGATACCGACAAGAATCTAATTAAAATATGAAACAAAGATAAACCGAACTGATGCGCTGATGTGGGTTAATCGTTAAGAAGACGATGGGATGGATGTGTCACGGCTCCTTGGTATTGACTGTAGCTGAAAACGAGTGCCCAAGACTGGGGGGAAAATGTGGGGGGTTGTGCCATCCATGCTAAGCTCTGTCAGAGCTGGGTGATCGCTAGGGGATTTAAAAGTGCTGGGGAATAATCCTGAGGAAGTGGCGGATGCTGCAGAAAATCTCAAACCACTATTAACAAAGGAATCTCACTCTGGGCTTGGGACCGATGGAGGTCAGAGTGTGTAGAATCAGAGAAATCAAAGAGGTGGGTGGCACTACAGCTAAAATGAAAGGGATCATATCGGAATAAACAGTTAGGGGTGGCCATATTGATTTGAATTCATTTGAGACTGGGATCCTTTATAGAGTTTAGCTATATAACATCACATAGACAAGCTACTTGATGAGAATAGAGCAGAGCTTCCTCTTGGATTGGTGATTGGTATGAGTGAGTCTGGTTACTGGTTTATGGATTGGTATGAGTGAGTCTGGTTACACTGGTTTATGGATTGGTGATTGGTATGAGTGAGTCTGGTTACTGGTTTATGGATTGGTGATTGGTATGAGTGAGTCTGGTTACTGGTTTATGGATTGGTGATTGGTATGGGTCAGTCTGGTCACTGGTTTATGGTCATTCGTGCTTCAGCAGAACCAACTGATTATAGACAGGGAGTGTGGGGGTATCTGGGTCAACAGAAAGATTATTTTAGATTATCAGATTTGACCAACATTTTAGGCTCTGATTCTAGAGTAAGGGATGAGCTTCGGTAAGAGGTTGTGTTTTAAATTATCCAAAAAAAAGTGCAGCTTTCATCACACGTCAATGTAATTGTGAAGTTAATGAGGCTGGATGAAGAACAGTTACCGGAATAATCACAAAGTGTGAGTCTAGCCAGATCAGATGAAGAACAGTTACCGGAATAATCACAAAGAGTGAGTCTAGCCAGATCAGATGAAGAACAGTTACCGGAATAATCACAAAGAGTGAGTCTAGCCAGATCAGATGAAGAACAGTTACCGGAATAATCACAAAGAGTGAGTCTAGCCAGATCAGATGAAGAACAGTTACCGGAATAATCACAAAGTGTGAGTCTAGCCAGATCAGATGAAGAACAGTTACCGGAATAATCACAAAGTGTGAGTCTAGCCAGACCAGATGAAGAACAGTTACCGGAATAATCACAAAGTGTGAGTCTAGCCAGATCAGATGAAGAACAGTTACCGGAATAATCACAAAGTGTGAGTCTAGCCAGATCAGATGAAGAACAGTTACCGGAATAATCACAAAGTGTGAGTCTAGCCAGATCAGATGAAGAACAGTTACCGGAATAATCACAAAGTGTGAGTCTAGCCAGATCAGATGAAGAACAGTTACCGGAATAATCACAAAGAGTGAGTCTAGCCAGATCAGATGAAGAACAGTTACCGGAATAATCACAAAGAGTGAGTCTAGCCAGACCAGATGAAGAACAGAGCAGAGCAGGCAGACACATTTGGAGCAGAGCAGGCAGACACATTTGGAGCAGAGCAGGCAGACACATTTGGAGCAGAGCAGGCAGACACATTTGGAGCAGAGCAGGCAGACACATTTGGAGCAGAGCAGGCAGACACATTTGGAGCAGAGCAGGCAGACACATTTGGAGCAGAGCAGGCAGACACATTTGGAGCAGAGCAGGCAGACACATTTGGAGCAGAACAGGCAGACACATTTGGAGCAGAACAGGCAGACTAGAGCCTTTACCTTTTAGTCTCTTGAAGTGGACTGGGACATCACTCTTAATGCTCTTGCTATCATCCTCCGTGGACTCACTTCGCACCATTGGGGGGTCGTTCTGGGCCAGCCAATCGGCCACCTTGCTCTCTGACGCCATCATGGCTGCCTGCAGAGTGCTGAGGTCCTTACTGTCCGGCTGGGGGGCCTTCTTAGGCCGCGGCCGGTGATCCGGAGTTACCTTGGACACGTGGTCTTTGATGGTCACCTTTCCCGGGGAGGTGTCGTCAAACTCAATGGTGAAGGCGTGAGGTGAGGCGTGGCCTTGAGCAGTGGCGCCTGTAGCCGTGGCGCCTGTAGCCGTGGCCCCTGTAGCCGTGGCGACAGCAGCCGTGGCGACAGCAGCCGTGGCGACAGCAGCCGTGGCGACAGCAGCCGTGGCGACAGCAGCCGTCCCCTCTGTGTCTTTGGTGGGAATCTCATGAATGCTGTCCTCAGCCATCTGAGCCTCCATGGTTGGGATCTCAAAGTACCTGGGCTCAGGGCCGTGCTCCTTACTGCGGTCACTCCTCTTAGGCTCACTGCTGTCTGTAGTTTCACAGGGAGGAGAGGAAAATACTAGGGATCAGTGTGTGGAGGTCAGAGGTCACAGCTGCGTCTGCTCCGTTGAGTCTCACCGTTAATTTGAATCAGTGTCAGAGGCAGACAGACATAAAGAAACATGGCGTCACTCTGACAAGAACTGACGGGGGACCGATTAGCTCCCGTTTAGGCTACCTGCCTAATTATGATTGTGTCATTTAATTTGGTTATATTATGACACAAGGCATTATGGGACGTGGAGAGGACGGATCTGAGTGGTGTCAATTCGGAAAACTACCATCAGACGTCTGAAAATGTTTAGCAAGTTGTGCCCGTAAAATCAGGTTTTATCATAACCAAGCTTCAAACTACATGCTTCTCTAAAAAAAGCCCACCAGAACTGAAATCTCAAGACTTCCTATTTTGATTTAAACGCAACATCACTTCCTCTGGTGATTTTATTAGGAATCATGTGACTGGTGTGAGTACTAAACTCAGAGGAAGGAGGCGTCATGGTGACACATTCATTTAACATTAGAGAGAGACCCACTGGGCATTAACAACATCTGTGTCATTACATACTAATTAAAGCAATCAAATATTCTCTTCAAAAGACAAGAAACAACAAAATACATGCAAGTAATCTGGTAGGAGTTTAACCCTTTTAACTTATGTGACCAGGATGTCTTTTTTAGTGACAACACATACCTCAATGCTGAAGAGAACCGTTTCATTATCGTTATATCGCCAGGTGATAAGAAAGTGCCTGCAGTGGTTACTCCTTCAAAATAAAAGTTCTCAGTTCGGATTCCCAGTAGTCTCACAATTTGAAAACACAGCTAAAATAAAGCACTGTGAGAATTGCACTGTGAGAATTGCTGCTATGCTGTAATCCAATACCTCCGAGTGACAATAGGCGAGGGGGGGCTGGGCTGGGCTACAACAGCACACGAGTGTTCCTTTACACTATTTCACATCCACTTTACTGCTAACTTGTTTCCGCGCAGCCTCTCTACTAGGGCAAGCGTGGGGGAGTATGCCTTCTTCACCAAAAAGCATGAGGGGAGATTGTAATTGGTCAGGTTTGATGTGGAGAACAAATTGTATTTTTTTGGATATTCAATAAAAATAATGAACTCTATGAGCGCTAATCAATGGTCAAGGTTCTCTGACTAGATAGACTCAAAGACCCAAAAAAAGAGACAGACAGAGAGACAGACAGACAGAGAGACAGAGAGAAGCTGGATGGGAAGTAGAGAATAGATATGTTGTTTGAACAGTCTTTCTTCTTTGTGACATTAAGTGGCACACGAGCCAGGAAGAATACATGCTTTCAGATTTAGTGCACTTTAAATAAGAACACAGGCATCTTGTAATCCACTGGGCACAAACTGGTTGTATAATTTCCACATCATTCAACAGATAAAAACGTCATGATGTTGAATCAAAGTGGAAAATAGACAGGATTAGGACAAAATCATCAGCGTTACCAAATTAAGTAAAACAATTTGCTACCTAAATCCAATAACATGGGAACTTGTTTGTCAATTTCACGTTAAGTAAATGTCAGTTGACAACAACCATATTAATCAAAAATACAGGTTGAAAGGACGTCTGTGCCCGGTGGCATATCATCAAATAGAAAAACATTACATCCTGGATTACATCCTATAGACATCAGTACCCACTGAAAGTTTAAAATACCACACAGCTCATGCTCTTTACTGGCACTCCGCAATGGACACATATCATTTACATTTATTGGCCATGATTTCCACCCCGGATCTGTTTTAACGGCACCATGGAGACAAGGTTTACAGTCAACTCAGATGCCTGTGCCCTATAATGATATAAGGGACAGAGATATGGTTTGTATCTTATAAAGACTGGCAGGACAACTGTATGACACTTTCCTTGGGGCCACTGTTCATAAATACTGACAGTGAACCACAGCGCGCACAGTGAACCACAGCGCGCACAGTGAACCACAGCGCGCACAGTGAACCACAGCGCGCACAGTGAACCACAGCGCGCACAGTGAACCACAGCGCGCACAGTGAACCACAGCGCGCACAGTGAACCACACAGTGAACCACAGCGCGCACAGTGAACCACAGCGCGCACAGTGAACCACAGCGCGCACAGTGAACCACAGCGCGCACAGTGAACCACAGCGCGCACAGTGAACCACAGCGCGCACAGTGAACCACAGCGCACACAGTGAACCACAGCGCACACAGTGAACCACAGCGCATACAGGGAACTTCACGAAAACCTATGTGCTTTACTACCTACATACTCATTTTAATACAAATATCTACGTGAATAGAGTGTTGATTAATCAAAATTTTTACTGTAAACGTAAAAGTAGTACACATTATATTCACTATATATCCATATCAATAATCACACAAACAAACGTGAAATTGTGTGAACTTACTTAGCTCCACTGTGGACACGAACACTCCCATGTTTTAACTAAATTAAACGTCCACCGGGTTTTCCGACGTTTCATTTAAATTAATTCCAATTCCTTGTCTTTCCTTAAGAGACGGCCGGGGACGTGCACTGCTGCTACTGCCCGGTGGAGACTGTTTCTGTCACTGTCAACCAGCCCCCCACTCGACTCAGGCACCCGTTGGGTGTCCTGCTGGGTCCAAGCCTGGCCTAATCTATAATCCTGTTACCCCGACCCAGCACATGTGATGGGATCGCAACCCTCTGGACCCATACTAACACACACACAGTTCATACACACACTTCAACTGCCAGTCCGGGTGGCCATCAACACAGAGTTAAATGTGACAGTTAACATGAAGCGGCCATTTTGCTATTCATCTATACTTTGCTAAGTATTCATTTTCCAAATCTGTCGTGCTCTAGTTCAGGTAATACGATCTGGATTATTTCGGAGTAGGAATAAACAGTTATCATTATGTATCTGTGCCGGGTGCAAACGTCTGACACAATGGGCACGTTGATACATTTAGTGATTCCTACCTGCAGCAGTGCTGCTCTCCTGCTTTCTTCCACACGTTTTGATCTCTTGCTTGAAAGAGTTTTCATCATCCGCATCTCCGTCCCCCCACCATGAAGGCTGACCATACAGAGGCGTTCCTCTGTGAAACGCTGCATTGTCCGCTACAAAACAAACACATGCACACATTCACTAAATGTAGATGCAATTATGTCACCGTCGTGATTATCTTAGCACGTACACATCGCCGCTGTCTGAGAAAAACATTGTGACCTTGTTTTGTTAACATTTTGATTTTGTAGTACAATCACAGCAGTGCATTCTTAATGTTTAATGTATGCAAAAACAGATAATTATTACCGTAATTCTACCAAGTGACTGAGAATATATTGGAATTTATAGCGAAAAAGCTTTATAATACGTTAGTTCATGGGAAAACAATGCTAGTTTTTCCTATTTATTTTTTGGAGAAAAGGTCTACTTTCATCACACAGCAAAGAATTATGACATTCACTACAGAGCCTTGGGCAAGATAAATTAACAAAGTCAACTGACGACAGTAACAACGGCCGGGTCATGTGATTCCTCAGCGCAGCTGCTCAGTGTAATTTTCATTCTTCTGTCTTACAGCTGGATAACAGAAGCACTAGTGTGGTTTTAGCCGCTCAACTGACCTAGAAAACCCACATCCCTGACATTCGCCGGGTTACGCCCATAGACACGCCCACAGACACGCCCGTGGTCACGCCGGCACTATGGTTCCGTAGCACCAAGGACCTCAACACAGAGACTAACACATCGATCTGAATTCAAACAGGCTGAAGAAACTAAATGTAAATCGATTGAGATGTTCTAGAGGTGGTTTCACAAGACTGGATAATTCTAACTACCTGAACCTTTCCCCATTGCCAAAAGCCTGGGGTCACAAAATATGATGTGACCATGGGCGTCACATCATATCATCCAGACAAAAGGTTTCTTATAATTGTTATAATAAACCAAAAGATGCCCATCAGACGACAATGATGAGACATGACCAAACACAGGGAACGTATACTTGAGTACTAATGAGGGAATGGGCACCAGGTTTGTGTAATGATGAGACATGACCAAACACAGGGAACCTATATACTCTACTAATGAGGAAATGGGCACCAGGTGTGAGTGATGACGAGACCAGACAGTGATGTGATGGGAGAACCGGTGGAGCTAGAAGACCGGTGAGGACGAACACCGAAGCCTGCCCGCAGGTGGCGGTAGACTGGCTTTGGGGGGAGCTGTGACAAAAGCACTGACATTTGAACAAAAAACGGAGAATACAGGAATTTAACACAGATAATCCACAAAATGCATTTCTAAATGCTTTTAAATGTCACCGCTGCCGGATTAGTGAGTAGGCTATAAATCTAGACTAGTGAGGTGCTATTCACATCAGCTTAATATCTCCAGTGAATTTATTGTGGTGGGCGGCAGTGAGGAAGGGGAACATACGGTGACTGACTGACTCAGAATCAGCATGGCCAAATAACACATTTGCATAAACGGACAATTAGCGGCCTGAAATAACCATGTGACAGGGAAGGAGAAACGCATGTAAACAGGGTAGATGAAACGCATGTGAACGGGGAAGGAGAAACGCATGTAAACGGGGAAGGAGAAACGCATGTAAACGGGGAAGGAGAAACGCATGTAAACGGGGAAGGAGAAACGCATGTAAACGGGGAAGGAGAAACGCATGTAAACAGGTTAGGAGAAACGCATGTAAACAGGTTAGGAGAAACGCATGTAAACGGGGAAGGAGAAACGCATGTAAACGGGGAAGGAGAAACGCATGTAAACGGGGAAGGAGAAACGCATGTAAACGGGGAAGGAGAAACGCATGTAAACGGGGAAGGAGAAACGCATGTAAACAGGGAAGGAGAAACGCATGTAAACGGGGAAGGAGAAACGCATGTAAACAGGGAAGGAGAAACGCATGTAAACAGGGTAGGAGAAACGCATGTAAACAGGGAAGGAGAAACGCATGTAAACAGGGAAGGAGAAACGCATGTAAACGGGGAAGGAGAAACGCATGGAAACGAGGCAGGAGAAACGCATGTAAACAGGGTAGGAGAAACACATGTAAACAGGGTAGGAGAAACACATGTAAACGAGGCAGGAGAAACGCATGTAAACAGGGTAGGAGAAACGAATGTAAACGGGGAAGGAGAAACGCATGTAAACGGGGAAGGAGAAACGCATGTAAACGGGGAAGGAGAAACGCATGTAAATGTTCCCCGCCTCTCATTTTAAATGGCTGTCAGATGATCCAGAAGATATACGGGTCTGGATGAGTCTCCCCCTATCATTAGGAGGTCCGACGCTGAAGTCTCCACTCTGCAGATGTTGTAATTAAACAACTAGTGGGGGCGAGAAGGGTTAAACAAGATATGGGAACAGCAGATGTAGTGCTCTAGTCTGGTGCTCAATGTGACAGTGTTAGAACAGCTGTGGTTTTAAACCCGAGAGCTTAGACTGTAGTCAGGGCATGAAATAATGATCGATGTAACAACCTCCAGATCCAGTGCATAACGTAACCAGGCATATCACAATCTAAAAGCCATGGTTCCCTTGCAAATGCAAAACGCACATCCTGCGCTATCTGCTATGAAAGAGATCATGTCTGTTCCGCTGACAGTTGGATATCCTGTACATCTCTACAATATCCACATACAACCACACCATCGCCATTCTAAGCTCCACCTCAGAGAGTTGACTTCTGATCGAGTTCACCATATAAGAGTTAAACACATCTTTCCTGACTAAAGAATACGGGGAAGATGACAGAGAGTAGAGACGACCCAGCAGCAGCCACGTCACGTGATCCTGTAGATAAATACAGCTCTTTCATTAGGATGCTAATCATCTACTACAGCATGCTGGGCTGGACCGACAGATAGGACACTCTGTGGGAAGAAACTTAACAGCTAGTATAGGGTTGCATCAAAGAAATCCATGGGAATATACAACAATGCGTTATTAATACATCTGGCACGGGATGTTGTTTGTCTTAATGAATCATGTCCTGGTAGGAGACCTGCCCCCAGTGTATGAATAATATGATTGGTTGCATCGGTGATGTGGGTGGAGCTAATTTCAAACAGGCATCATGGTCTGAGAGGATATTTCGTGCATATCTCTACCTTACTCCTACCACTCAAGTGGGTGACACCGTGGGGGTGGCACCTAGACTGTGGGAGGCATGGAGTCCTCCCCAAGCAAAACATTATATTTAAAAAGTTTAAAATAAGTCATCTTGCAATTCTAAGTTTTTTACACTTTGACCACAGATAAGACTTAAACAAACTTGGCAGATATTGGCAGTTTGTTATCTATTAATACTCCAGCTGTATAAAAAATCTCCACAGAAGACTTTCTTTTTATTATTATTGGTAAAGTGATGGTACAGTTAAAATAATAAGTCCTTGTGTCTGGTAAGTTACAGCCCAATTGACTAGCTAATAGCCTATTCTGACCACTATAACACGCTAGCTGCTTGTTGCCCTGTGTAATGTTAATCTGGTACGATAAAGAACAATATGTATTTGAATTATTTCTTTCAATATTCACCAATATTACCTACTCATAATCTTACAAATAAAGATAACTAGTATCTCCCAGCTGATATTTACCACACTTATTCCAAAAGCAGAGGTAATTCACTTTCCTTGCACAGGCTGCTTTAGGTAATGGGAAAAGCATTAACTTAATCAAAGAGCAGATGTTTTTTCCCAAGGCTGGTCAGATTTTGACATGCTGGACAGACATCAACAGCTTCTCCGCATATAAACAAAAAAACTGTTATGATATTACTTATTTAGGGAAAAAGATTTGCCTTGTATGACTGTGGTGAATGTAAAACCAATACCTAAAAGGAATTAAGCAAGTGCTATCATTACCTGAAACCAAAGCAGGTCAGAGGTCAAACCGAACAGGTTTTGCGAAGGACATGACAAGTATGCAAGGATCATGAGATTATGGCTTAGTCATTCAGAATACTCATATTATTTAAAAAAACATAATTATGAATAAAAAAATATATATATCTGAATACCAGGACGTTATCCTATATGTGCTCCCACCTGCTATCTTGTCCTCTCCTTTGTGTGACTCGGCGGGTTTGGCTGACGGTTCTATGGTGGTCACCTCAGCTGCCTTGCATTTTGCTGGCCTGGAGCCCGGGGACTTGGGGGTCCTCGAAGGGGACTTGGCAGGTGACTTGGTGGGCTCCCCGCCGGAGGGTTTTTTACTCAGCTGGAGCTGACTGGTGAACTTCTCATGCTTATGTGGGGACAGTTGAGTGTCAGACACAAGACTATAATTAAATGCTAACACACAGCATGGCTCAAGCATTAAGATCACCAGCCTACTGCCATAGACCTGCTTTTACTATGATCTAACCATTGCAATTTATAATGTTGCTGAAATTAACTTCCCTGACACCATTGGGTATAGAAATATAAAGAAAGAGTACAGCACAGAATGTCTGCTTATAGTGCAAGTTACATACAGGCCAACCCAGCACAACATGTGTGTAGGATGTATTATGTTAGTCTCACCTGCAGAGCCTCGTCTGGGACGGTCATTTCACCTCGCACCACCGTGAACAAGTTGGTATGTGCGAAACGTTAGGGAAAGTCACTTACACAATAGTTTTCCGACACAAGACACACAAACAGTAAGGGGATGTCTAAAAGCTCTATTGAGTAAACAAGAACAGAATGGCCCAAATGACAAACCATCAGGGGCCGAGAGCCAAATAACACGTTGACTTTTATGTCCGTTAGTATTGCAATGGTGATGTGTCTTTAAGGTCGTCAGGATATCATAACCAAACCGCAGCTTGTCATCCATCTTCAAGGTGATGTACATCTGCTCTTGAATGCGGACCTCGTTTACAAATGTCTGTGGAAAAGAGAAGAGCACGATATACCTTCACTCCAGTTCTCAAAGCCAGACGTAGAACTTCTCACTGCATAAGAACATATATCAGGCTATAACAACTTCTGCTAGAGGTGATAAAACAATGAAGGCCTAATTATTTCAACACGCGGAGCTCTTATGGGCATGGTGATCTGAACATGAGATGGGAACAGGGTGGAAGAAATCAGCGTGCAAATACAATGTGACATTAACCAAATGAATACCGGTAGACCTTCCTTTCAGCCCCAATAAATATAGCGTCGCTTGCTAGTTAAAACCTCTGATGCTGGCATAGGTCGTGTTCTAGGTGGGAACTCAACCAATCAATGAATAGGTCAAATGCAACATCTAAATGTATCTCCTGTCTGAAACATTTTTGCTCTTTTTACAAAGAATTCGCTACACTGATGTCTCAACATTAATCACTCAGCATCATCCTGTTATTTCATCATCCTGAACTTCTTTATAAGGAACTGATTATAGCACACGTACTTTAGAAACGCCTAGTTCTGAAAAAAATCTGACTTGAGTCGCGTCCTTGAACGAAAAACTATTATCCTCATCCAGGACTAGACATAACGTGTGTCTGCAAAACCGGAGCATAATGTCAGGCTTCATTCCAAAAAGTGATCAACTCATAATCAAAAAAGGTATTGTTGTCTTCTAGTGAAACATTGGGCATCTGCAGGCCTAATCATTTGACGGGAATGTGTTCACATTGAGTTTGAACGTACTGCTGTTCTCTCCCTGGCTGAGCGAGTGGCGTGATAAGCGTCAGACCGGCTCGTCTAGACAACGCATCGGAGGACACATCTCACATTTTTGCCATTTTCATCATATAACAGACGCTCTTGTCCATCGACTGCCTCGCTTAATTCTGCATGACAGATGTTTCATTTTGCACAGAGATTCCGTTACCGGTCCGACAATTTAAACACAATGCAATTAGCCGAGACGTCTCAAACACAACGCCATAACAAATCCCATCATTCCAGATTATGTCCGTGTCTCTTCAGACCAACTATACAGCAGGTTCAGGGTTCAAAAACCCAGGTAGTTCTGCTTCTATCATTCTCCTCACTCAAAGCGAGTAGGTTTCACTGGCACACGTGCTCAGTGAAGAGTTAATTCCCACAATTCAATGTGCAAGCACTTGACCTACCACAGGAAATCATAAAAGCACAACAACACAAGGCAGCCCTGTCCAACATCACAACCATCCCCAACCCAGTCAGAGCTCAGCTGATTTGCACCAACGGTATGCTGCAGCCAGGATTCAAACTCCTGACATAACGGTATGCTGCAGCCAGGATTCAAACTCCTGACATAACGGTATGCTGCAGCCAGGATTCAAACTCCTGACATAACGGTATGCTGCAGCCAGGATTCAAACTCCTGACATAACGGTATGCTGCAGCCAGGATTCAAACTCCTGACATAACGGTATGCTGCAGCCAGGATTCAAACTCCTGACATAATGGTATGCTGCAGCCAGGATTCAAACTCCTGACATAATGGTATGCTGCAGCCAGGATTCAAACTCCTGACATAATGGTATGCTGCAGCCAGGATTCAAACTCCTGACATAATGGTATGCTGCAGCCAGGATTCAAACTCCTGACATAACGGTATGCTGCAGCCAGGATTCAAACTCCTGACATAATGGTATGCTGCAGCCAGGATTCAAACTCCTGACATAACGGTATGCTGCAGCCAGGATTCAAACTCCTGACATAACGGTATGCTGCAGCCAGGATTCAAACTCCTGACATAACGGTATGCTGCAGCCAGGATTCAAACTATGCTGACATGACATGGTATGCTGCAGCCAGGATTCAAACTCCTGACATAATGGTATGCTGCAGCCAGGATTCAAACTCCTGACATAATGGTATGCTGCAGCCAGGATTCAAACTCCTGACATAATGGTATGCTGCAGCCAGGATTCAAACTCCTGACATAACGGTATGCTGCAGCCAGGATTCAAACTCCTGACATAACGGTATGCTGCAGCCAGGATTCAAACTCCTGACATAACGGTATGCTGCAGCCAGGATTCAAACTCCTGACATAATGGTATGCTGCAGCCAGGATTCAAACTCCTGACATTATAGTATGCTGCAGCCAGGATTCAAACTCCTGACATAATGGTATGCTGCAGCCAGGATTCAAACTCCTGACATAATGGTATGCTGCAGCCAGGATTCAAACTCCTGACATTATGGTATGCTTCAGCCAGGATTCAAACTCCTGACATAACGGTATGCTGCAGCCAGGATTCAAACTCCTGACATTATGGTATGCTGCAGCCAGGATTCAAACTCCTGACATAATGGTATGCTGCAGCCAGGATTCAAACTCCTGACATAATGGTATGCTGCAGCCAGGATTCAAACTCCTGACATTATGGTATGCTTCAGCCAGGATTCAAACTCCTGACATAATGGTATGCTGCAGCCAGGATTCAAACTCCTGACATTATGGTATGCTGCAGCCAGGATTCAAACTCCTGACATAATGGTATGCTGCAGCCAGGATTCAAACTCCTGACATAATGGTATGCTGCAGCCAGGATTCAAACTCCTGACATTATGGTATGCTGCAGCCAGGATTCAAACTCCTGACATAACGGTATGCTGCAGCCAGGATTCAAACTCCTGACATAATGGTATGCTGCAGCCAGGATTCAAACTCCTGACATAAGCCAGGATTCAAACTCCTGATGCAGCCAGGATTCAAACTCCTGACATAACGGTATGCTGCAGCCAGGATTCAAACTCCTGACATTATGGTATGCTGCAGCCAGGATTCAAACTCCTGACATAACGGAATGCTGCAGCCAGGATTCAAACTCCTGACATAATGGTATGCTGCAGCCAGGATTCAAACTCCTGACATAACGGTATGCTGCAGCCAGGATTCAAACTCCTGACATAACGGTATGCTGCAGCCAGGAATCAAACTCCTGACATTATGGTATGCTGCAGCCAGGATTCAAACTCCTGACATAATGGTATGCTGCAGCCAGGATTCAAACTCCTGGCAACAATGACGTAGCTGTGCAGCATAAATATGACTTTCTGACATAATTTGATGTCTGACATAACGCTCATATTGCTGTTATAAAGTGACAAACCAATCCTTAGTTAACATTCATGTAATGTCCTACAGTCTCACCAGAGACACAGTCTAAATACCAGATTCGGTAACTAAAGAGAAGGTTTATTGTATTCTAGGTACAGAGCTCAGGAAAGCACCTGTAGCTCTGCTTCACTAAGAAAACATGTTCAATCATCACTGCCCCTGATTAAGTTTCCTTGTGTCTGCATCTCTCTCGCCTTTAACCGCATGACGGAACCTGATCAAGGGTACAAGAGGTGATGTTTCATTTCTGGGCACTTCGTGTTGAGTATAAAAATAGAACCCAGATATACTCTATTTCAGAACAGCACATATAGATATAAATAAAATAGCATCAGCTATGAATGACTGATAATAACGATTGACTGGCTGACTCAGCTTTTATCGTTACGGTTTTTAGGTGGAATTCACACATTTAAAAGTGCCGGCCCTCAGTCACACTAAATCCTCAAAAAAAATGTCCAATGAATTTCTTTATGACTCGACGTCTGTTCTACAGAAGAGCAGGGTTTGCAGATGATTCAGCAGTGTCTGATTGGGCAGCTTGGAATGGACAACTTCCTGTCTCCCTCCCTGACCAAGCTGGAATGCTGGCGTAAAACTCGTGAGGAACAGGTTATGACTCCAGCTTCCTGTCTAGGATGTGTCACTGTGGCTCAATGCTAGAGGATTGGCCGACACACAAAATGCGTTTCACACCAGTGCATTGACAGAACAAACAAACGCATGATTCAAAACATACGGCTGACAGATAACAGGATTTTACTCTGTACTAATTTCACTGCTGAGAAAAGTTTAGAGGGTGTTGAATAGAAAGACAAGAACAAAATAAATCCTTGTTTTTATATGGCTTTGGTGAAAGGTACTCACTGAGGGGAAATATGGACTTGCTGTTATTCATCTAATGAATGAAGATGCAGACAGAAAACCCAGTAACTCAACATCGTTCAAAGGCGGGTCAATTCGTCTTAAGACCAAGCTGGATCAGTTATAATTGGCTCAGAGATTAGACACTTAACATCTGACCTTATTTCATGTGTTCCATTCCCCTACCGCCCTCTAGTTACTCACCCCCTTCAGGCTGCCCTCTAGTTACTCACCCCGTTCAGGCTGCCCTCTAGTTACTCACCCCGTTCAGGCCGCCCTCTAGTTACTCACCCCGCTCACGCTGCCCTCTAGTTACTCACCCCGTTCAGGCTGCCCTCTAGTTACTCACCCCGTTCAGGCCGCCCTCTAGTTACTCACCCCGTTCAGGCTGCCCTCTAGTTACTCACCCTGTTCAGGCTGCCCTCTAGTTACTCACCCCGTTCAGGCCGCCCTCTAGTTACTCACCCCGTTCAGGCTGCCCTCTAGTTACTCACCCCGTTCAGGCTGCCCTCTAGTTACTCACCCCGTTCAGGCTGCCCTCTAGTTACTCACCCCCTTCAGGCTGCCCTCTAGTTACTCACCCCCTTCAGGCTGCCCTCTAGTTACTCACCCCGTTCAGGCTGCCCTCTAGTTACTCACCCCGTTCAGGCTGCCCTCTAGTTACTCACCCCGTTCAGGCCGCCCTCTAGTTACTCACCCCGTTCAGGCTGCCCTCTAGTTACTCACCCCGTTCAGGCTGCCCTCTAGTTACTCACCCCGTTCAGGCTGCCCTCTAGTTACTCACCCCCTTCAGGCTGCCCTCTAGTTACTCACCCCCTTCAGGCTGCCCTCTAGTTACTCACCCCGTTCAGGCTTCCCAGGTCCTTGACTTTGTGTTCATCACTGGCCGCCTCATAGTTGACAACCGCATGCTGCTTGTCGACACTCCGAGACTGCAAACAAAAAAACAATACTGACGATAAGACACATTTGAGCCAGAGCTCAATGTCAGATTCCAACATCTCCAAATGAAGACACAGATATTATTTGAATTAGAATATTTTTTCTTCAATTTTATGCTTCACTGGACAGGTGTGAGAATTGAGGTCTTGGTTTATTGCTGAAAGAGCAGTGAGTTGGTTTGAAACCTATGCTGCAGCAGTACATGTGTACAGAAAGTAGTGGCTCTAACCGACAGACCACCCCAGGTGAAATAGAAAATACTATTTCAATTTAGAAGACAGTTGAGGTTAGAAGAAAGCAAGGGTATTGATTTCTTTCGACATCTCCACATAGCGCCTCGTCAGCTCTTTAGAGTGTGATTTATTTGAAGCATATATGGAAATTGCGTTCTTCCCAGAGTCCCCAAGAAGCACTAAAGCAAACGTCAAATTCAGCAATCACGTAAATTCCTTTAATAATAGAAAAGTCATGACATTTTGAAAATTGCTCTACCGTGATAAGATTGGATGAAGGACGCATGAGAGTTTTGCAGATTCTCTAAGGTGATGTACATACAATGTTGGGATGCCACATTTAAACCAGATTAGACCACAGCACAGAGACATACAATACACCCTAAACAAGATGTCCGTCTCAAATCCCTCCACGTCGGTAAGCCTAGGTCAGAATAACACTGCTAAAAAAGTGAAAGCTCATCATCACATAGACAGATTGATCCTGTTTAGATGTCTTCTGTATGTGTAGAGTTTAATTTTTCACTCATTTCAAGCGGATATTTAGCACACAGTCTTATTCAGAGTGTCATAAAGACCTGGGATAAGGATGGATAGAGAGTGTCAGTTGTCAGTTCCTTGCTCCTAATCTCTGCGAGCTACATGGCATGTCTGAGAATAGCGCTCTGTTTATCTCATCTGAATTAAGCAACAAATCAATTGCATTATATTCATCTTGTCACATCAGCTGTTGTCAAAAAGGCAATAAATAATAATGTTTTTTATTTGTATCCCTTTTTTACCAACTAAATTGACTGATAAGAAGTTTTGATTCACATTCAAAAGTGGAATCAATGCTAAAAAGACTGGAATTTTAAAAAGAAACAGAGAAGATGAAACATAATATACTGTGGACACACCCACCCGTGTAACCCTCCCGTAATCAGACAGTATTCTATATTGTGTTTGTACGTAGATAGAATACCGTAGAGGCAGGGAGATTGTTGCCTTCACCGAATACAAAATTCAAACATGAATATGAGCCGTTATGGGAGGGGCCTAATATGTTCAGAGTAATAGTGTAGACTTGGGAATGCAACAGATCTGCAACTCCATGTGACTGCAGTTAAAAACAGTCACATGGCCCAGACCTCTTGGCATATTCTCCTTTGGCAGGCCCACTTTAAACAAAGCACCCGCTCTTCTCTTCCCCCCAGGTCATAAGAGACACATCAGAGACAGACATCATAAAAGAGGATCCTTGTTCCATCATTGAAACCCAGTTGATTTTAGCAGTGAAACCTTTAAGTATCTTGCCGGCACTGTTCAAGTCTGCTTTATAGAAAACATTAGCATGATAATGGAATGTGATGCTGATCCAGAATTACCTGCTGCTTTAGTAGAGGGGCCACTAAGAGGGTTGACCAGGCTAGTGGGGCCACTAAGAGGGTTGACCAGGCTAGTGGGGCCACTAAGAGGGTTGACCAGGCTAGAGGGGCCACCAAGAGGGTTGACCAGGCAAGAGGGGCCACTAAGAGGGTTGACCAGGCTAGAGGGGCCACTAAGAGGGTTGACCAGGCTAGTGGGGCCACTAAGAGAGTTGACCAGGCTAGTGGGGCCACTAAGAGGGTTGACCAGGCAAGAGGGGCCACTAAGATGGTTGACCAGGCTAGTGGGGCCACTAAGAGGGTTGACCAGGCAAGAGGGGCCACTAAGAGGGTTGACCAGGCTAGTGGGGCCACTAAGAGGGTTGACCAGGCTAGTGGGGCCACTAAGAGGGTTGACCAGGCTAGTGGGGCCACTAAGAGGGTTGACCAGGCTAGAGGGGCCACTAAGAGAGTTGACCAGGCTAGTGGGGCCACTAAGAGGGTTGACCAGGCTAGTGGGGCCACTAAGAGGGTTGACCAGGCTAGTGGGGCCACTAAGAGGGTTGACCAGGCTAGTGGGGCCACTAAGAGGGTTGACCAGGCTAGTGGGGCCACTAAGAGGGTTTGCCAGGCAAGAGGGGCCACTAAGAGGGTTGACCAGGCTAGTGGGGCCACTAAGACGGTTGACCAGGCTAGTGGGGCCACTAAGAGGGTTGACCAGGCTAGTGGGGCCACTAAGAGGGTTGACCAGGCTAGTGGGGCCACTAAGAGGGTTGACCAGGCTAGAGGGGCCAATAAGAGAGTTGACCAGGCTAGTGGGGCCACTAAGAGGGTTGACCAGGCTAGTAGGGCCACCTAGAGGCTTGACCAGGCTAGTGGGGCCACCAAGAGGGGTGACCAGGCTAGTGGGGCCACCTAGAGGGTTGACCAGGCTAGTGGGGCCACTAAGAGGGTTGACCAGGCTAGAGGGGCCACTAAGAGAGTTGACCAGGCTAGTGGGGCCACCAAGAGGGTTGACCAGGCTAGTGGGGCCACCAAAAGGGTTTACCAGGCTAGTGGGGCCACCTAGAGGGTTGACCAGGCTAGTGGGGCCACTAAGAGGGTTGACCAGGCTAGTGGGGCCACCTAGAGGGTTGACCAGGCTAGTGGGGCCACCAAGAGGGGTGACCAGGCTAGTGGGGCCACCTAGAGGGTTGACCAGGCTAGTGGGGCCACTAAGAGGGTTGACCAGGCTAGAGGGGCCACTAAGAGAGTTGACCAGGCTAGTGGGGCCACTAAGAGGGTTGACCAGGCTAGTGGGGCCACCAAGAGGGGTGACCAGGCTAGTGGGGCCACCTAGAGGGTTGACCAGGCTAGTGGGGCCACCTAGAGGGTTGACCAGGCTAGTGGGGCCACCAAGAGGGTTGACCAGGCTAGTGGGGCCACTAAGAGGGTTGACCAGGCTAGTGGGGCCACCTAGAGGGTTGACCAGGCTAGTGGGGCCACCAAGAGGGGTGACCAGGCTAGTGGGTCCACCTAGAGGGTTGACCAGGCTAGTGGGGCCACTAAGAGGGTTGACCAGGCTAGTGGGGCCACCTAGAGGGTTGACCAGGCTAGTGGGGCTACTAAGAGGGTTGACCAGGCTAGTGGGGCCACCAAGAGGGTTGACCAGGCTAGTGGGGCCACCAAAAGGGTTTACCAGAATAGTGGGGCCACCTAGAGGGTTGACCAGGCTAGTGGGGCCACTAAGAGGGTTGACCAGGCTAGTGGGGCCACTAAGAGGGTTGACCAGGCTAGTGGGGCCACCAAGAGGGGTGACCAGGCTAGTGGGGCCACCTAGAGGGTTGACCAGGCTAGTGGGGCCACCTAGAGGGTTGACCAGGCTAGAGGGGCCATCAAGAGGGTTGCCCAGGCAATTTATGTATGGAATGCCGGAATAATAAAGGCCACTTATCATACCTGCAGCGAGAGTTATTACCTAGTTAACGTGGCAACATTGTTTTTACATTCAAATTCATAGACCAATTAAATTAAGCGACTAATGATATTTGCATTGTTCAACTGCAGTCTAAAATGATAACATTAGTCGTTATCTCATTAACATTATATGTTATAATGAACCACACCCATTCTACACCACCCACTACATTGCGACAACAACTCTGCTAGAAAAAAAGCACCTTCAGTCAGGTTGGATCAAAATTAGGAGCTATCTGTCCCACTTTCTATAAATAGCTAGCACTCTGTCTGGGAGCTTTTTTTTACACATGAAAACACAGACAGACACGCAGACGCAGACGCGCACGCACGCAGACGCGCGCGCACGCACGCACACGCACGCACGCACGCACGCACGCACACACACACGCACACGCACACGCACACGCGCACAATGCCAACAGTGATGATCACTTTCACTCTGTGCTGTCCTTACCCAGGCACTCCCAAACAAAACCCATTTAATTACTAGCAATCTGAACACTATTACTGTTGTATTATTGACTTATTGAACGACAATTCATTTAGACTGGTGAGGGTCAGTAGGTTGTAGGTTCTGCAACTGTCTGCAAGTCTGTCTGTCCTGATACAATAGAACAGTACTAAACCAAAGGGGTCAATTGAGGTTTTCTGCTAATGTTTGTTTTTTCAGAAGGCGGCTTCCTAGAAAACCTCCTGAGAAAACCTCCTCCCGAGTCCTGTTCAGATGTCAGGGGTTGTGGGGTGGTCATATTACATCCTACATAACATTGGAGAAAAAATGAACCAGGAATTCGGAACAAGATACATTATCTCTAAGGATCTACAAGCAAGAATATGTGTCTATGAAATAACACCAGGGTTGTCCAGAAGGCAGCTGACTGACTACATCAGCCTTTCCTTTTCCCATCTACCAACTATACAACACGAGGGACAACAGCTGCACCTAATCTCCAGGTGTTAGCGATTGTCTCTGCGGCAAATAGAAACAGTGTTTTCTGTCAGACCACTTTCACCGTGGCCCGTTAGACTAGGAAACACCAACTGCATGCTACAAACAATCAAAGGACGTTATGTATGTTTACCTAACTGCCTGTGGAAATATATTGCCATTTTTTCAGATTTCTTTTACAAGTTATTGTCTGAAATGGAACCCATCACCCACCAATCCAATGCTTATGGAAATTATATTTTTGTGAAGACAAAAAGAAACGATTGAAGCTAATACGATAGTTTCAATCTTTGAATACCAAACATGAACTGAAGAAGCTGTGTGAGCACCATGATGTCGTGTTCCAGAGGTCGGAGCTCACCTGCAGCATGAGCTCGCAGTCATCCCGCCCGACGAAGATCATCTCCCGGGGTAGACGATGGCGGGTGCCACCACTGCTTACCAGGAACCACGATGTGAGACTCATCTCTGCACTGGCGACTCACTCCCACCTCCAACCCTACGTCATCCTGAGAGGGAGTAACATATAGAGTAGGGGTTAGTGGAGGGGCAGTATGTGGAAGTGAAACATATTTGACTGAGAAAGAGAGGCGGGAGGATATATAGTATGATAGTTTGAGGACAGATCAAGATAAACAGAGATGTTATTTACAAAACCACTGTGTACTTCTAAATCAGTCAGGGTTTGGTCTGCAGTAGCTGTGTGTGAACGGGCGCTAGGTCAATCTGGAATGCTACATCCTCGCTAGCTCTGTCTGCGAGGCTCCTGATCATTGCCAGATGCTACAGGAAGTGATGTTGGAATCTTGGCATAATGTGAGCAACCGCCCCCAAAATGTGTTTTTTTTTCAATTTCAGTTGAGCTGAAAAAGGGGTCAGAACGAGAAGCTCAGAGGCAGAGGAAAATAATCAAGCAGTGTAACTGGCAGATCTACAAACCAGCAAAGCCTGAACACCTTTTGAAAGTGTTATGCATTATGCAAGTCACACCACTGTGAACCATATTACCTTTACAGTAGATTAAAAGTACTTTTGTCACATTTAACTCTCTGTTTTAACAAAAACGTGTGGCTAACGTAGCATTCTGAGAAACTGAAGGAGCTAAGAGCCATTTGGCGGCACATCTCGCCAAGTGAACAGAGAACATCTTAAACTCAGATTAAAGAGCAATATGTGTCCTCATTTGACCCATTAAACTCTACATACTAAATGCTTAATCAAATGTTGTCAAACTGAAATATTACTCATAAAAGCATTGCCAGTGGTAGGTAGATGCTGTGTGAAAACCAGAAAAGAAACATGTTCATCATTTATTTCTAATGCATAATCTTTTTGAATTTTACCTTTATTTAACCAGGTAGGCCTATTGACAACAAATTCTCATTTTCAACGGCAACCTGGCCAGGATAAAGGAAAGACGTGCAAGTCAACATACAGTTACATAATAAATAAACAGAATACAAGAGTGCAAATAGCAGGGGGGTTCTACATGGCAATAGGGCTGCAATAAATGCTTATTTTGATAATCGACTAATATAATGATTTTTTGGAACGATTAGTCGACTAAAATACTTCCCCTATGATAAATCAGTAGGCTTTGAACGATTATTCTGCTTTTGCAATTTGTTAAAACGTTGAGATATTCTTATTCTAACTAATAAATAAAACAAAGGAAATCACTTCAGCTTTGAAAAACATATTTCTATTGCACTTTGAGCCAACTGAACAGGCCAATCTCTTATTGTCCAACTCAAATCACAAATGCTCTGTACAGCACAATGCTTTTTTATCCACTGGTGTCGTTTACTGGCCAGCTTGCTTTCAGGTTTTATGTGGAACACACTCCACTCTCACCGTTTTCATCTGTTCCCATGCCCTGATCTTTCCTTTTTAAATGTTCCAGGTACGCATGTTGTGCTTCCATGGAAAGTTCCGCATTGCACTCATTACAGATGCGTTATTTATAGTTCCAACTTTAGTGAAGCTTTATTCCCACACGCAACTTGTCCTGCTCCGTTTGCAAGCTGACATTTTAGCCAAATGTTGATATTTTTGGCATATACATTTTCTTCTATTTGATTACATAATTACGTGGAGAATCAATATACCGTTAATAGAGGATGGGGTAGAAGTAGGTCAGTTGGGCCGCATTGAAAAGGCAATAACAACATAAAAATACAAAGGACTCTTTATACAGAATGTAAAATTTCAAGTGTATCTAACAGGTATGTTATTAGTGTGCACAAATTGTGTGATCATGATGGTGGGGCAGTTGAGCATGCCTGAGGAAATAGAATAATTTAAAGAACAGGTATGACAGCAGTACATGTGAGAAGGATCCACTGTGCAAATTGGCCATGGCAAAATGCCCAACATGGCAAAATTCCCAATTTAGCGGAAGTAGTTTAGTTAAAGGCAATGGGTAAGATACAGGTTTAGAGTTTTAGTTTTTTTGTAATTCTTTCCAGTCATTGGTGGCTGAATACTGGAAGGATTGGCAGCAAAAAGTGGTGCAGACTTCAGGGTGACTAAGGCAATGTACCTGCTTGAGTGTTTTATCGACAAAGGCACGGCAACATAAAACAAACGACAGCGACCAACATGACCACGCGACCCACGTGACCAACAAAACAAGGTTTTGTAGAAAACGAGTTCAGATTAGATATTAGCTTGGGTAGCTACTATTCCCGTTGTCCCACTCACTCCTCGCAGACACTATCGATATAACGGCTCTCTCAAACACTTTACTTTCTGATTAAAAAGTTTATGAAAGGGTGCCATTAATCTTATGGATTAGGT
Organism: Dallia pectoralis; assembly: GCA_029465975.1. Lineage (NCBI taxonomy): Eukaryota > Metazoa > Chordata > Actinopteri > Esociformes > Umbridae > Dallia > Dallia pectoralis. The sequence continues at coordinate 9,550,274 of CM055764.1, read as the reverse complement.
TTTACTGACAACCCTCAGTGGACCAAATGCGCCTCAACAGAATGGAACGAAAACAGTGATCTAGATGTTCTTATCTGGACAGGTTCTTGGGTTTTTGAATTGCTGTATCAAGCCTTTGCTTTGAAAGTGATTCATGGGCAGATATCCTGTGGATGTTATTCACACTGCTCTGCTGAAAGAAGAAAATTGTTGAACATCTGCTTGCCAGCATTTCTCAAATTTCATTAAATATTTATGATTTTAACCAGTACCCCCCCCCCAAAAAAAAAAAATCTAATACATAACAGCCAATATAAACGGCCAAGTAGAATAGATTTCAGAAGAAAAACAAAATTGGATTACTTATAGAAATACTGTTGCCTAGCACGGTAATAGTGTGTTGTGTTTGGCATCTCTGGAGTCTAGGAACAAGAAGCCTGACCACAGGGAATTCATGGGGCTGGTAGAAACAACCACAGAACCAGGGATATATAGAACGTAATGTGGCAGATTAGACTGGAGGTAGAAACAACCACAGAACCAGGGATATATAGAACGTAATGTGGCAGATTAGACTGGAGGTAGAAACAACCACAGAACCAGGGATATATAGAACGTAATGAGGCAGATAGAAACAACTACAGAACCAGGGATATATATAACGTAATGAGGCAGATAGAAACAACTACAGAACCAGGGATATATATAACGTAATGAGGCAGATAGAAACAACTACAGAACCAGGGATATATAGAACGTAATGAGGCAGATAGAAACAACTACAGAACCAGGGATATATAGAACGTAATGTGGCAGATAGAAACAACCACAGAACCAGGGAAATATAGAACGTAATGTGGCAGATAGAAACAACCACAGAACCAGGGAAATATAGAACGTAATGTGGCAGATAGAAACAACCACACCACCAGGGATATATAGAACGTAATGTGGCAGATAGAAACAACCACAGAACCAGAGATATAGAGAACGTAATGTGGCAGTTTAGACTGGATGCTCTGTAAAAACCAACCAGTGTAGAGGAAAGCTTTCTCTTAATAACCGCACATAAATGAAATGTACTGGGTGAGGCCTTTCAGCCTGTCTGCACACCTCTGACAGGATTCTATAGCTGCTACATGGTATGGTACTGTATATACCACAAAACAATGGCATGCTAGTTGATTTTCAACTATCCTTCAGTGGGACATGAGAAATGCCTGTAACCAGAAGAAGGTGGAGTGCTCAAATCCTCTTCAAATCTAGGTTCATTGCCTGCAGAATGACATGAGCATGCCCTGAATTAGAGGGCTCGCTAAACAACTTAACCCAAAATGGAAATGTTTAGTCTTTCTTAAAACATGAGAGTTATCGGTAAGGAAAACCCCACAAATAATCCACAAGTGTGCATAATTATCAACCCCCATAACATTGTAGTTGTGGACTCATAGATAGCTTCATGGTTTTGGCAGAGCAGTCCTTGTTTTCCCTGCCCCCCATCAGGTCAAAGAGCAGGATTGTTCTGGGCTGACTGTGCATGCTTTGTGAGGAGCAGAAGGCAAGAGAAGCAGGAAGTCACCGCACCGCTTCCTGAGGATGGCCCGCGCAGCCACGCGCATCTTTCAAATCACTTGGACAGGAAGTTAGATTGTTGCCCCGTGTGCCTATTGAAAAGCACAAGCCACCTTGTTCACTACTAAACCAGTATAATATAAATCTAGCATCATCAGCTATTTGGTTGATCTCTGCTAAACTGTAGCACTACATCGCGTAAACACAATTCTGCTAATGTGGTGCTGTCATTCCTTCTCCTCTGACCCAATCAGATCCCAGGCTTCCTGATGACTTCCGGGTGCTCGAATGTGTTTCCCTCTTGTGACACATGGATGCTTGCACTGTGTCAGGACCAGATGATGCAACAGCTGTGTAAATGTCCACCCCCTCACCTCATAAACCCTTCATAGACCTAGCAACTCATCTATCACTGCCAACTGCAGGCACACGCACACACACACACACGTGCGCGCAACCATACACATAAGCGATCTGTGCAAGCTCTCCCACGTATTTCCTAGATGCTGAGGCATGTGTTCTACCGCAGCGTGTCGGTGTAACGTGTGGTCTAGTGTCAACGTGTACCGAAATGAACCAGATTGTTTGCCGTAAAACCACATAAAGTATACAGCAGGCTATGCTGAGTTTCCTCTTTGATTCAGCAGGCATCGCTCCAAGGCTAATGATAGCCTTTTTATACTTGTCTGCGTCTGTTTGGAAAGCATATGGAGGCAAGACAACAGCCCAGGGCAACAAACTATGAAAGGAGCAAGGGCTGCATCAACCAGGTTAGGACAGAGATGCATTGTAGTCCCAGATTACGGCCCTATTCAGTCCCAGCAGACACAAAGATATACATCTGACCCCTCACTAAGAGACAGTCGAGACACGAGGCTCCTTTCTAAATGTCTATTTCTTTTGGGCAAATGAAGGAGTAATCACCAGCTTAAAAATTACTTATGAGTGATATTCTGAATCAAGTCCACTGGAGATGATTGGTGTAAGAGAAGGCCAGTGGACACCCTCAAACAACATGCCTTGTTAAGATTTAAAGGCTTTGCAGACACCGTCTTAGTGAAATTTCTCAATATTAACCCTAAATGCTGTCACACATCGGGAATACAATGGCTTATTCCCACAGGATGGATGCAGTTTCATGGTGAACTGTTTGAAGATCTTATAATAATCACTTTGACAATAGAACAGAATGGCCTACTTTTTATTCATGCATAAATCAAAAAACATATTCATGTGTCAGTCTCTTTACCACTGTCTGCCACTATGCCTGCTGCCCCCCCAAAAAATACTTTCATCCACACTTGAAAAATGTTTATGTTTATGGTAAGAGATTCCTTGACCAAAATTTGATAATACTTGTCAGTCGAGTCCTGCAAACGAATAGAAGTTACGGCCAGAACAAGCTGACAAAGGATTTTCCCAAGTCTGGTTCATGTTCTAGACAATCTCTATTTGGTTATGCCGCATCAACTGCTTCCTGCTAGAATTTCCTTTCCAGTTTATCCAATAACAATGAAGAGACTTGTGGTTTTCCTGCCAAAAGTAAAAATGACTTGAAAGTTTCTGCCGCCTTCTGATTTTGGGTTTGCCAGATTCAGAGGTTTCCAGACATGGCACTGAAAGCCATTCTCATGGATCTGCATCCAGCTTATTGGGTTCCCGGCCGGTCAGCCAATCCTATTTTAAATGAAAAGAAATTCTACATCTAAAAATATAATTTAGACCTAGCAATCAGAAAATGTTACTGAACATAATGAATGATTTTCCGTAAATCAAGATAGTTAAGGCAAGTTAACTGTGGGCTTTAAATAAATTATTGGTTAAAGAAAATGCATAACAGTACAAGAAGAACAAAACCATCCTCTGGGATTGGAACTGCAAGAATCTTGGGGAAAACGTAATAAAAGCTAAATTGAAAGTGCAGCAAAAATGCCATATGGTCTGCAAAACTAGATAGGACGTGGACAGCAGCACATTAATTACATGAACGGAAAGAAAGAAAACATCAAAATGGCCGAAATGCATCCAGCATCCTGCATTGAACCTGACAGCAATGATCAGTATTTACTACACAAGACCTAACTCCTCCATATGAGCTACATATGCTAGACCTGCTCAGATGTTCTTGACTGTAAACACTAATTGGCAGTAAACCTACTGTGATACTAAAATGTTATGGGAATGTATTTAAATGCAGCATCAATAGTATGTATTAAAAATAGCATCAAACAAAAGATCCACATTTGTCCTTTTACAGTGTAATTACTAGATTATTCCTAACACTCGTAAAAATTAACTACTTATAGGCAATTCCTTACATAGCTGTAATACACAACAGCCCTAAAAAACGACCAGCTATTAACTATTTAACTACTTATCAATATAGGTCATTGGTGATGAAGCAAAAATGTTTTGTTTCATGCTATATTATTACAAACTATTGTGCTTTTGTATTGTAATTGCTACACTATTCCTAACATTCCAAACATTCCTATGTTTTGCTACTGCCTCAAATTGTTGTATTAGGAAACCATAAGAAGGATGTTTTATTCCAGTGGATAAAATAGATCAGGGTAAAGCAAATGGTTCAGTGCATTCATCCTAGACTGTGAGGCAATAGCACTGTCTTTGGCTTGTGCTGCCCTTAAATGCGGAACATTGGCAGGTTGCCTAGTTTAATTTGACAACACCTCAAATGATGTCCACAATGTATTTTAACAGACTGTTAAAAACAACAATATCCCTCATATGTAAAAAGACAATGGCATCTAAAAATAACCTATATTTGAAAATGTAATAAAAGTTAGTGGAACAAATACAACCAAATATAAACAGCTGGAAAACTGCAGGGTGACAGTTACATACCCAAAAACAGATGTAAAGTGGATTATATGTTTTTTCTCAATTTTCTCAACAGGCACACGTGGAAAGAGTGGATAGACTCACATTCATCTACAATTTGATATATGCTGATGATAAAATAATTAAAAGAAGCCTCTTAATCATTCAAAAACATAAAAAGACCCAGATGTTTCATGCCAACTGACACATTCAGGTAAAGGTAAACCAGCCTCACTGCATTCTCTGTGTAGAGTGAAGTAGCTGGGTCTTATGAACAATAAACATAATGCTGTGGTAAAGTGAACTCATTTCCCAGGCTTCCTCTTCTTGACAATTTAGACACAATAGCAAAGCTGGAAAACAAAGTCGTGGTCACGAAGAATTAAATTGCTGTTAAAGGAGTATATATATAGTCAGCGGTTACAGCTGAAGAAATTCTGGATCAGATCTAATACTAGAATTTCTGCAGGAGTAAACTATCCTACAGAAGGAGCCAATGTACACAGTCAAAAAAAGACAATAATGTTTCATGCATTTCTATAGATACAGATTGATCAAACATCCTTACGGTTCGAAGAAAATCAATTAGCCTATTGTGTTTGTAAGAAATGAACAAATGTTTTATTGCTGTCAATACCTGTCTGACTCACAAGTGTAGGCCTATATAAAGTCTAAATATTGAATCCTTTAATCAAAACACCAATCTCATCAATGACATATAAATAGATTTTGTTACACAGAGATGATTCTTCATTTTAAATCAAACTGATTCAGTTGCATTGTCAGAACTTATACAAGTTAGACCTGTGTGGTGAACACAATCTATACATTACACAAAGAGAGCCAATGTAAACCGGGCCAGATGTCTGGCTTCAAAACAAAGCCCCACCACGCAACACTGCACACAAGAGCTCCAGCGTTATTATGGTTGAAATAAAAAACGAACCCGAAAAAGCTCATAATAATCAATAATATATAATACAAATAGACAACCCCATACCCGATCGCCCGTAGCTCGCAGAACGTATAACATCACACAACATCCCGGCTGGTGCAGGGATGTTTGGTCAGAGGATATAGCTGGCTAAAGCTAAAGCTAAAGGCAAGAATAAAAACTAACTCAATTGTATCAACTGAAGAACAATTTGCAAAAGAATCGTTACAGTAGCAGGATTTTGAAATGTATTACAAATTGCATACCCAGTAGCAGATAATAAGGCAAGGAATATTGAATGGAAATAATATTGCCCAGCAAGCCCACAAAGGCTGTATAGGAGGTCACGCTTGCAGGACAAAACATGATAAGCCTTTATTGACAATTTATATGAAGTATTCTGCATAGGCCCAGTGCGAGTTATCACTTAGGCCTTGGCTTACTTTTATATATTATTTCATAATTCACAAATATGCAAATCGATTTAAAACGTGTCGCCTATTTTATTATGGTTCCGTTTCCGTTTGTAAAGTTGGTTTACATTAAATTAGGTGTCAATAGCCCATCATACCATTCTCCCCAGGATGATACAGCGTTGGAAAATGTTTCGTTTCATAGTCTACAGATCTCACTTACCCTTTCTTTGCGTCTCTTTTCTACGGTTTGTTTTCTATGCAGGCTTGTTACATCCAATGAAATTGTATCCGCTCTGATCCGGGTGCTCAGCCCTGTCCTATGCGGGTTGGTCTTCTAACAGTTGCTCCGCAATAACGCAATTCCTCACAAATAGCGGCGGTGCCTGCGTCTGCACTTCCAACTGGACCCGGTGGGCGTGTTTCTTTCCGCGTTGATTGGCAAATGTCGGATCGAGTGTGAATTTTTGAAAAACAAAATACAAACACAATACGTGACCTCGTCAAATAATATGATAATTATTTATAATTATGTATTTATTAATTATGCGTTTGACCGAATAAAAATGCGTTTAATGTGATTCGCCGAACTCCACGTGATCATAGCGGACCAATCAGGTCATATCAACCCGATCTTGGAGTTGTAGTTTTATCTTTAACAGTTGGTCGTCGCGTCCGTCATTAAACTACAAGTTCCATGAGCAACCACTCGGTTTACGGAAGTGTTTGGAAAGCTACGAATTTTAACCGTCTGAAGCGAACCAAGAAAGACACATTCTCATGAGACCACTATTGGGTTGTGATGAAGGAGAAGAGTTGGGAATTTATCAAAAGAAACTCAGAGGTACTAAATCGATTTTCAGCGGGTATCTTAACAAGCTGGTCGTTTTTGTTCTGTTTTGTGGTTGACATTACTAGCCGTCGACTCAAGTTTGAATCTTCTCAAAATTGAAACACACATGTTGTTTAATATCTTTATTTATTGTTCGTCGTTTTTCATTTAGTGTCAATATTCACGTGGTGCACGCTAAAGCTATAAAAGTCATTAACCCACCAGAGAAAGCCAAGCCAAATCCAGCAGCTCAGCGGTGTGCTCGCAGAGTCAGGTTCAGATGCTGAGGGCATGGAGCCGAGCCTGGAGACTGGTGGAGACTCAGATGGAGAGGACCGGTGGAACCAAAGGCAACAGAGTGAAGCTGGTGAATTGGCTCAAATAGACTGCTGTTGATCAATGTCATCACCTCAGGCCCTAATACATTTTTTTACCAAGAACAGAAACATAAAAATCTTGCTACACGTACATGAATATAAGAGCTAAATGGTTTATGTAATAAAGCTAGAATTTCATGGAGCACTGTATAAGGGAAGAGCTGACATGGTTCCACTAAGTCTTTTTGTGTTTCAGTCAACCAACTGCGATCACTTCTGCAGAGGCAACAGAAAGAAACAATTCCTCTCACTTTCAAGAAAACATCTTTACCAAAGGTGCTGTAATGCGTGCCTACAATGTGTGCATATTACTATGATCTATTCGGCTATCTATTTAATTGCATTTTTGACTTAACATAAAGGTTCACAATTTTCTCTATCCTTTATCACTACATAGATTAACTACATCAGATTAACTCCAATCAATCACTTTAAACCCAAGGCTTTAAATTGATTTCCCCATCCCCAAAAACTATTGAGTTAAAGCACTTGTCATTGCAAACTTCAATATTGCTTTGTTGAATCCGGATACAACATTTTTGCATACTGATTAAGTAATTTTTTGTCCTCTGTTTATCAGACACATTCAGGGGACGTGACCTCCAGCATGGCTGCTGTTCAAGACCTTGTCCCCATCCTCCACAACCAGACAGAGTACATCCAGCACCTGGAGGCAGAGGTCAAGTTTTGCAAGGTCGGTCTTGTCTAATTAACCAACCTCTCATTAACACAGGTTCTCTCATTGCCATTTGTCATCACTATGCCATTTATTTACTGAATCCACAGGATATAGAGTTATATATATTTTTAATCTTAAATTAAAAAATTCTCTGAATTTCCCGGTGGACATAATTTATTACACTTTTATCAGCGTCTGATATCTTAGCACAGCTTTTGGTCTGCATACCTGTGGTTTGTGAATGTGTATATGTTTTTGTGACTTTGTAACTGTTGGTTGTGATTTTGTATGTGTTTGTGACTATGTATGTGTTTCTTGTGACTGTATGTTGTCGTTGTGTACAGGAGGAGCTTCTGGGGATGAAACAGAGGATAAGGGTGGTGGTTGTGGAAAATGAAAAACTACATGCAGAGATGAAATCCAAAACAGTGGAAGATACTCTAAGAGATTACACTCTCTTGAATTCCTCGGTAATGGGATTTGACAATCCTTGGTTTGAGTCTTTTCTGTAGATTAGCAAATAGGTGTCTTTCCAATACAGCTACACCCAACTATTTCTGTTTTCATTTAAATAATTTAGCATATGCCCTTATCAAGATCACCATACGGTGGCGAGTGCATACATTTTTATTCACCTTCTGTTGCAGCCTCTTGTGGGTTTTCAACTCCGAACAGTTTCAGATCATGCCATTTATTGTAACCCCCCCAGGTAAATGAGCCTCGGGCAGACAATGCTCACATTCCTACCTCCATACCAGCTCACAATGTATTTCAACAAGCAAAGGAACACATGTGGAAGAAAGAACTGGTAGGGCTTCCAGTTAATTTGATAATGCTGACAGCTTTAGATTATGCAGCCTTAGTTTTCAAGCAACACATGCACGCCGATCCCTTTTGTCCACTGTGCATCAGGATCAGCTTAAAGCCCTGTATACAGCCCAGATGGAGACCCTGGAGGCTCAGGTGACATCGCTGAAGTAAGTCACCTGAATGAATTACATTTGACTGGTGGAATGCCACATACACAGAACGTATGAGATGAATGCCACATACGCAGAACGTATGAGATGAATGCCACATACGCAGAACGTATGAGATGAATGCCACATACGCAGAACGTATGAGATGAATGCCACATACGCAGAACGTATGAGATGAATGCCACATACGCAGAACGTATGAGATGAATGCCACATACGCAGAACGTATGAGATGAATGCCACATACGCAGAACGTATGAGATGAATGCCACATACGCAGAACGTATGAGATGAATGCCACATACGCAGAACGTATGAGATGAATGCCACATACGCAGAACGTATGAGATGAATGCCACATACGCAGAACGTATGAGATGAATCAGCATTATATATCTCATCGTCTTCCGCATGCACATCCTCTCCACCCTGACGTTTTACGTTTCTGTTCCACCGCCTCCGCCTTCAGGAAGGACTTGGCCATCAGTCAGCGGGAGTGCGAGGAGGTCAAAAGTCGTCTGAGGCATAAGGAAGCCATGGCGACAACTGCGGCGGCGGGCGGTGCCAAAGAGTGTGTAGGAGGCCTCTGTCTGAAGTGTGCCCAGCATGAGGCCGTCCTGGCTAAGACCCACTCCAACATGCACGTCCAGGCCATCGAGAGACTCACCATGTCAGTGGATCACGCGTTCCTCTCATTACCACCTGACGTTTGTCCTCTACGGATAAATGCCGCTGGGTTCCGTTTGACCTTTTTGTCTTTCGTACATGTTCAATATTTCTTATAGCCACAGATACGGTGGCCCTGAAGTGCAAATCACAACGGCAAATAGGAAAACACAACGGCAAATAGGAAAACACAACGGCAAATAGGAAAACACAACGGCAAATAGGAAAACACAACGGCAAATAGGAAAACACAGCGACATTAACTTCAACCGGTTGTGTTTTCTTATTTGCCGTTGTGTTTTCCTATTTGCCGTTGTGTTTTCCTATTTTCCGTTGTGTTTTCTTATTTGCCGTTGTGTTTTCCAATTTGCCGTTGTGTTTTTTTTTTGCCGTTGTGTTTTCCTATTTGCCGTTGTGTTTTCCTATTTGCCGTTGTGTTTTCTTATTTGCTGTTGTGATTTGCACTTCAGGGCCACCGTACAGAGGCTTGTGTCATTGATAATATTTTATTGATGCCGGTATTCATTGATTGGTCAGTGCCTCTGAGGTATGTTAAGGGAAGAATGTCCACGCTTGTCTCAACGATTCCGGTTAATTTGACCCAAGCAATCAATTGCGTCACCCCCCTTTAGCAAGGTTAGGTCTGTATTTGATTCTTGAATGTCATAAACGAATGACAATTGGGATTTTGATTTTGATTTTGAGTGCACTGCTTATCTATGTGTGACATGTGAGAACTAGTACCCTTAAACCAGAAAGAAATAACCCCCAAAGGGAAAACAAGAAACATTTGACCTAGAAAGACACTTTACCGTTCCCAATAGAGAAAATGATTTGGGGTTAAGTGTATGTGAGCGGTTAAACATTGACGTTAAGAGATAGGGTGATGTTTTTGAGGTTATCTGTATGTGAACGGTTAAACATTGATGTTAAGAGATAGGGTGATGTTTTTGAGGTTATCTGTATGTGAACGGTTAAACATTGACGTTAAGAGATAGGGTGATGTTTTTGAGGTTATCTGTATGTGAACGGTTAAACATTGACGTTAAGAGATAGGGTGATGTTTTTGAGGTTATCTGTATGTGAACGGTTAAACATTGACGTTAAGAGATAGGGTGATGTTTTTGAGGTTATCTGTATGTGAGCGGTTAAACATTGACGTTAAGAGATAGGGTGATGTTTTTGAGGTTATCTGGTGTGGTTATATTTGACAGTTTGGCAAGATATTATTTTAAATGATACTAATTTTGTTTCAACAAGGATATGCCTTCCTTAAGAATGTTCCTGTGTGTACTGCTGTGTTGCTCCCACAGGGAGCGTGACGAGCTGATGAGCGTGCTGTGTTCACTGAGGGCCAGTCAGAGCGAAGCCCAGCAGAGGGAGTGGGCGTCCTACCAGCAGGTCAAACAGGCCGTAGAGATGGCTGAGGAGGCCAACCTGGAGAAGACCAGGGTAAGTCCACAACTCACACAGATCATCGCTGAGCAACAGTGACATCAAGTGGTCAGGTTGTTCAACTACACCCTTTTAAACATTTCTGTTCTCGAATAAATCATTAAGAATTATTATCTAATCAGGGGGTTTCAGTGGGAGACAGGCCTACCTAGATGGGGGTGTGTGAGAACTTCAGGGGAGGCACAAAATACATTTAAAAGAACTCATCTATGTTTATTTTTCAAATCTTTTATAACAAATTAAAGTGTCAATCCCAAACCAATCTGTTCCCTAATAATTAATACATACACAGCATATTAATTAGGGATGCACCAATGGCGAAAGTGTTATTTTAATCAACTTTTTGTCAAGGAAATCTTATTACAAAAATTTACTGTTTTGAAGTTATTCAGCCCTTCATTACACTTTCATCACACATTAAATTCAATCATACTCTACCAGACTTCTTGTGATTTTGGCTTTTTTTGTGTCTGGTTCATTTTTGCATTTTTCATTGGGTTTCTGGTAATCGTTGTACACTTGTTTGTTTTGCAAATGGCAGATGAGATTTGATGTGTCAAAGTGTTTACTTGTTGATCTTTCTCTTGTAAGGTCACTGGGAATTATTTTCTCACTTGTAGTTAAAACATTGACCACATGTGCACAAGCATGCACTCATGTCCTGCCAGTGTCTGTTATGGGTGGTATTATAGTAAGCCTACAACCTATTGGATATTCACCAGTGTCTGTTATGGGTGGTATTATAGTAAGTCTACCACCTATTGGATATTCACCAGTATCTGTTATGGGTGGTATTATAGTAAGCCTACCACCTATTGGATATTCACCAGTATATGTTATGGGTGGTATTATAGTAAGCCTACCACCTATTGGATATTCACCAGTGGCTGTTATGGGTGGTATTATAGTAAGCCTACCACCTATTGGATATTCACCAGGCTGTTATGGGTGGTATTATAGTAAGCCTACCACCTATTGGATATTCACCAGTATCTGTTATGGGTGGTATTATAGTAAGCCTACCACCTATTGGTTATTCACCAGGCTGTTATTGGTGGTATTATAGTAAGCCTACCACCTATTGGATATTCACCAGGCTGTTATGGGTGGTATTACAGTAAGCCTACCACCTATTGGATATTCACCAGGCTGTTATAGGTGGTATTATAGTAAGCCTACCACCTATTGGTTATTCACCAGGCTGTTATGGGTGGTATTATAGTAAGCCTACCACCTATTGGATATTCACCAGTATCTGTTATGGGTGGTATTATAGTAAGCCTACCACCTATTGGATATTCACCAGTATCTGTTATGGGTGGTATTATAGTAAGCCTACCACCTATTGGATATTCACCAGTGGCTGTTATGGGTGGTATTATAGTAAGCCTACCACCTATTGGATATTCACCAGGCTGTTATGGGTGGTATTATAGTAAGCCTACCATCTATTGGATATTCACCAGGCTGTTATGGGTGGTATTATAGTAAGCCTACCATCTATTGGATATTCACCAGTATCTGTTATGGGTGGTATTATCGTAAGCCACCTATTGGATATTCTCCAAAACTGTCGCAAACAATACATTTAGCCTGCATAAAGTTTGAGACACAACCGTTAAATATCGGCCACTGCCATTGGAAACTGGATGTCTTCTTATTTGCAGATGTGCCGATGTCAGTCAACAAGACAAACATCTGTCAATACGGATGTACAGCCGAGGCCTCGGAGCATCCCTAATATCTATATGTTTTCACTAACCGCTGTCTTCTATATGTTATGTATACCTGTGTTGCCCCTCCCACAGGCCGTGGTTCAGTGTGAGGCATTCTCCAGGGAAATTGCCCGACAGGGAGAAAGATTGGAGAGGGAGTTAGAAGCAGAGCGAGCGAAGGTAGCTGATGCCAGAGTGGTGGCTCGTGAGGAGGCTCGCAAGGACACGGAGGAACTGGTCCAAATGGTCTGTACAACTGAGCCCCTCCCCCAATAAACCTTTGGTGCAGTTTTTGCTTTATTGAAAGGAGGTGAAGTAGGAAAGTCAAAGCAGTGAGTGTGATGAAATCAAAGGCTGGTATCAAATCCCTGATGTGGCAGAATATGGTCACCTAAGGTAGCGGCATAGACCACTGGATCGACCCCTCTGGATCATCAGATAAAGCTCAAATTAATTACAAACGTTCCCTTCTGTATTATCTCCACTGATTTAATGGTGCAGTATTGCAATTATACTAGTTAGGAAACATTGTACCTGTTCCATTTAGGCAAATATGCCTAGTTTGTCATTATCAACAGTCACTAACACAATTAGAACAGTGAAGTGGTACGTGGTGTCATACACTCCCTGATAAGTCGTGCTTAAGAACAGCTTTTAGCTATGATTTATTGGCCATATACCACACCCCCCACACCTCCCACATCTCCCACACCTCCCACACCTACCACACCTCCCACACCTACCACACCTTCCACACCTACCACATCTCCCACACCTACCACACCTCACTGGTGCCCTTCTCAGTTGGCTCAATGTGTCAGTGTCTCCCAGGTGTCCACCCTGTCTCAGAGGGTAGCAGATCTGGAAGGTCAACTGGACCGGGTCAACAGGGACCGGGCCTCCCTGACCAACCAGCTGGACGAGACCCTACGCACAATGGCGTCACAAGAGCAGGACCACAGCAAGGTACTGGAAACCCTTTATAGTGAACCACCTGGTGAGGTTCTGCCGGTCTGACAGGCATATGGTAAATGCATGTTACCGGGTGGCAAGATGATATGAAAATTAATGTGGAATGATGACTGTAACTCTCCCAAGCGATTTGTAATGCCACATCAAGTTAGCTCACAAGACTTTGTGTCCAATGGGCGGCTAGTAAAGCAGTGTGGGGAGATCCTGGGGGAGGAGGTGTGGAGATCCTGGGGGAGGAGGTGTGGAGAACCGGGGGGAGGAGGTGGGGAGATCCTGGGGGAGGAGGTGGGGAGATCCTGGGGGAGGAGGTGTGGAGATCCTGGGGGAGGAGGTGTGGAGATCCTGGGGGAGGAGGTGTGGAGATCCTGGGGGAGGAGGTGTGGAGATCCTGGGGGAGGAGGTGGGGAGATCCTGGGGGAGGAGGTGGGGAGATCCTGGGGGAGGAGGTGGGGAGATCCGGGGGGAGGAGGTGTGGAGATCCTGGGGGAGGAGGTGGGGAGATCCTGGGGGAGGAGGTGTGGAGATCCTGGGGGAGGAGGTGTGGAGAACCGGGGGGAGGAGGTGGGGAGATCCTGGGGGAGGAGGTGGGGAGATCCTGGGGGAGGAGGTGTGGAGATCCTGGGGGAGGAGGTGTGGAGATCCTGGGGGAGGAGGTGTGGAGATCCTGGGGAGGAGGTGTGGAGAACCGGGGGAGGAGGTGGGGAGATCCTGGGGGAGGAGGTGTGGAGATCCGGAGGGATGTGTGTAATATAGGTGTGTCTATCATGTTTAGTTCTATTCGATTGCTGTTATGTATTTTATTGCCACTGGGTGGCGTCAAAGCCTTTATAACAGCATTTGATCTGACAGTGTCCAGCTTGGTTAAGCGTTTTTGTAGAAAGCAGTTGAGTGTTTAGGGAGGTTTGTTTTTCCATGCAATACAATTATTACTTACAGTCTGTGTGGGAGTACTGATACGAGTGCTAATTCCATCAGTACTCCTCACCATGCAGTTCCACAGAAAGCGGTCGTGGTTGCATTGACCGCTTGTACGATACCCAGGTGTCTAGTGTCCACTGCTACTCTGAACCCCCATCCCGTCCCCTGTGCGTCCAGATGTGCGGAGATCTTCAATATCAGCTCAGCCAGGCTCAGCTGAGGAGACAGGAGCTGGAGAGAGAGCTCCGAGACTGCAGCTCCAAGAACGCACGGCAGCTCGAGGTGGCTGAACAGGTGAGAGAGCTGAAACAGTGTGAGGAACAGCCGGTACAATGAGATAAATGTTTTATTTATTGTGTGCTGATATCAGATGTTGGAAATCTGGAAATGTTAAATGAACATCTGTTTTTACTACTATATTACAGTACACTACTATTACTATAAACAAATTAGTATACTTGATGGTTTGTCGTGTTACTCCGCCATATTGTCACGGTGTGAATAATGCAGAGCAAAGTGTATAAGGTCAAACCCCGCCCCTTCCCCCCGCACTGTTTGCCGAGGGCAGGAAGTAAAGAAGCTGGGGGCGGAGCTGAACGACTGCCGGCAGCGTTTGGACCAGGCCCAGAGGGACACGGGCCGACTGCAGACGGAGGCTCTGACTCTAACCGAGCGGCTGGGCAGAGCCGAGCACCAACTGCACCTCACCAGGTGACCCATAATCCCGTTATACATGCCGCAACACCCGCCCACTGCGGCCAGAACCGAGCCAGATCCGCCCGCCTCTGTGCCAGCGCATGGTCCACGGGTCCCAGCCTGTCGTCGGGGAGCACCAGACCTTTATTAAAGTCTCCCGGCAGATGTCAGCCCTGTACACGAACCAGGTGACAATAGCACAGACAGGAAAGTCGAGTCCTACGTTGTTTTTCTCTTCCGATGCGGGCTGTAGCCAGCGCGTCCGAGTATGTGATAATGTGATAATTGCGTTTGTTAATGCCGTGCGCTGTTCTGCTGCAGTACCGGTTCACAAAGCTAATCAGGCTCTAGCATGTTGTCCTTCTGTCATCTGTGTTCTTGCGTTTTAAAACTAGAAGCCCAATTTACTAGTGGAAAATGTGTTAAGAGTATTTTTCAGGGGCGAATATTACAGCAGCTGCTGTCGTGGCGACCGTGTATTAACATCGTAAGCTTCTTTTCCGACGTGCACCTTTTGATCCCAGTGAATTATCTCGGGAGCGTCTGCTCGTTGTTAAAGTTCCACCTCCGTTCTCTTTGCCGGGTGACTAGCTCTAAACTGAGTAAAAATGGCGCTGAGCCACAGACAGAGGCATACGAGCGTTCCTCCTTCTTTTGTTCCTCCTCTGCATGGCACTGGGTCGACTGCCGGTCAGCGGCAGATTGGCACTGCTGGCACCTGCCTGTGCCCTGTGCCCGTCTGCCCAGAGCCCTGCAGGTAGGACCAGCGCCTCTCTCTCCGTCAAGTGGCCTGCCAGCCGCTCAGTGTGACGTCCCCACAGAGGAGGTGTCAAAGCCGAGCCAGGCAGACAGATGTGTCCTGCCGCCGTGCAGATGAGAACTGTGGTCACACCCTTCGTCTGCCGCTGTGAAGCTTTGATCTGTCTTTTACGTGGGCTGGTGTAATCCGGACAGCTGTGGAGATAACATGATGAAATGCCACGCCACTAATGTGTCCAGGTCTTGGGGAGTATGCCACTCGTTCACTAAGCCTGCCGCTCCCGCGTGTACTGCTAATTACTGTCCATCCACTCCGGCGACCGAGGTGACCTGAAGAGAAAGGGCGTAACCTCAGAGGAACACGATCTAGGATATAGTCCCGTTGGCGACTGCGGCATACAGCTTTCGCGTCGTACAAAATCGGCCACTGGACGTGGCTGCGATCAGTTGGCCTGGCCCTTTAAGTGAGCTGGCGGTGAGAGCCTTTATAGAGCATTCAGAGCTTTTTGTCAGGCAGGTGGTGTTTATGTAAACTGCAGGGCCGGTTGGAGAGATCCAGCCCAGTAACGGAGCACAGATGCATCAGACATCTGTCCTTAGCCCCACTCCTCCTTCAGGCCAATCTAACAGGCCGCTCCCTCTGTCTCCTTCTCTAAACTGTTCTACAAATCACTTTTGGGTGGGAGGGTCTCTGTGAGAGTGAGTCAGTGCCGCACCCCCCGCTGTTCACTTTGGGAGGTACCGAGCTTTTGAAGAGGGGAGGGGGGACGCCCTTTCTGTGTTACTTCCAGAGGAAGAGGAGGCTGGAAGGCAGGCGGCCGTGTGACCGGGCTTCTGAGACGAGGGTCTTTGATTCCAGCTTTTTGCTGTCGTGTTCTTCATCTCAGGGCCTGAATGATCACAGCTTCCCTTGAAAGCGCTTTTTTTGTCTTTTTGTTTGATTTGTGTGAGCTTTCTTCTTTTCGACACACCCACGCACACACACACCCACACACACACACACACACACACACATACAGAGCACCCCCCAGAGCCCTGAGGCGGATGGCGCTGAAAACGAACCCCCCCCGCCCCAATGGGTTCCAGCATTGGATCATCAGCCAGCTGTGCATTTGGGCAGCCGAGGATCTGCCCTAATCTCCCCCACTCTGTTCAGCTCCTTCTGACGGCTTTCAGACCGGGCTTTAGTCTGTCTGTTTGTTTGTTGGTTTGTTTGCTCTTGTCTTTGTGTCTGTTCCCTCCCTCCACCGCTCCTTTCATGGTTGGGTGAGGTGGGGGGGGGGGTTACAGCAAACTTTCAGAAGCGTCACGCACCAGACACTGATATTCACAACCTAGACACACACTTCAATTGGGCGTTTGGTGGTTATGCTCTATATTGAGGCTTGGACGGGAAAGGGGCTGTTGGTCTCCAAGTACCCCCCCCGCCCCACCCGCCGACAACGCCACCCCACCAACACCTGAATCCCCAAATTTTATCCACATGAAATTTTGAATCCATTTTAATGACGGCGTTTGAGAAGTATCGCTGGCAGAGTTGTGGCCCAAAGTTTGAATGGATTGGGGAAGCGTGTCCCTGCTCGGTGGGGGGGCTTGTAGGCATAAACGTGCTCGTTCAAAGTCCCCCAATATTTATGACGCCTCTGTCAAAGCAAACCCAGACAAGCCGCCCGTCTGTTTTGTGGTAAACGGATGCACAGAACGTTCTATATACATGCGTGTCATCAGGCCAGTTTTCTGAGCGGAACGGCAGCGTTTGTGTGGATGCTGCCACCGCCAGACTCCGTGTGTTACTCTGACCGCTTTGGCCCGTTCCAGAGTCGACCACAGCCGCATTACGGTTCACGCACCGCAGGTGGTTATATCTGGGTACTGTTGAAATAAACACACTCTACAGGAGTGAGATGATACCACACCGAGACACGAACCCGCGAGAGGAGAAGTTTTCCTGTCAGACATTTTCCATTAACTTATATTCCAGTCGATGTGTCACGGTCACCTCCGCTCTCAGTGCAAGCGACCTAAAAGCCCAATCGTTCCTTCCTCTGACCTTCCGTAACCCGTAGCAACAGGGAAGCGTTCGGGGCATGGAAACGGAGCTGCCGCCCACCACTGGGCTCGGTATGAAAAGTTTAGCATCTGAACTCAGGATTCCATTAAAACATAACACGCTTCTCTTCCCTCGCTCGATCTCTAGGCCGTTTCCCCGCTCTTTCTCTCTCCCCTATTAACACGGGGAGAGAGGGAAATAGGCCCGGAAAGGGTGGCATTCTGAAAATGAATAAAATAGTGAACAGATGCGGCTAGACGCCAGAGGGAGATTTATGTGGAGAATGAAATATGTGCGCAAACGAACTGCTGCAAACGGATTGAGTGGGAGGAGCCTGTAGAGCGGGCGCAGCATATGAGAGCCGAGGGGAGACGCGTGCGGCGCTCCCGTCAAAGCAAGTAGTAGTAATGAAATCCCGTCCGCCGTGCCGGCTGCCAACCGAGAGGACCTGTGTTAGCACTTTAGGCTAAGCGCGGGCACCGGCGCTGCCAGGTAGGAGGGCGGGCACCAAGCGGGGGAGCTGGGCGGCAGCCATCTTGTTCGGGAGCAGATGGCGCAGAGGCTGGCAGGGGAGGGGCTGCTTAGCAGAACTAATCAGACAGTAACGGATAGGGCAGCTGGGAAGGCTGGCGGCCAGGCGGGAGTGTGCAGGGGAACCGGAGAGTGTCATGATGTTGACAGTGGTGTGCCCGTTGGCCCGGGATGAGACCTCGCCGCGGCTCCTCGCGTCGCCGCCGGGTGCCCCTCTCCGTGCCACCGCGCCGTCGGCCAGGCCCTGCACGCTGACGTGGCAAAGATGGAGACCAACCCGAGCCGAGCAAATGCCCCGCCCCCCCCTGCCCCCGTTCTCTTATGTTCTCGCTCTCTTTCGCTCATGTTTTCGTAACCTCTGCGTGTTCGGTACAGAGGGAATTGCAGCTATTTGTTTGGATATTTAGTCAGGGCCTCGTGTCAAGTCATCTGTTTATTGATGAAATAACTGTAGATATGGTATTAAACATTCGTGTATTTGGTATATTTTTTTGGTTAATAATTTTATGAATTGCAATGGATTTCTCACAATGCAATATTATCAATGTACTGAAATAAGCTGATATGCTTTGTTGTTTGTATGATTTGCAATTTGATTCTGTGATCTTATTGGTATCTTACTTTTCAAACATATCGCTCATTATATATTTGTTGCAGAAATACAAGAGCGAACCATGAGGAACATTTGTTTATGACCAGTGATTGATAACACAAGTGTTGAAAAATTATTGGCTCCTGATTTAAAAGCTGAGATGGTAAACAAGGGGTTTTGGTTGCAGGTACAGCCCATTAGCAACAATGTAATACAATATAACAAGACTATAATATTATAAACATTTGCAAAAATAATCCACAATATTCAGTGGTATTTTATAGGGCTTTTTTTCTCATCAGATGTATTAGCTATTCTTTCCAAATTTTGTTTGCCTCGAATCGGTAGAAGAATTAAGAAAGTTGTTTGTAAAAGTCACAGTGACAATAATTTTTTATACATTACAATGACCTTAAACATATTATTGTCTAAGCCATTCTTACCAATAACATTTCTTAGTTACCCTCCTTGAGACAACCATTTTGTGGCTGTAACTTCCTCCAGGCCCAGACTTTCTTTAGACCAAACAAATGAGTTGTCATCTCATGACAAACTTTTAATGAACGATAGAGCTTTTTCTTGCTTCTTTTTCCATCGATCTCTCCATCTTGCCGGGTGGTACAGAATAGAATTCAGAGAGTCCTCAGGCAAAATGGAGGGCAAATGGGTTGGGTTCAACTGTTCCCGATTGGGCCAACACTGCCCAGAGAGAGTGGCCTACTTACTGTTTCTGGAGATGGGTTACTACGGTACCATCTCTCTTCATCTCCCTCTCTCTCTCCTTTAGAAGAACCACATGTTTTCATTCTGTCACTGGTCCATATTGCTCTTCTAGAGGTCGCGGTGTCACCGCTAAAGTTGTTATTATAATAAAATTGAGTCGAACACAACCATTTTCATACGTTAACTACGCTATGAATATGCAATATTATGCATACAATTGTGAAAGTTTGAATCGAAAGTGAGCAAACTTGCCATCTCAGATCCTATGAGTGTTGGAGAAAACATACATTTTCCTCAGCGTCTCATGTCACACCGTGGCCTCAAAGTATGCTGGAATGTGAACATGCACCTGCTGTTTTGTGTGTGTGTGTGTGTCTGCCTGCACGTGTGTGTGTCTGCCTGCGCACGTGTGTGTGTGTGCACAGGGAAAATGTGTTGAAAGATTAACTGCGGGGGCTCCCGGGCGGCACAGAAGTGTCTTGCAGTACAGCTGCGTCACTGCGGCCTGAGTTCAAACCGTGGTCACGGCGTTCAGATAATACCTGAGGACCTTGCATGTGGGGGTGCAAATTGGCTCGACGCCGGTTTGGGGATGGTGGTGTTTGTCAATGTCGCCCTGCTTGTTGCGTTCCTGTGACTCCTTGTGCTCGGTTGGGCGCCTGCAGACTCATGTGTTTTTGACCGATGAATGTGTTCTCCTCCATGCGCATAGGTGCAGGCAAGTACTTCCTGCCTGTGTGAGATTTAGAATGCCTTGGGAAGGTGTGATTTGGAGGTGGTGTCATTGCTAAGATGAGGCATGGCAACAAACAAGAATTAGATGAATAGATGAAAATTGGTTAAATGAGAACTCTCCCTCCCTTCTTCGTAGCCCGGCCGGGCTCCTCTTCATCAGCCCAGTGCTGGTACCACACGGAGCAGATGGCACTTGGGGTTGATCTAAAAGAGAGAAACCCACACAAAGACATGGTAACAAGACGGAACAGAGGAATGAGCTGGGCACTGCCCCACCAACCTCCAGCATCCATGTTTTCTCACAGTCGATGGCCTCTATTCTCATTGTGGGTTTGCGTGTGACTGATCGCTAAGGTGGTTGCAGTATGTCACATGATGGGGTGTCAGCTACAGATTTACTGAGGAAGTAAACTCAAGGACTACAGTTTGTGGAGTACAATTCCTATTCTTTCCTATTCTGTGTTCATAAAAATATATATAGAACCTTGACACGGGTCAAATTCCAGAATTCTTCAGATCTTAATCTGAGCATCTATGGGATGTGGTGGACCAGCATGTCTGATCCACAATGGCTCCAATTCGCATTTTACAGAACTTGAACGATCTGCTGCTCACGTCTTGGTACCCGGTAACACGGGTCGGGTCTCGTAGACCCATGCCTAGATGGGTCAGTGCTGTTTTGGTGGCACGCTGAGGACCATCTGAGGACCAACAGCTGATTAGCCAGGTCTAATCTACGCAGTCCTTGATATGTGTCCTCAGTTATGAGATGATCAATGTTATTCACTTCACTTGTGAGTGGTCATACGGGTTTGGCTTATCAGTTTATATATAATATCTTATATTATCCAAACATCAATATTAAAGCTATAGATATGTGAACTTAAATGTAATCCACAGATGAAAAAAATGTAAGAATAAAAACATCATGCATGAGTTAAAATCTATTATATTTTGTTCAGACCATGTATCGGAATCAGAATCAGAAAAGTGTTTATTCGCCATTGAATGTGTGAACAGACAAGGAATTTACTGTGGCAGGAAGGTGCTTACATGCAACATGTGAATAGAACAATATAAATTAAACTAAAGGGATGAGGGGGTAGAGGGATAGTATGTACAAAAAAATAACGATTGTTATGTTCATACAGATACGATATATCTGACTCTAATTTTGGGCTGCTACTAACAACTATTACCGATTACCACTTAAATTGAAACATTTGATTAGTCACATAAAAAAAAAATATATATTACCGGAATTAAATGCAGGTGTTTTATATAAAATTAATTAAGGTGTTCAGTGTTTTTATCCTTTTTTCCTTTTTATCAACAGTTGGCAGTAGTTATGAAACAAATAAATGGCTAAAGGCTTATCATAATAATGTTTTTAAGATGAATGAAAAAGAATTTCTGGGTACTACCTCATGAAGCTGGTTGAGAGACTTTTGACTGATACTATAAATGTCATTGGAAATTCTAATACATTAAATGCCTCAACCTGACACATTTGGATAATATTGACTTGCCCTACCTAACACTCTTCATCTTCTGTCGTCACGGCCACAAAATGTTTTTTTATTTTTACTGTTCAGGCATTACAGTCGTGCTCCTGTGTCATGAGGGTTCTGCATTGCAAATTTTGCAGCAAGCTGTTCTAGTTAGGAATTCTTCAGGAGAAAGCGACCCCATACTTTTCACGTTTTAGTTCTATTGGACTTTCCTCAGGTGCAATTTTTTTTTGTTGTTGAACTAATCGATTTGTATTATCAATGTTATTCTTTTTATCTATTAGCTCTTGCAGCCCTACTGTAATTACATTGGAATAATCTATTTTCTATTGCCACTCACACACAATTAGTGTAATGATCTTTAGCCAGGTGAATCGACCTCGTAGTGTACTCAAAATGAATACCGAATGTGTTGGAAATAGAAGTGTCTGCAAGTTATCATCTGCAGAGTCAGTAATTATACAAAGGTTATCGTCTGTGTTTCTTTCAGCTATTTCGATTTCTTTAACTTTGCGAGAGTGCTTTTTAAAAGTTTGCATAGGAGTGAAATGTTTTTTTCCGCAAATGAACGTTTGCTTTCCATCCGTGGGTTGATGTAGCTGCACTGTATCGGGGGAGTGTTTGTGAAATTGGTGGCGACTGCATTTGGTTCTGCCCGTGACCTTGAGGGGGCTTCGCCGCTCCTTGAAGAAGAAAAGCAGAAGCTGGCGGTAAACAAAGTTCACTTCTGACAGATGGATTGAATGACAGAGAGGTTGCGGGTGCCAGAATAGCCCTGGCAGCGGAGGAAATGTTCAATGCGGTCCAACAGGAGAGGAGGTGTGAACAGGTGCGGGGCTGCTGAAGGAAGAGGGACCAGATGGAGGGAGCCAGAGCCAGTTTAGTTAAAGGAAAAGGGTGGGAGGGATAGCAGGGAAAAGGGGGAGCGAGTGGGGGGGAATGGGATGAGAGCAGAGATGATAGCCCCCAGGACGAAGAGGAGACGAGAGAGACAGAGAGAATGCGTGAAGCAGTGGGCTGTGGTGTATTGGTAAAAGCCAGGCTACAGTGTGATATTGTAGCGATAGCCAGGCTATAATGTGATATATTAGTGATAGCCAGATTACTGTGGGATTTCTTAGTGATAGCCTGGCTACAATGTGATATGTTAGCGATAGCCAGGCTATAATGTGATATATTAGTGATAGCCAGATTACTGTGGGATTTCTTAGTGATAGCCTGGCTACAATGTGATATGTTAGCGATAGCCAGCCTGGGATTTGTTAGCGATACTCGGGCTACTGTGTGATATATTAGCAATAGCCAGGCTAATGTGTGATATATTAGCGATACCCAGGCTACAGTGTGATATATTAGCAATAGCCAGGCTAATGTGTGATATATTAGCGATACCCAGGCTACAGTGTGATATATTAGCGATACCCAGGCTACAGTGTGATATATTAGCGATACCCAGGCTACAGTGGGATATATTAGCGATACCCAGGCTACAGTAGGATATATTAGCGATACCCAGGCTACAGTGTGATATATTAGCGATACCCAGGCTACAGTGGGATATATTAGCGATACCCAGGCTACAGTAGGATATATTAGCGATACCCAGGCTACAGTGTGATATATTAGCGATACCCAGGCTACAGTGTGATATATTAGCGATACCCAGGCTACAGTGGGATATATTAGCGATACCCAGGCTACAGTAGGATATATTAGCGATACCCAGGCTACAGTGTGATATATTAGCGATACCCAGGCTACAGTAGGATATATTAGCGATACCCAGGCTACAGTAGGATATATTAGCGATACCCAGGCTACAGTAGGATATATTAGCGATACCCAGGCTAATGTGTAATCTGTAACAAAACGAAGTGGAAATATTAACTTTTAATACAACAAAAACTAACCTTTGATGATTTTGAATTGAAATAAGAATTGTGTCCCTTAAACTTCACTTTTGTAAAATAATCCTCCATTTGCTGCAATAACAGCCTTGCAGACCTTTGGGGTTATATTTGTCAATTTGTTGAGGTAATCTGAAGAGCTTCCTGTTGCACCTCCTATAAGTGTGATTGGCTTGATGGACACTTTTTATGTACCATACGGTGAAGCTGCTCCGGTCAAGATCCAACTGTAACTGTGCTGGTCACCCCATTATAGACAGAATACCTGCTGACTGCTTCTTCTCCAAATAGTTCTTGCATAGTTTGGAGTTGTGCTTTAGGTCATTGTTTTGTTGTACTAGAGAATTGTCTCCAATCAGACACCTTCCACAGGGTATGGCATGGCATTGCAAAACGGAGTTAAAGACTTTCTTCTTCAAGATCCATTTTACCTTGTGCAAATCTCCCACTTGATCACCACTAAAGCACCTCGTTTACCCTGCTAACGTTGTTGCTAAAGGGTTTTCTAATGATCAATAAGACTTTTAAAATGATTACCTTGGAAAAGCAAACGCAACGTTCCATTGGAAAACAAGAGTGATGGTTGCTGATTATAGGCCTCTGTAGGCTTATGTAGATGTTCCATTAAAACCAGTCTACAACAGCCATTACCAACATTTCTGATCATTTTCATGTTATTTTAAAGGATCAAAAATGTGATCACTTTCTTTAAAAAACATTACAGAAAGTAGATTTTGAAGTGACCCTAAACTTTGGAATTGTAATGTACATGTATATTGTTTGTTGGTACATGCACATGTATGTTATATGTTAGCACATGTAGGTTATATGTTGGCACATGTATGTTATATGTTGGCACATGTATGTTATATGTTGGTACATGTATGTTATATGTTGGTACATGATGTACATGTATGTTATATGTTGGTACATGCACATGTATGTTATATGTTGGTACATGCACATGTATGTTATATGTTGGTACATGTACATGTATGTTATATGTTGGTACATGTATGTTATATGTTGGTACATGTATGTTATATGTTGGTACATGTATGTTATATGTTGGTACATGTATGTTATATGTTGGTACATGTACATGTATGTTATATGTTGGTACATGCACATGTATGTTATATGTTGGTACATGCACATGTATGTTATATGTTGGTACATGCACATGTATGTTATATGTTGGTACATGCACATGTATGTTATATGTTGGTACATGCACATGTATGTTATATGTTGGTACATGTACATGTATGTTATATGTTGGTACATGTATGTTATATGTTGGCACATGTATGTTATATGTTGGTACACGTACATGTATGTTATATGTTGGTACATGTATGTTATATGTTGGTACATGTATGTTATATGTTGGCACATGTATGTTATATGTTGATGCATGCACATGAATGTCATATGTTGCTACATGTATGTTATATGTTGATACTTGTATGTTATATGTTGGTACATGTATGTTATATGTTGATACATGTATGTTATATGTTGATACATGTGCATATGTGTTTTTATTTAACATTATTCAAAGGTTTTATTTGAAGTATATGTGTGTTCTAAATCATTAATATGTAAATAAGTCACAGTATGCAAACCAGTTGGCAGTGTCACACCTAATCATCATTAATTCCCACTCTCTCACTGCTGTTATTCTTAGCATCAGGATATCACAGTAGAGCTCGTTTAACATCAATATACATTAAGCTATCAACGAGAACAGTAAATAGCAACCGTTACAATTGCATTAACATTTCCATTTGCCTTACATTGTAATTACAACAAAGCCCATTTAGTTGTCAGTATTAACAAAATGAGAGTTGAGTAAGTCACTGAGTTCGGGAGTTTGGGATGGAAATGGTTTTGAAACATGTGTCCGACGGTCACTGTTCGACTGCTATCATTAAACTTTTAATTTGTTCAGTTTTGAGGCCGGTATAAGAACACTTAGCCTCCCTTACTCGTGTTTCAATACCTACCAGTTCTACATTTATCCACAACAAACCTAACACCGTGTTCATATCAGATGACATTTCTGTCGTAGAAGTTGCAGTCTCAGTTGAGACATTTTGACACGACACAGTGGTGTTGAGAGTTCTTCTGGAGCCAAGCGGCTGAGTCGTTTGAGGGACCTCAGCATTTGGTCATTTTTGGCCGTGGCTCACGAATCACTGCGGGGTGCCGCAAACTCTGTGCTCAAATGGGCAACAGCTTGAATAGTACCCACTTAGGCAGCCCTCGGACCTCACTTAGTGCTCCCGTACCCAGACACGGAGTCTGTTTGCTGGGACGGTTAGAGTGAGTTCCCCTACCAGGCTGGATGATCCAGCGCATTATTATAGCCAGTGGGCTGACATAATACGACCCCTGGACAAAGAGAAATGGATCCGTGTGAAATATGTGTAAACAGAGTTCTCATTGTGGGCTTTTGGGTCATTTCACAAAGAACTGTGCCCTGGGCCGGCCTTAGCCTGTTGTGGGACATGGGCAAGACTTGGTTGAGAGGGCCCTCAAACTATGACAAAATATGTTTTCATTCTGACAGAGGAGATACACAGAAAATACATTATGAGCACTCACAGGTGAAGCGAATGAAATTGATCGTCTCCTAACCAGGGCACATCTCAAGGTCCGGGTTGATTAGATGCTAAGCGAACAATCAATTCTCGTAGTCAGGGTGTTGGATGCGGGAGAAACGGGCCGGAGTGAAGACATTTCTTCAGGCCCATTGAGCAGCTGTCAACAGAAACGAGGAGGTTCGAACGCCTTGCTATTGTTCCAACTGTTCACTCCCGTTTTAAGTCCCACGAGCCCATCAACATTACCTGAATCATACCAGAAAAAGACAAGAGCACAACGAGGAAGAACAAATTGAACTTCAACTCTTTCCCTCTCTTTTGACCGCAGGTCATTTTGGCCGGCTGGCTGAAAACCTCAAACTCCACACACCCCCCCCTCCTCCACCTCCCGCACAAGCTTTCATCATCCTCAAGTCCTCTCGGAAAACTTTCTGGCCGGCTGTCTCATGCTAATTAGTAGATAAACACCACCGGTGCGAGGCTGAGGCCCCCCTGGAAACAAACAGTAACAAATGGCTGGCTGTGAGGGTTGTTGGAGCCCATGCTGGGCGCTGGTGTGGGGATGGATGGTGTTTTAGGCCGCTGTTCAAGCACCGCAGGGGGCCCGGGCGGGCGTGCGGCCTCTCTCTCTCTCTCGCTCCTGGTCTCCCAGGCAGGCGCATCACCACCACCCGACACCCCGCCCGCGTTCACACTCCAGACGACAGCAGGCCTGGAGAAACGGTCACTTTGGAGCCCTGTTCCAAAACGCAGTGTGGGAGAAAAGTTTGTTTCGCTTTCTTTCGTTTCGCTCCCTTTAACGCTCGGCGACTGAAGAGTTCTTTCGTTTTTTTGCCGTCTTTCCGTTTAGCTTTGATGATGTTCCGTATGCGTGGGATTTGATGCACGTTGTTGTTTGATGAATGTCTTCATAGGAGGTTTTAATACTGTTTACTGTGGTAGTGTGTTTCTGTGTCCAACGTTACTGCTCTTATCGGTTTGTTGTGATATTAGTTACTGCATTGTGTACTATTTGCTTGGTTTTATTACTGTCTTCGTGTTTGAACTTTGTCAGAGAAGTCTCCTAGTAGATTACTACCGGGCAATTTGAACCACAGTAAACTGTGCACCATGGTAAGCCATTCAATTCTACTGCAACAAATATTTTGTGTACTGCAAATAGACCCGAGTAAAGCCCAAAGTTGTCTGGACCTTGAAACATTTACCCTCTGTCCCCTCCTGAGCTCTGTCTATTTCCCTCATCTGTTTCTGTCTTTCCTAACCACGTCTTTCTCTCCCGTCGTCTCTCCCGGTCTTCTTAGGCAGGAGAAGGAGAGTGCGGAGCGTTGCCGTGGCGAGGACATGGACACTCTGACCCTTGCCGCGCATCAGCACCAGCAAGAGCTGACCCAGAGGCTCCGGCAAACGGAGGAGCAGCACGAGCGTTGTGGTGGGTGTCGGGTGGCGCCCCCCTCAGCCGGCCAAGAATAAAACCCCACACCCCGCCCACGAGGCGCCGCCAGGAACACCTGTAACCTTTGGCTGGCCGAAGGGAACAGATGCTTGGCGCACTGGAGAATGGCCGCTACGTATTAGTTAGCGTTTAGAAAGGGAAAACGGCGCAGCGTTGCCCACTGTCTGTTGATTTTCCCGAGTGCTGCTCTCACATCTGTGCCACCATCTGGATCCGGCGAGTTTATTTACCTGTGTTTGAGAAAGTTGAAGCATGCTGATTGCCAGAACAAAGCCTCGGGAAAACAAAGGGCTTCTTTTTGGCGCGGTGTGCGGCACACATGTTGTCTAAAGAGAAATGACATCAGAAGCTCAGCAGGAAACTCTCTGGGCCTATGGAATTAGTCCTTTAATACCACACACCACTTCCTTCTCTAAAGCATGTAATGGCCTCTCTCACCAGCTAATTAGTTTTCTCTCTCCCCTCGGCCACCCCCCCCCTCCTGTCCCCCCCTCCTCCTCCCTCCCTTCTGAACAGTTTGGTTTTTAGTTGTTGTAGACAGAATAGCCTCTAGATGATGTTTTTTTCCTCTTCCCCCACTTTTCTCTCTCTCTCTCTCTCTCTTTCCTAACCCTGTTTGTTTTCACTCCCAGTTTGTTTGTCTTTGTATCTCATTTCTCTCTATGGCCTAGCATTGCCCAGCCGCTTTCAAAGCCCTACAGCTAATTAAAGCTACTTTGGACAAGTTTCTTTTCTGCTCCCAGACTGCGACCCAACTTTTTTCAGACGGTTTAATTTCACACCAAAAACAGATTCTCACACCACTTCCCAAATATCTAAATTTGCTTTTGTGTGTCTTCACTGCGTCCTTTGTCTATTTAGGTCCTAATGGCTAACAGGCTTTTACGGGGTTTCTCTGTAAACCGGCGGACTCCAAACATAAGCCAGTGTGAAAAAATCATTTTAGAGAGAACATGAAACCGACTGTTCTTGAGAAGATTAACTGTGCCGAGTTAGTAATTACT
This sequence comes from Dallia pectoralis, assembly GCA_029465975.1. Classification (NCBI taxonomy): domain Eukaryota; kingdom Metazoa; phylum Chordata; class Actinopteri; order Esociformes; family Umbridae; genus Dallia; species Dallia pectoralis. The sequence goes on along the minus strand of CM055764.1, from coordinate 9,521,371 downwards.
CCTTTTATGATGTACAGTTCATTTTAGCCGCGTGAAAGTATAGCATTGTCCCTCAAGATTTTGTTTGAGTTCATCCTTGACCACTCGAATCCAATTTATGCAAGCCACTTTCACCTTCTCTGAATGAAATAATTCTGACCAGCACGTCTCAGACCAGACATAGAGCAATAAACTGTAAACTACCCATAGTCAACCAGATATACAGCAATAAACTGTAAACTACCCATAGTCAACCAGACTGTATTCGGTAAAGGCGTTTGCTCTGCTTTCAATGCGTACTAAGTGAAAACTCTTCCTGAGCTCTCCTGCGTGAAGCCCTTGAGATCCAAGCCTGGAGGAGTCATATGCATATACCCTCATCTGCTATTTCACAGAACAGGAAATCCTTACAAGTATTTTTATGAATCTCCAGGTGCTTTTGAAAAGAATGGAGTCCTTCATGAGTTTCACTGTGACAGAACGAGCAGGTGAAGCGAACACCATTCAAAACGTGGGCCATTTAAAAAAAAAAAGAAGAAGATGGTAAAAAATAAACATATGTCAGAGCTGATATGTTGCGCAGTGTTTCAAAGACTGATCAAAGCCGAGCGCCGGATCATTCCGGATAAGTCAATCTATGAGTGCACGCGACAAGGCAAAGTATCCTACTTAAGTCAACGATTCTCTTTATAATTTAGTCCTTCCTTTAAACAACAATGTGTGGGGAGTGCTGAATTGTAATTGGATGCTGTTGTAGACAGTCTGTCAGTCAGTAAGTTCATGACCTGAATTTGGCCACAAAACGTACAGTAATTCCCCATCTTTGCCTGTACACTTCTGTGCTTGATGTTGTCCTAATATGTTTATGATGATGGTCACTGACCACATTCCCCTATTTTATCCCCTGGCAGTGGCTGAACTGGAGGGCTTGCTCAGCTCCCAGAATGCACTGATAGGAAAGCTGACAGAGGAGTGTCACAGTCTGGGGTCCAAACTGGAGAAGCTGACCGAAACCAGCAGGTAACACACGTTTATCCCATTTCAAATATATACCGGTATATATCTTACTGTAACCCACCACGCCCTATTTCCACACACACAACTGATGAATATTGCGTTTCTGGGGAGACAACCCCGACCAGTTATTTTGGTGTTGTCTTAGACCATATTGTCCAGTAGGACCTTGCATTTGGAAAACTATGGATCTCCAGATTGTGTTCTCTGTTCTCTCATGTTGTCACGACGACTGTGCTGCATCAGAACTGCTGTTTTACTAGGCCAAGCCGACAAACATGGACATTATAAAAGACAGTCAGACCCACACGGATATATGAAAAGACGCGCACACACACACACACAGATATATGAAAAGACGCACTGAGACACACTCACACACTCACAATCAGGTATATATCACAATCAGGTTTATTGCCAAGTTTGTTTAAACATACAAGGAATTCGTTCTGACCCATAGCTGGAGCATTTATTAAAGTCATGAACAGTGCAAATAGAGCAAAGATTTACTCACAGATTTATGAAACAACACACAGATGGATGGACACACACACACACACACACAGATATTTGAAATGAGACATGGACAGACAGACACACACACACACACACACACACAGATATTTGAAATGAGACATGGACAGACACACACACACACAGACACACACACAGATATATGAAACAACACACGGATGGGCACACACACACACACACACACACACAAGGACATATGAAAGAACACAGACCGGGGCGCACGGACACAGAGATATATAAAAACCCCACACGGACCGGGACACACACACATGGACTCACAGGGGGATACATTTGTTACCTCGAGCCTCTGGGCCAGTCAGCTGTTAAAACAGTGAAAAGCACATTAGTCACATCACAGCCCCCAATCTGCCAGAGCCAGACCGCCCAACCTGCCAAGGTCCTATTGGGCTCCTATACTGGGCCGTGGATACATAACAACACAGCCTCCTCTCCAGAACACACACTCAAACACAAATCCAAACGTCAACAACCAGTCGCTTACGTCTCCGTTGCCCGTGCTCGTACATCTATCCGTGACAACACTCCGCCCCCTGGATGGCCCTGGTTGGGTGCGTTGTCGCGTTGGCTATCGGTTAAGCTCCTGATGCTCTCATACGCTTCATGTGCCATCTAAAGCCCTGGCAACCCGCTAACCAGATGAACGCGCCGTCATTTTGCCTCGCTGCCCTCGTCAGTGAACTGCCACCACAGTCCAGTGCAACCTGTTGTGGGAAGAGCATTTGAAACGTTTCGGCCAATAGCACGGCCCTTGTATTGGGTCACTATAATGTGGGTTGAATGGACTTCAAACCGGGGGTAGATCCAGAGCTCCTGAAGTCCTGAAGACTCGTGAGTTCCCTAGCTGGTTGTCTTCTGTTAATTCTCTTGTTTGAATACAGTGTGTCTTCGGCTCGCACTTTCCTAAGAGCAACTGATTGCATCTATTCGTCGTTAATAGCCGTCACCAGCGTGGAGAGTGCTGGTTCCCCAAATGGAGTTGGATCACGGTTGATGTTGTAGCGGTTGCTGAGAGAATCACTGTCTTTACCAACCTGGGTTTCCACCTGTTGTTATCACTGGAAGCTCTGCGGACATTAACACCCCAAACTCGGCAGACAGTTTGTGTTTTTTTATGCAGGTTTGGGTAATAATTGGAACATTTGTATGTTGTCAGGAACGAGGTGGAGCAGCTGTCTCTGGAGAAGGAGCATCTAGAGGAGCGTGTGGAGAAGCTGAGAGCTCGTTGTACGGAGATGGAGGATCAGTGTGTTCAGCATGGCAGAATGCATCAACGCATGAAGAACAGGTACTGGCACACACGTATGCACTCACACAAACATACATACACACACGTATGCGCACACATACATACACACACGTATGCACACACACACACACCCACACACACACACACACATACATACACGTATGCACTCACACACACATACATACACACTTATGCACACACACACACACACATACATACACACGTATGCACACACACACATACATACACACCTATGCACTCACACACAGCTACACACATATGCACACAAACATACACCGCATACACACGTATGAACATATATACACACACACACACCCATGCATACACACACACCCACACACACACACACACACATACATACACAAACACACACGTATGCATAAATACGCACATTCACACATTCACACACACACACACACACACCACATACACAAACAATGATAGCTGATCGAGATTATAGAAGGATATTGCTAAGCCATGAAATGAGAACAAGATTTTCTAGGATGTAGAATAAATCCTACTCTTGTAGAACATGTACTGTAGTGAGAACAGTGGAGGAGACCAGTGGAGGAGACCATGTGTGTGTGTGTGTGTGTGTGTGTGTGTGTGTGTGTGTGTTAATAGTGTGTAATAGTGGCCTGTATACTGTAGTGAGAACAGTGGAGGAGACCATGAGTGTGTGTGTGTGTGTGTGTGTGTGTGTGTGTGTGTGTGTGTGTGTGTGTGTGTGTGTGTGTGTGTGTGTGTTAATAGTGTGTAATAGTGGCCTGTATACTGTAGTGAGAACAGTGGAGGAGACCATGAATGAGGAAGTCCATTTAGGTCCAACTTTCAGGGTTGTGTGTGTGTGTGTGTGTGTGTGTGTGTGTAATAGTGGCCTGTATACAGTAGTATGTGTTGTGTTGTATGTGTGTGTTAATATTGTATAATAGTGGCCTGTATTCAGTTGTCGGTGTTGTGTTGTATGTGTGTGTTGATAAGGTATATTAATGGCCTGTATACAGTAGTCTGTGTTGTATGTGTGTGTTAATAAGGTATATTAATGGCCTGTATACAGTAGTTACTAGTTTGTGTTGTGTTGTATGTGTGTGTTAATATTGTGTAATAGTGGCCTGTATACAGTAGTCTGTGTTGTATGTGTGTGTGTGTGTTAATATTGTATATTAATGGCCTGTATACAGTAGTCTGTGTTGTGTTGTATGTGTGTGTTAATATTGTGTAATAGTGGCCTGTATACAGTAGTCTGTGTTGTATGTGTGTGTTAATATTGTGTAATTGTGGCCTGTATACAGTAGTCTGTGTTGTGTGTGTGTGTGTGTGTTAATATTGTGTAATAGTGGCCTGTATACAGTAGTCTGTGTTGTATGTGTGTGTGTTAATAAGGTATATTAATGGCCTGTATACAGTAGTCTGTGTTGTATGTGTGTGTTAATATTGTGTAATAGTGGCCTGTATACAGTAGTCTGTGTTGTATGTGTGTGTTAATATTGTGTAATAGTGGCCTGTATACAGTAGTCTGTGTTGTGTTGTATGTGTGTGTTAATATTCTGTAATAGTGGCATGTATACAGTAGTCTGTGTTGTGTGTGTGTGTGTTAATATTGTGTAATAGTGGCCTGTATACAGTAGTCTGTGTTGTGTTGTATGTGTGTGTTAATAAGGTATATTAATGGCCTGTATACAGTAGTCTGTGTTGTATGTGTGTGTTAATATTGTACAATAGTGGCCTCTATACAGTAGTCTGTGTTGTGTGTGTGTGTGTGTTAATATTGTGTAATAGTGGCCTGTATACAGTAGTCTGTGTTGTGTTGTATGTGTGTGTTAATAAGGTATATTAATGGCCTGTATACAGTAGTCTGTGTTGTATGTGTGTGTTAATATTGTATAATTGTGACCTGTATACAGTAGTCTGTGTTGTGTTGCATGTGTGTGTTAATATTGTGTAATAGTGGCCTGTATACAGTAGTTTGTGTTGTGTTGTATGTGTGTGTTAATATTGTGTAATAGTAGCCTGTATACAGTAGTTTGTGTTGTGTTGTATGTGTGTGTTAATATTGTGTAATAGTGGCCTGTATACAGTAGTCTGTGTTGTATGTGTGTGTTAATATTGCGTAATAGTGGCCTGTATACAGTAGTCTGTGTTGTATGTGTGTGTTAATATTGTGTAATAGTAATGGCATCTATCAATCAGACTTTTAACTGTACAATGCAGACCTTAACCACCATGTTGTGAGTCCCCATATCCTAGCAGGCCCAGTAGAAGACGAGAGGTCTTTTGGCTTTAGATGTGTGGTGAAATGTTTTCTTGCCAATCTAGATATACTGTACAATAAGCAATTCAAGCTCAGCTTTCCCTGTAAACACGTTTAGGCTTATCCACAGTGCTAGATCGGACTTTCTGTCACGGCTGCATCGGGAGGCTATAGAGACAATCTGTAATCTGGTGTAATCTTGAATGTACCTTGGAAACATAAAACTAAATGTCTGTTGTGTCGGCGGTGTGTGTGATTAACAGAGGCATCAGGATGTGACCGGAGGCATGTACAGTCCCTGACAAAAGTCTTGTCGCTTGTGTACAAATTGACCTGAAGTGCCGCTGAAATATATTTCTAATCAAGATGTTTTTACAAGAAATGGCTCATTTTAATCCCAACAGCTTTTGTAATAATGTTTCAGTGCAAAATTAAACTGTCAAAAAGTATTCTAATATTCACAGCTTGGTAAAGCCCATTGAGTCAATTTTTGCAAAGACATAAGTGTTGTCGCCTTGTCATATGAGCTTCACCTGTGACTAATAATGGATCAATTAGGTATCAGGTGTGTATAAAAACAACCCCAGTACACTAGACCTTCACATCAACTGCAACTAGACCTCTGCAAACATGCCTAAGATTCACCCTGAGACTAAAGTTTTGATTATCAAGAGGCTGAAGACCAGATCCACTGCTGATGTGGCAGACACCTTCAATGTGTCTCAGCGTCAAGTACAGAGGATAAAAAAAACATCTGAAGACACTGGAGACGTTTTTGACAAGCCCAGGTCAGGCAGACCCCTCAAGACAACTGCTGGAGAGGATCGTTTGTTGGCTCGAAAATCCAAGGCCAGCCCATTTTCCACTGCAGCAGAGCTCCATGAGACCTGGGCACCTGAAGTCCCTGTTTCAACCAGAACAGTTTGTCGGATTCTGTCTCAAAATGGCCTCCATGGTCGAATCAGTGCCCAGAAGCCAGCCCTAAAGAAAAGACAATTGAAAAACCGTGTTGCATTTCCAAGGCCCACAGCCTCCTAAAAGGATGGACGCTGGAAAAGTGGAAGAAGGTGGATTTTTCAGATGAATCTTCTGTTGAATTACACCACAGTCACCGCAAATATTGCAGGACACCTACTGGAGCCCGCATGGATCCGAGATTCACCCAGAAAACAATTTTGGTGGCGGAAAAATCATGGTCTGGGGTTACTTCCAGTATGAGGGTGTGCAAGAGATCTGCAGGGTGGAAGGCAACATCAATAGTCTAAAATACCAAGAAATCTTAGCTACCTCTTATATTCCCATCCATAAAATAGGACAAATTCTGCAGCAGGATGTTGCACCATCACATACTTCCATCTCCACATCAAAGTTCCTCAAGGTGAAGAAGATCAAGATGCTCCAGGATTGGCCAGCCCAGTCACCAGACATAAACATCATTGAGCATATGTGGGGTAGGATGAAAGAGGAAGCATGGAAGACGAAACCAAAGTATATTGATGAACTCTGGGAGGCATGCAAGACTGCTTTCTTTGCTATTCCTGATGACTTCATCAATAAATTGTATGCATCCTTGCCAAACCGCATGGATGCAGTCCTTCAAGCTCATGGAAGTCATACAAGATATTCAATTTGGACCTCACAGCACCACTACTTAATTTGCTGACATATTTTTGTATTTGCAGTAAATGTGTTCAATTTCTGTATAGGCGACAAAACTTTTGTCTTGCCAAAATTTGACCTTTCTGTCTTGATTAAATGATACATATTTTTTCAGTGAAACTAATTCATTTCTGTGCATTAAACATCATTTGGGAACGTTTTAGCTTTTTATATGAGCTATTTCTAACACCAATTGATTAATTAAAAGTCTGGTTAATAGCAGGTGTTTCTAGAAAATAGATAAGCGACAAGACTTTTGTCAGGGACTGTAGTTACAGACAGTAGAAGGTTCTCACAGAGCCATTATGATGTGAGCATGTAGTTACAGACAGAAGAAGGTTCTCACAGAGCCATTAGGATGTGAGCATGTAGTTACAGACAGAAGAAGGTTCTCACAGAGCCATTAGGATGTGAGCATGTAGTTACAGACAGAAGAAGGTTCTCACAGAGCCATTAGGATGTGAGCATGTAGTTACAGACAGAAGAAGGTTCTCACAGAGCCATTAGATGTTCATGTAGTTACAGACAGTAGAAGACAGAGCCATTAGGGCATGTACAGACAGAAGAAGGTTCTCACAGAGCATGTGAGCATGTAGTTACAGACAGTAGAAGGTTCTCACAGACCCATTAGGATGTGAGCATGTAGTTATAGACAGTAGAAGGTTCTCACAGAGCCATTAGGATGTGAGCATGTAGTTACAGACAGTAGAAGGTTCTCACAGAGCCATTAAGATGTGAGCATGTAGTTACAGACAGTAGAAGGTTCTCACAGAGCCATTAAGATGTGAGCATGTAGTTACAGACAGTAGAAGGTTCTCACAAAGACCCATCTGATCAGAAATACTCATCAGTGGTGTAGAAGGACAACAAAGTCCAAAGATGTCAGACGATCCACGATACAGGCAGCACCTGCACCCAGTTTAGTAATTTACATGCATGTATGGGAGTCACCTTGGATTCTAATGCCTTGACATGTTGTTGTTGTTTGTAGCCTTGGGGATTTGAACCAGCTTTTTTTTGTTATTAGCCCCACACTATTCCTTAGAATATATGCCATCTTATGTTAATGCATGAATGCAGTCTGGTGGTTATCATTATATGTTCTATTTCTCATGATGCTCCTGAGGTGTTATTAGGGAATAACGGTAGGGTCAGTAACAGTAGGGTCAATAACAGTAGGGTCAATAACAGTAGGGTCAATAACAGTAGGGTCAATAACAGTAGGGTCAGTAACAGTAGGGTCAGTAACAGTAGGGTCAATAACAGTAGGGTCAATAACAGTAGGGTCAATAACAGTAGGGTCAATAACAGTAGGGTCAATAACAGTAGGGTCAGTAACAGTAGGGTCAATAACAGTAGGGTCAATAACAGTAGGGTCAGTAACAGTAGGGTCAATAACAGTAGGGTCAATAACAGTAGGGTCAATAACAGTAGGGTCAATAACAGTAGGGTCAATAACAGTAGGGTCAATAACAGTAGGGTCAATAACAGTAGGGTCAGTAACAGTAGGGTCAGTAACAGTAGGGTCAATAACAGTAGGGTCAATAACAGTAGGGTCAATAACAGTAGGGTCAATAACAGTAGGGTCAATAACAGTAGGGTCAATAACAGTAGGGTCAATAACAGTAGGGTCAATAACAGTAGGGTCAATAACAGTAGGGTCAATAACAGTAGGGTCAGTAACAGTAGGGTCAATAGCAGTAGGGTCAATAACAGTAGGGTCAATAGGGCAGTAGGGTCAATAACAGTAGGGGTCACTAACAGTAGGGTCAATAACAGTAGGGGTCAAGGGTCAGTAACAGTAGGGTCAATAACAGTAGGGTCAATAACAGTAGGGTCAATAACAGTAGGGTCAATAACAGTAGGGTCAGTAACAGTAGGGTCAGTAACAGTAGGGTCAATAACAGTAGGGTCAATAACAGTAGGGTCAATAACAGTAGGGTCAATAACAGTAGGGTCAGTAACAGTAGGGGTAACAGTAGGGGTAACAGTAGGGTCAATAACAGTAGGGTCAATAACAGTAGGGTCAATAACAGTAGGGTCAATAACAGTAGGGTCAATAACAGTAGGGTCAATAACAGTAGGGTCAATAACAGTAGGGTCAATAGCAGTAGGGTCAATAGCAGTAGGGTCAATAACAGTAGGGTCAATAACAGTAGGGTCAGTAACAGTAGGGTCAATAGCAGTAGGGTCAATAACAGTAGGGTCAATAGCAGTAGGGTCAATAGCAGTAGGGTCACTAACAGTAGGGTCAATAACAGTAGGGTCAATAGCAGTAGGGTCAATAACAGTAGGGTCAATAACAGTAGGGTCAATAACAGTAGGGTCAATAACAGTAGGGTCAGTAACAGTAGGGTCAGTAACAGTAGGGTCAATAGCAGTAGGGTCAATAACAGTAGGGTCAATAACAGTAGGGTCAATAGCAGTAGGGTCAGTAACAGTAGGGTCAATAACAGTAGGGTCAATAGCAGTAGGGTCAGTAACAGTATGGTCAATAGAAGTAGGGTCAATAACAGTAGGGTCAATAACAGTAGGGTCAATAGCAGTAGGGTCAGTAACAGTAGGGTCAATAGCAGTAGGGTCAATAGCAGTAGGGTCAGTAACAGTAGGGTCAATAACAGTAGGGTCAATAGCAGTAGGGTCAATAACAGTAGGGTCAGTTACAGTAGGGTCAGTTACAGTAGGGTCAGTAAATGTAGGGTCAATAGCAGTAGGGTCAATAGCAGTAGGGTCAATAGCAGTAGGGTCAGTAACAGTAGGGTCAGTTACAGTAGGGTCAGTAACAGTAGGGTCAGTAACAGTAGGGTCAATAGCAGTAGGGTCAATAGCAGTAGGGTCAGTAACAGTAGGGTCAATAACAGTAGGGTCAATAGCAGTAGGGTCAGTAACAGTATGGTCAGTTACAGTAGGGTCAGTGAGGGGCACCACTCATGATGCCACCAGGTGGGGCCACTCCCCAGTGTTCAGTTGTCTTTAGGGACACAGCGGGCACGCTGCCCTGGCACACGAGGGTTAAGGTGTGCGTGTTAACAAGCGGGTGTAAATGGGTTCACCCGACATGCAAACAGCAGAGGCTCCGCCCGCCTCACCACATTCTCCGTGGAGCTCAATCTGTGCTGTGAAGAGCCGCAACAGCCCGGCGCGTGTGGAACATTTGGAAAATCAGCACGATTTATTTTTACATTTCAGGGGAGAATGCCAAGCTACACAGGGGTTTTAACACATAATGCTTTAGCTTCTGAATTTATTTATTTATTTATAGTATTAATGTGTTTGGGGTTTTCTTTGCCCAGAGATTAGGGAGAGAGCGCAGAAACAAAGCCAGCAGAATGGCATCTAGTTACTGGCTATTATAACATTCTGCTCAGAGAATTTCGAAGGAAAAAATATTATTGTTCCAAATTTGATCTGGGTTTTTTTGGTTTAGAGTTTTAAACATCACTCCTTGTTTGAGGCACTGTTAGAATAACAGTAAATATAATGCATTTTTATACATTTAATATTTCTTACAGTAGCATTACAACTACTGACAATGGATATTTCTAATACATTAGCATTCATCATGTCCACTCCGTCACTTTCCCCAAATGTTTTGTTATAGGCTCTATTTGTCATTTATTATATGTGATCAAACATACTAACAAACATCACCTTCTAAGGCAAATACACTTATTTGTTATTGGTGGCAATTCATTGAAAACCTGAACATGTACATAAGTATTCCGACCATTTGCCATGACACTCACACATTTATTTAAAGAAACCGGAAAGGACAGGCCTTTATCAGGTTCAATAGCTGGACAGGACAGGCCTTTATCAGGTTCAATAACCAGACAGGACAGGCCTTTATCAGGTTATCAGGTTCAATAACCAGACAGGACAGGCCTTTATCAGGTTCTGTAACTAGACAGGACAGGCCTTTATCAGGTTCAATAACCAGACAGGACAGGCCTTTATCAGGTTCAATAACCAGACAGGACAGGCCTTTATCAGGTTCTGTAACTAGACAGGACAGGCCTTTATCAGGTTCAATAACCAGACAGGACAGGCCTTTATCAGGTTCAGTAACCAGACAGGACAGGCCTTTATCAGGTTCTGTAACTAGACAGGACAGGCCTTTATCAGGTTCAATAACCAGACAGGACAGGCCTTTATCAGGTTCAATAACCAGACAGGACAGGCCTTTATCAGGTTCAATAACCAGACAGGACAGGCCTTTATCAGGTTCAATAACCAGAAAGGACAGGCCTTTATTAGGTTCAATAACCAGACAGGACAGGCCTTTATCAGGTTCTGTAACTAGACAGGACAGGCCTTTATCAGGTTCAATAACCAGACAGGACAGGCCTTTATCAGGTTCAATAACCAGACAGGACAGGCCTTTATCAGGTTCAATAACCAGACAGGACAGGCCTTTATCAGGTTCAGTAACCAGACAGGACAGGCCTTTATCAGGTTCAATAACCAGACAGGACAGGCCTTTATCAGGTTCAGTAACCAGACAGGACAGGCCTTTATCAGGTTCAATAACAGGACATGACAGGCATTTGAGTGGCTTTGGTGTGTCTGCAAGTGTCCTTCAGTGGCTCAGCCAAAGCCAGACTTGAACCCCGTTAAATATCTGTGGGTTAACTTGAGGATGGGAGTTCACCACGCCCCCCATGCAGTCAGACACATTTTGAGAGTATCTGCGAGGAAGAATGGGAGGAGCTGCCCAAAACCAGATGTACCAAGCAGGTAGAGGCGTACGCTAGAGGCATACAAACGTTGTGATCCCTGCCAAATAAAGAAATACATTTGCACTCATATTTATTAAAAAAAGTGCTTTGTAAATATGGATAATAGTGTGTAGATTGATAGACTGGTCTTTCAAATTAAATCTTTAATAACTAAATGTGAAGAAAATGAAAGGGTCCGAGTACATATTCAAATGATCCAAATAGTCTTAATTAAATGTAATTACATTAGATTATAGTTAGCGGATGTATTATTGATTTGAATAGTTTTAGGATGTGAGTAAGGCCTGAGATGATGGCTAACTATTGTACTAATATACAGTCGAAAGCAATCATTCTTTGAATGATTCAGAAGTACACGTTTCCTTTTTCAACTAAACCCCAAGTATGCCAGTTTGAACTGTAGATTGATACACCAGTTTTGTCATGTCTGCAATACAATTTTCCAGACTGTGAACAGATGTGCCGTTACATTGACATGAACACACACATTTCCATTGAGACACAGAGCTACGTAACCGTGAGTCGTTGCTAAGGGTTTCCAAGCACAGCTCCTGATAGACTTTGTCTTTTTTCCGGACAACGACGTGTCTTTGCCTCACTAGTGGTTTTGCCCACACTTCTGCCCGTCTGCACCAAGTGCCACGCTGTCTCCTCATTCCCTGCAGCTGCCAGCATGCTCATTCACCAATTATCACCAGCTCGCTGACACACACACACACGCACGCACACACACACGTCTTGCATCGCGGCCCTTTATAAGGAGAGCAGTAATGTATACGCAGATGTGATGTTAAATCTACAGGCTTCTGTCAGCCATATGGCCCCCACAAAGAAAGATGGTGTGTGCGTCTGGATGAGCGTGGTGAGGGATGGAGGGCCATGTGTGTGAGCGCAGCACAGGCAGTTGCTGGAGCTGTGTTGTTGGAGCTGTGTCGGAGAAAAGGCTCCAGGAGATCGGCTAATGGAACAAATGGCGGACGCCGGTCTGGGAACAGCCTCGCCGCTGCCGGGGGAGATTGAGGGCCCCGGGGCCAGGGCTGCTTCATCTGGTTCTCTGCCATCCACCCCCTCACCCCTTCTCCTCCCCACTACATCCCCATCCATCCCCATGCCATCTCTCCAGGAGCACCAAACTTTCATTTGCAAATGAAGCTGGCAGAGGAATGTGTGTGTGTGTGTGTGTGTGTGTGTGTGTGTGTGTGTGTGTGTGTGTGTGTGTGTGTGTGTGTGTGTGTGTGTGTGTGTGTGTGTGTGTGTGTGTGTGTGTGTGTGTGTGTGTGTGTGTGTGTGTGTGTGTGTGTGTGTGTGTGTGTGTGTGTGTGTGTGTGTGTGTGTGTGTGTGTGTGTGTGTGTGTGTGTGTGTGTGTGAGTTGTGGCGTGTGTGTGTGTGTGTGAGTTGTGGCGTGTGTGTGTGTGTGATAGTTGTGGCGTGTGTGTGTGTGTGTGTGTGTGTAAGTTGTGGCGTGTGTTTGTGTGTGTGTGTGTGTGTAAGTTGTGGCGTGTGTGTGTGTGTGTGTGTGTGTAAGTTGTGGCGTGTGTGTGTGTGTGTGTGTGTGTGTTAGTTGTGGCGTGTGTGTGTGTGTGTGTTAGTTGTGGCGTGTGTGTGTGTGTGTTAGTTGTGGCGTGTGTGTGTGTGTGTTAGTTGTGGCGTGTGTGTGTGTGATAGTTGTGGCGTGTGTGTGTGTGATAGTTGTGGCGTGTGTGTGTGTGATAGTTGTGGCGTGTGTGTGTGTGATAGTTGTGGCGTGTGTGTGTGTGATAGTTGTGGCGTGTGTGTGTGTGATAGTTGTGGCGTGTGTGTGTGTGATAGTTGTGGCGTGTGTGTGTGTGATAGTTGTGGCGTGTGTGTGTGTGATAGTTGTGGCGTGTGTGTGTGTGTGATAGTTGTGGCGTGTGTGTGTGTGTGATAGTTGTGGCGTGTGTGTGTGTGTGATAGTTGTGGCGTGTGTGTGTGTGTGATAGTTGTGGCGTGTGTGTGTGTGTGATAGTTGTGGCGTGTGTGTGTGTGTGATAGTTGTGGCGTGTGTGTGTGTGTGATAGTTGTGGCGTGTGTGTGTGTGTGATAGTTGTGGCGTGTGTGTGTGTGTGATAGTTGTGGCGTGTGTGTGTGTGTGATAGTTGTGGTGTGTGTGTGTGTGATAGTTGTGGCGTGTGTGTGTGTGATAGTTGTGGCGTGTGTGTGTGTGTGATAGTTGTGGCGTGTGTGTGTGTGTGATAGTTGTGGCGTGTGTGTGTGTGAGACAGTTGTGGCGTGTGTGTGTGTGATAGTTGTGGCGTGTGTGTGTGTGAGACAGTTGTGGCGTGTGTGAGATAGTTGTGACGTGTGTGTGTGGTTAATGGTTATACTTGACTCTCAATCTCAACTTTGGTTCAGTTATTCTATGAGCAGGGTTTTTGTTACTTCAGATAACCCCCTTAGAGGTTATTTTCGCAAAACCGGCAATTTTAATGTATTTTTTTCATAGCTTTAACATATCTTAGTTACAGTCTTTTACAGATGAAACGTCACCATTTCCTTAGTGAACAATCTTTATGTTGATAATGAAAGACATCTCCCGCATGGCAATAGAACGCGGGCGTCTTACGCGACATCAGAGCAGTCCCCTTCTAGGACCTATTCTAACTCGTGTTACTCTCCTGACTCCCTCTGGGTGGCACTGGCGCTCCCCCTGTCTTCCCTTACTTCACACTGTCTCTGTCCCACCCAGCTGGCCTGTGTAGCCGGGGGCTCGGCGGCCTGCTGATAGAGCATTGTGTAGCGGAGGCTTTACAGCACTGATGCAGCACGCCGGGCCGGTTTTCCAGCTGGGAACGCAAGCTGGAGCGCCGAAGTCCTAACCAGAGCATCGTGCCGACGGCCCTCTGAGCGTCACACCTTTCATTAAACCAACTGAAACGGCAACGTTAGCTCTTTCCTGAGGACACTTTTACCGTCGGTTTCAGAACAGATTTTTAGTACTGTAGTTTGTGTTGTTTTCGAGTTTGTCATCGTATCAGTGTGGTAAACCCAACATTTTCCCACCTTTAATGTGACCTATAACGTGATGATTTCAATTGAAAAACAAACTGAAATCTTTGAGGATAACATTTTAAATTAAAAACTTACAATAACCTGGTTGCATTAGTGTGCACACCCTCTTTTAACTGGCGATGTGGCTGTGTTCAGAATTAACCAATCACAGTCAATCTCATGTTAAATAGATTTAATTACACAACTGCCATCATTTAAAGTGACTCTGGTTAATCACAAATAAAGGACAGCTGTTCCTGTAGGATTTTCTTGACATTTTCTTAGTTGCATCTCAGAGCAAAAACCATGGTCCACAGAGAGCTTCCAAAGCATTAGAGGGACTCATTGTTGTCCAAACTATTAGATATACCATGGAACACAGTGAAGGCAGTCATAATCAAGTGAAGAAAATATAGCACAACAGCGACATTACCAAGAAGAAGAAAGAAAACTGGTCAGGGAGGCTTCCAAGAGGCCTACAACAATAATAAAGGAGCTGCAGGAATTTCTGGCAGTACTGGCTGTGTGCTACATGTGACAACATCTCCCGTATTGTAATGTATGGGGTAGGGTGGCAAGACTGAAGACGTTTCTTAAGAAAAAAAACATCCAAGCCCGGCTGAAGTTTGCAAAAACAAACATCAAGTCTCCCAAGCATGTGAGAAAATGTGTTATGGTCAAGGTTGAACTTTTTGGCTATAACTCCGAAAAGTATGTTTGGTGCAAAAACACCAATGTGATGTGCCATGCTAACTGACTCCTACCCAAAAAGACTGAGCGCTGTAATAAAATCAAAAGATGCTTCAACAAAGTATTAGTTTAAGGGTGTGCACACTTATGCAACCAGGTTATTGTAAGGTTTTTTATTTTTGTTTTCCCCCTCAAAGATTTCAGTTTATTTTTCAATTTAATTATTCACGTTATCGATCACATTTAAGGTTGCACATCACAAAACCCTGGCATTTTCTGGGTGTGTAGACTTCATATTCACTGTGTGTTATTTTGGGGACCAAATCCAATGTTCTGGCTTCCTTACTTTCATCATATTACATGGATTGAAGATGTGAAATTGAACTAATAAAGGCGACCATGAACCGCAACAGACCCGTCTATTCAGGTTAGGGGTATGAGATTCAGACCCAACCACCCTACCACCCACACCCCCCCATGCCATGTTTATGGTTAGTCAGGGTGGGTGGGGCTGGGCTACTGAGCAGCTGTAGTGATGCCCCTGGCGGTATGGTTTTAACCAGGCAAGCCAAGGCAGTCTGCTTGCATTCTTCACCCACTCTCTTCTGCCCTACAGCCCCTGTCCTCCCCGGTCTGGGCTGGGTCGTTAGCGGTCTATCCAGATTCACGTGAATATTGCATAATGGCAGAATGTCACAATGCTGCAAACAAGACAAAAAGGACAAAAAGACCCCAGAATCCTGTGACAGAATGTTATTGCAGACTGATTCCAAAAATATTTTCGGAATTCTATACTTTTGGACTTTCTTGAAGTTGATCACAAGGTCCTAGTCATATATATATATATTATTTACTGATGGCATGGACATTGTTTGATTATAAAGTATAATTTGTGTACTTGAAGACTGTATAACATGAGTTTGATACAGTACATCAAAGTACACATATGCATATAGTTCCAGTCAAACGTTTTGAAATCTAAACATTCAATCATTCATCTCAGTCAATCTTTAACATTTCTAAGCCATTGAAAGTTTGTTGAAGTGCAGTCGAAAAAAGCCATCAAGTGCTATGATGAAACTGTCTCTCATGAGGACCGTCAGGGAACTAAAATAAATGCTTCACAGACTATAATTAATAGACACACCTTAATATTAACTTTTCAGAAGAGACTGCGTACATCAGACCTTTATGGTTGAATTGCTGCAAATAAACTTCTACTGAAGACTCTTCCTTGTGTCCAAAAACATGACAAAATGAACATATGACCAGTGGAAATCTGTTCATGGGTCTGATTAGTGCGTATTTGCGATTTTACATTTTAAAATCAAAAACTTTGACAATAGTAGACACAAAGTTGGTGAACAGATCATCTCTAAATGTGTGGTTCCCACCACCAAGCATGGAGGAGGAGGTGTAATGGTGTGGTGGTGCTTTGCTGGTGACACTGTCTCATTTATTTGGCTATTATGGCATTCTGCAGCAATACGCTCTCCCATGTGGTTTGTGCGTATTCAGATACCTTCCAGCGGATTTATATCCAGGGAAAATTATGTGAAAGACTGGTAATCCGGTAAACAGGAAAATCCACAATTTTTAATTCAACCTGTTAGTGAATTCCTGAACCTGTGTATGCTTTCTAAACTGTTGGACACTCTGTGCCAAAACGGAGCACAAAAAACATCCTTCTCAGGTGGCTTTGGGCTTTGCCAAGCCGGAGGTAGGCCAGAGCTGGGGTAACAGGACAGACCAGACGTTCCCAGGGACACTAGAGCCAGCCACACATCCCCGGGCCACAGTCGAGCCCGGCACAGCCTAAGAGACCGAGACAACCTTCCATCTCCCGGTCTCCCGGGCTGGGCCCGTGAGTTGCACAGACTGGGTTGTCTCCTGGAACAGTGCTGTAGGCCATGCACAGCAGCGCTGCTCCACACTTTACTATACAAACCTGGAGAGGTTCCTCAGGTTCCACCACTAGCTGCCATTCTGTAAACCAAAAAACTGCCTTACTGGGGAACTTGAGCACAAACTGGGGGCAGTGGCAGGTCGGCTGCAGAGGTTTTAGTGAGTAATTAAATTCATGTCCATGAAAGCAATAATGGGATTTTACCCGGCTGCATGCAAGCATGTTGGAAGGTGATTATTAATCACTACTCTTCTGGAACTCCTTACACACGTTGAATCAAAGAAAAAAAGAAATTCTAATTGATAATTGGCGGTTATGCGTGTCTTTCTTTGCGTTTGTGTGTGTGTGAGAGTGCCTCAGTTCAGTCTTCAGTTAGCCTGGGAGCCAGCAGATGGTGTCCTTTCACCAGGTCAGCGGGGAGGCCTGAGCTCGGCCCTCTCTGCCATCCATCCATCCAGCAGCGGGCAGAGCGCAGGCATCAGTGGACCTTGGCCAGCCAGTCATCCAGCCAGCCATCCAGCCAGCCTGGACGGGGGGGAGCGCCCAGCGCTAAGCTGTATTAAAAACCTAATTAAGTTGTGTGCCAGTAAATGTAGGGCAGTTATTGGATTTGCTGCTTTAGCTGCTGGACGGGCCCCTAATTTAATCAGACCCCCATTGTGATTGCTGCTTCGGAGGAGCTCTCCCTCCCTCTATCGTCAGTTTGAGTTTTAACCCCCCGTTTCATCCCTGTCCTCAACTTCACCTCTCCTCGGTGGCCTCGGTTGGGGTTACGTCAGCCAGGTTTGAGACTGCTTGTTTGGGCCAGAGGTGGTTTGGTTGGGATTGAGGTGATCAGGTTGAAGTTGTTGTGTTTTTTAGGTGGGTGGTTGGGGATTAACCTATTCTTGTTGTGGTTTAGTTGAGTTTAGGGTTTAGGGGGTTGGGTCGACGGGGTTGGGTCGACGGGGTTGGGTCCAGGGGGTTGGGTCGACGGGGTTGGGCCGAGGGGGTTGGGTCGGAGTTAAGGTATTTTGGTTTGGGATAATGCTGCTAAGTTGTGATTGAGGTGGGGTGGGGGTGGTGCTAACTGAGGTGGGGTGGGTGTGGTGCTAACTGAGGTGGGGTGGGGGTGGTGCTAACTGAGGTGGGGTGGGGGTGGTGCTAACTGAGGTGGGGTGGGGGTGGTGCTAACTGAGGTGGGGTGGGTGTGGTGCTAACTGAGGTGGGGTTAGGGGCGGTGCTAACTGAGGTGGGGTTAGGGCGGTGGGCTGAGGTGGGGTGGGGGTGGTGCTAACTGAGGTGGGGTGGGGGTGGTGCTAACTGAGGTGGGGTGTGGGTAACTGGGGTGGGGTGGGCGTGGTGCTAACTGAGGTGGGGTGGGCGTGGTGCTGAGGTGGGGTTAGGGGCGGTGCTAACTGAGGTGGGGTGGGCGTGGTGCTAACTGAGGTGGGGTGGGCGTGGTGCTAACTGAGGTGGGGTGGGGTTAGGGGGGTGCTAACTGAGGTGGGTGGGGGTGGTGCTAACTGAGGTGGGGTTAGGTGGGGGGGGGCGGTGCTAACTGAGGTGGGGTGGGGGTGGTGCTAACTGAGGTGGGGTGGGGTGGGGGTGGGGTGGGCGTGGTGCTGAGGTGGGGTTACTGAGGTGGGGTAGGGGGTGAGGTGGGGTGGGGGTGGTGCTAACTGAGGTGGGGTGGGCGTGGTGCTAACTGAGGTGGGGTTAGGGTGGATTAGGGTCAATAGGATTGTGTAATTAATAGGCTAATGTGTCAGATTGAAACGGTATGTTTCTCAAGGTGGCGTTGCAAATTAGCATTTTAGAAGGAATTAGTGCTACTGTTACAGGTCAGGTGTAAGAAGCTTTTATCCAAGCTGTTACAAATGTAATTTTATAATTATTATTACAGTTTTATCAGTCAAGGAATCGATGAGGTTTTCCCTTGTTCTAGAAACATTTCAATTTTTATTTTTGACCACTTATTCAGATCAGTGATTAAGCTGATTCGGTTTCATGTTTTCCTTTTACCCGATCAGTTTCGAATTCAGTAGTCTGGCGTAATACATTTTGTGAAAAATGCAAAGCGTCATCTACGTACGGAAGTTTCATGCATTATCCACTCAAACGGCAGCAAGAAAAGCGCTGTACAGAACAGATTGTTGTCGTAGCGCCGAACCTCTTAAAGAATCTTCCTCCATCCCTGCGTGGTTCCTGTGGAGCATCTCTGGAACTCTCCGGAGCTCGGCGTGTGTTCCGCGACGGCTCGCTCCCTGCTGTGTGTCCATGTGGGGGCGGGGGCCGGCTGACGCAGGCTGCATCCTCAGCTCTGACAGCTCGTTGCCAGACTCTGGAGGCCAGGCGAGGGGGAGTCAGCAGCTCCAGCCTCCAGCGCAGCAGGGACAAGCCCGAGACAAGCTGGCCAGTGCAGCCTGGGCCATGCAGGGCCGGCGTGCTCCAGCTCTCACGGAGGGGGTAGCGAGGGCCGCCTGCTCTTCCTGCCTTCCCACTGCACAGACGGCACTGCCCCAGCCAGCAGGAGAGGGGCATCTGTCTCCCCCCTTCAGCAACAGCTAGAGGCCTCCCCTCGACCGGCGCCTACTGGGCTGGAGGAGTACATCCCCTCCCCTGGGTGCCCAGCCCCCTCCTCAGCTCCACCATGGCCCTGGCGACGTGCCCTCCTGGGGGATCTGGGACACTGGGAACCGGCCTGAAACTCCTCTGATCCAAGAAGCAGCGGATGACTAGACCCCATAACAGTCACTCTATGCCAGGGACAGTCAGCTAATGAGTTAGCCTTTCCCACAACTATAGAGGTGTACTGAACTGGGTATTGGGTAGCAGGTATGCTAATACAACAGGTTATTCTGAGCCAGCTCTATAATTGGGTGCTGTGTTGAGGCTAATCTGACCAGTGAGACTTTTCAGGGTATTCCCAGCCTTAGTTGAGTTGAATGCATTCAGTGTGTTGGTGTTGGGGTGAATGGCAAGCTGGAAACCTGTTGTACCTTCAAACTGCCCACATGTTGGTGTCAAGAACCAGACGTAGATGTAGAACCTAATCAACGGCCCATACAGTGGCCCATACAGTGGCCCATACAGTGGCCCGTACAGGGGCCCGTACAGGGGCCCATACAGGGGCCCATACAGTGGCCCATACAGTGGCCCGTACAGGGGCCCGTACAGGGGCCCATACAGGGGCCCATACAGCGGCCCGTACAGGGGCCCAGTACAGGGGCCCATACAGTGGCCCATACAGTGGCCCGTACAGTGGCCCGTACAGGGGCCCATACAGTGGCCCATACAGTGGCCCATACAGGGGCCCATACAGGGGCCCATACAGGGGCCCATACAGTGGCCCATACAGTGGCCCATACAGGGGCCCATACAGGGGCCCATACAGTGGCCCATACAGTGGGGGCCCATACAGTGGCCCATACAGTGGCCCCGTAGGGGCCCATACAGGGGCCCGTCCAGGGGCCCATACAGGGGCCCATACAGTGGCCCATACAGTGGCCCATACAGTGGTACAGGGGCCCATACAGTGGCCCATACAGGGGCCCATACAGTGGCCCGTACAGGGGCCCATACAGTGGCCCATACAGGGGCCCATACAGGGCCCATACAGGGGCCCATACAGTGGCCCATACAGTGGCCCATACAGGGGCCCATACAGTGGCCCATACAGGGGCCCATACAGGGGCCCATACAGGGGCCCATACAGTGGCCCATACAGGGGCCCATACAGGGGCCCATACAGGATGATAGATGTGAATGGTTGCTATCGAACTAGTCTGTCATATCAATGTTGTTTGTCAGACATGTCTGAACTTACTGTAGATTTGTTTACTATAAAAGATCTGTCTGTCTGTCTTAGGATGCAGCAGTTGGATCAGCACAGTCAGTCCAGTGCCCAGCAGGTCATGGAGCTGCTTGCCAGACAGAACCAGTTAATGGAGGAGCGCCACCTACTCACTGAGGAGATGCATAACCTACGCATACAGGTACCATGTATGTCATTAATACGTAGAGGGACAGTCACAGCCATGTATGTCATTAATATGTACAGGTACAGTCACAACCATGTATGTCATTAATACGTACAGGTGCATTCACAACCATGTATGTCATTAATACGTAGAGGTACAGTCACAACCATGTATGTCTTTAATACGTAGAGGTACAGTCACAACCATGTATGTCATTAATACGTAGAGGTACAGTCACAACCATGTATGTCATTAATACATAGAGGGACAGTCACATCCATGTATGTCATTAATATGTACAGGTACAGTCACAACCATGTATGTCATTAATATGTACAGGTACAGTCACAACCATGTATGTCATTAATACGTACAGGTACAGTCACAACCATGTATGTCATTAATACGTACAGGTACAGTCACAACCATGTATGTCATTAATATGTACAGGTACAGTCACAACCATGTATGTCATTAATACGTACAGGTACAGTCACAACCATGTATGTCATTAATATGTACAGGTACAGTCACAACCATGTATGTCATTAATACGTACAGGTACAGTCACAACCATGTATGTCATTAATATGTACAGGCACAGTCACAACCATGTATGTCATTAATACGTACAGGCACAGTCACAACCATGTATGTCATTAATATGTACAGGTACAGTCACAACCATGTATGTCATTAATATGTACAGTCAGTTAGTCCATTTGCTCACCCCTGTACCTCAAACAGAGAGACAGTGTGACTGTGAAGTGAATGAGAGAAAGACGGAGGGAAAGAGAGAGCGAGGGATAGAGTGAGACAGCGAGAGAAAACAGCTGGTAGCAAGGGCCGCACATCTCGCCAGACTAGGCGCTTCACAGATGCTCTTCCAGATTGCTGCTAAAGGCGTGTCAGAGACAGAGAGGAAGAGACGCGAAGGCTGACATTCTTAAGAGCTTACGGAGAAAGCGGAGAGCCCTGCCGAGTGCCTCTGCTCTCAGCTGCTCTAATGCTGCCGTGCTGTTGTTTTTATCAGGACAACTGGCAGCGTTAGCACTTCTGGATTTCCCTCGGAGCATTACTCTAACAACCAACAAATGTGCTGCTCAAAAGAACAGCACAGACATCAGAGTAGATGCTATTGGAATTTTACTGCAACTTAAGTCAGTCTTATTTGAGGGCAAAAACCTGAAGCCACACTAGATTGACTAATGTGTAGATAAAATCACCAGTTGATTTTAGTAATGTCTAGATTATATTTCCAGTTTAGTCTAGTATTGTGTAGATTATATTTCTAGTTTAGTCTAGTATTGTGTAGATTATATTTCCAGTTTGTTATAGTATTGTGTAGATTATATTTCCAGTTTAGTCTAGTAATATGTAGATTATATTTCCAGTTTAGTCTAGTAATGTGTAGATTATATTTCCAGTTTAGTCTAGTAATGTGTAGATTATATTTCCAGTTTAGTCTAGTATTGTGTAGATTATATTTCCAGTTTAGTCTAGTAATGTGTAGATTATATTTCCAGTTTAGTCTAGTAATGTGTAGATTATATTTCCAGTTTAGTCTAGTAATGTGTAGATTATATTTCCAGTTTAGTCTAGTAATGTGTAGATTATATTTCCAGTTTAGTCTAGTATTGTGTAGATTATATTTCCAGTTTAGTCTAGTAATGTGTAGATTATATTTCCAGTTTAGTCTAGTAATGTGTAGATTATATTTCCAGTTTAGTCTAGTAATGTGTAGATTATATTTCCAGTTTAGTCTAGTAATGTGTAGATTATATTTCCAGTTTAGTCTAGTAATGTGTAGATTATATTTCCAGTTTAGTCTAGTATTGTGTAGATTATATTTCCAGTTTAGTCTAGTATTGTGTAGATTATATTTCCAGTTTAGTCTAGTAATGTGTAGATTATATTTCCAGGTTGTTTTCTTATCTCTCCTCTCTATTTCTCCAGTTACCTGGTAATACTAGGAGACCTGACAGCTTGTCCACATGACACTTCTCCCTCGTTGTGCCTCGAGCAACATACTTATTGTGGACATAGAAGATATGATCAATTCAGCTGTGTGCTTTCTCCTAGTCAGGTCACTGATCTGCCTACTGGGGTATTGTGCCACACAATGGGTGTGTGAGGGAAAACCGGTTGGTTTTGGGCATCATAGTGTGTGTTTGTGTGTGTGTAATAGAGGTGCAATGTGACGCAGCAGAGACTGGTGGCTATGACATATCAGGACTGGTTAAGTTGTGGATTAGCACGAGGAGGAGCTCTGGCTAAGTGTAGCCAGTCTCTTGTCATGGATACTTTATCAAACGGCACCACCTTAGCCATGCATGAACAACTGTGTGTGTGTGTGTGCGTGCGTGCATGCGTGTGCGGGGGTGTGTGTGTGTGCGTGTTCGGGGGTGTGTGTGTGTGCGTGTTCGGTGTGTGTGTGTGCGTGTGTGTGTGTGTGCGGGGGTGTGTGTGTGTGCGGGGTGTGTGTGTGTGCGGGGGTGTGTGTGTGTGCGTGTTCGGGGGTGTGTGTGTGCGTGCATGTTTGTGCGGGGGTGTGTATGTGTGTGCGTACGTGTTCGGGGGTGTGTGCGTGCGTGTGGTATGTGAGGTTAGGTTAATAAGGGTTTTATAGATTTCCATAGAGAAAAATCCCCCAATGACACTGGCAGGTTTTTGTATCGATGTTTTAATATTAAAATAATTGTGTGTTGTAAAATGTTGTTTCAATATTTGATATGAATTTAAATTTGAATAAATATTTACATGCAGTGTTTTGAATATTACTCAATGTGAAGTGTGTAGTGTGATCTGTTTCCTGAATTCCAATACGATGTAGTCAGAGCAGAAGTGACAGAAATGCCAGATTGACAATTTGCTTTATTCAAGCCGTCTGTAGGAAGAAAAATGTGCATCCCTTTCATATATACTAAGTGTAAAAATACTAAGGATGTACAATGTACAAAAACTGATCCTTGCAGATCACATCCTTTTCACATCTCCGTTAGTCCCATTTGCCAGAAGTAAACCTTTGTTTTTCTTTACATAAGACAGACAGTAATACAATAGTTGTTTCCTATTTGAGACCGTCCGTCAACCCTTCTGCTTAAAAATTCATAACCATATGACTAGATATTTTATGTATCTAATGAGAGAGCTAGCATTGTCAAGAAAATGTCAAACATAATTAAAAGTTATTACATTGCTGTTGGGAACATTGAGGTGGAAAATCGGTTATTTAGACCCTACAGTTAGTAATGATAGATTACATATTTTTATTTGTCAGAGTGGACAAAATTGCACGGCTTACTTTTGTGTACGGCAGTGGGAACATTGAGGTGGAAAATCTTGACCTTTGAACTAAACGCTTCAGGCCGTGGTAGGGAACACCCCCGCAGAAAGAAACATTTGTATTTCGTATGTTGACGTTTTACCTAAAAGACCCCAGTTAAAATTTGTAAATTCCAGTCTCCGGTGTTGAGAATGGAGTTCTACTGCCAAGATTCAACCCACAGGTGGAATTGAGTGAGCTCCATATTCACGACACTGGCGGATCCAGTAGTTGAGATCTAGTCGGTGTAACTCTCCCTTTTGTCATCACACTTTCCTATATGCTTCATTATGTCAATAAAAAAATAACAATAAAAGACGACAATAAAGCCTGGACTGTTTGTCTGGACTCATTATTTTCATTGGTTGTATTTTGTTCTGTTTCTTTCTTTACAAATGCTTTTTTTGAAGTAAGGTGTATTTATTTGACATTCTCATAAAAGGAGCAATGAACTTGAAAGTGCTGACAGCCTTATGACAGTTTTATGTCTTTTTGGCCTGTGTTGAGAATGGCTCTGGGAAAGTATAGACTGTGTCCCTTCTGCATGCAACACAACATTCCCCTTTAAATCCCTTCACATGATACATGATACAAGTGCATATTCATAAATTACATTGAAGTATTTCACAGTCAGAATAGAAAATGGTGACGTTGTCTGTGTCTGAAGCGGTGGAACCGTCAGCTCTGTACCCCAAACTGAAAAGAATTGCTGAAAAATTCAAATGTAATATAACAATAATTTCCTGCTGTGCAGAGACTGTTGTCTAAGTGACAACACTTAAATGCCCCACCACTGTGGTTATATTTCCCACTCCAGCTCTTAAAACATTATCTTCCACAATTCTGTCATTTCTTAACTGTCTCAACAAAGTGTCAGAATACACCCCAAAATGATTGACAATTAAATAAAAAATGTATCTAGTAATTTCCATACCAATGTACGGGTTCCAGTTATATTCACAAATGAATGTCCCACATTAAAATCTATTTCAATATGCATAAAAAAGACAATTTGGCAATTAGTTTTACATTTAACATGCTTTAAAAATATATATTTTTCTGTATGGGGTGAACCAAGGGCGTTAACATAGGATGGCATAGATGAATGTCAACATACAGCATGCAAATAATGACTGCAAATAACACAGAACCCTGATCATTTGGACAAATACAAACAGAAGGAATTAGCTGCTTTTTAATTTCTGAAGGTAGGTTTGTCCATTTCCTTAGTTTTTCTTAGTATTTCCTTAAAGGGGGTGAGAACCGGTGGCATCTAATCTCCATAGTCTCATCACGTGTGTTCAAAAAGTCTGTAGGTGACTACCTAATCACTGATCTACAAATTATCTTGCATCATAATAACTCATTATTTGTAGATCAGTCTGTCAGTCACAATTTAGCAATTATGGTTTGGATCTTCTTGACCCAGCCTCTCACAAGATGTTTTTTAACAAACCGATTCTAGCATGATGCAAAAATGCACAATTTTAGTTCTGGGTTTCAGAAATTATAATTTATACTAGAATGACCAGAATGTTGGAGAATTTTGCATCATTATTATAATATATGCCGCAGTACTGAGAAACAAAACATTATGACAGCTAAACATAAAACAATTAGCTCTCAACCGTTTTTAATAATAAAAAATAAAAAACAATCATTGTCCAATGATAAAAAAGAGTTCCTTAAATAAAACTGTATCAAAAAATTATTCAAGCCATCAAATCCAACCTCCATTTCCTCTCCATTAACTCCATGTTTTTATTTACTGAAACATTTGGACAGACTTACGATCAGAGCAAACCCAGTTGAACGCATAGTGACAGGACAGTTGTTCAGCAGTTGGTCTGCAATGTATTCTCAATGCACACATTATTGGCAGTATTAAAAAATAGGTCAACTTAGTCATTGATAATAAACTGCTTAGACAAATAATAAGTACGTACTAAATTGTATTTGACAGTTTCAGCTTACGAGAAGCAATAATTTCCTACTTGCATCACTGCTGGACTGGACATTCATCCTGCTATACCTCCTTCACCCTGCTATACCTCCTTCACCCTGCTATTCCTCCTTCACCCTGCTATTCCTCCTTCACCCTGCTATTCCTCCAACGTGCAACTGTAAAACCAACTTTAATGCCAATTAATGTATTGCCTGTGTTATTCATTCGTATGTCTGAAGTGACTTGTTCTAGCAGCAGAGGTAAAGAAAAAAACAGCATTAACGTGAAAATGGGTCCATAATTTCTTGTAATAAAGTACATAATGTTAGCGTGTTGTGTATTTCAATGTATTAGAGGATTGACGACGACAGTAGCTTCGTACTAGATGAAATGTAAAGAAAGTGGAAGCCTAGAAAGCCCTTACATTTGTGTAGAAGACGACTTAAAGGTTTTAAACCCACAGACACATTTCAGGTTAGAGAACATACCGTTATGTTAAAGAGAGAAGCCCCTGAAATGCACAAGTCTTATGGAACATGTTTAATAATACTACCTCAGAATTGAAAGAACTCTTTAATTTGCTGTCCGCTCTGTCTTTTCATCATCATCATATTTTGGTAAGAGAACAAAAAGACAAAACAAAATATCAAAAGAAAACAACAAGGCCTTTGCGTCTACATTCTTTAGCCATTAGTTGAGGTGCCTTTTTTATCCAGACAAAAAGACTGGACATTACTCCTAATCATATAAACAAGAACAATATACAAATGAACAAATAAATAAAACCATAGGAAGCCGTTTCTATGGTGCAAATTAAACAACATCAATGCCATCAAATAATATTGCAGTTCTCTAGATCCAGGTCCAAATATTACAAGTCATTCAGCCTTCAGATGGTCTTAGCACTGCCCACCAAACCTCATTTGCTCCTCCCCTTACACAATCAAGGAGGAGCAACTGACAATAAACAGTGTCCATCTTACATTTCTCCATCACATCTATGAAGGTGCGTTTTGGAAAGCTTTTACTACCTAGTGATGATATGTCTAAAATAAAGCTTGGCAAAGCCTATTTACATAATTTTCTGTCATGGGAAGAGTCTACCGATAAAATTGGGTTCTGACCAGAACACATGTACCTATACTTCTCTACATCTCTCCAGCCAGACAGACCTGTACCTTGCTGTTTCTGCCAACGCATAGCTCAGATTCACAGGAGTTTACAGTGAACAGTTGTGTCTTTAGACTCTCTCGGACCTCTAGACAAAGTAAATTAACTTTTACTTCCATTCGATACATAGCATTGGCAATTTGGCATAGCAACATCCCAAAAGCAAGCACACTATTCAAACAACTGATTTCACAGAGGAGAAAGTGAAAATCACAGCTTATCAACAGACAGAAAAGTTTTCTTTTTGAGCACACCTTAAATATCTTATATTAACATGACACAACAGTTTAATATCTGAGACTACCGCCAGAGTCCGTGAGAAGTAGTGGAGGTGGTTTGTATTGATAGCTCCTATGGTTTGACCTGCAGATTAAAAGCAATAGTAGCTATTTGTAGTAGCTATTAGTAGTAGCGGTTATCTGTTGAATACTGTATTGAACACAGATTGATCTCTGTGAAGCCTGAGTGAACCGTTTTCTGGCAGTTTTTTTGACCCCCCCCCAAAAAAAAACTGCAATTAATTCTATACACACAACACACCAAGGAATACAGTGTAAACTCGAAAAGCGAAGACAGAAAAAATACTTTTTTTATAAAAACGTTTTGCGGATTATCACAGAGCGGACACATGGAGAATCTCCCGTGAATCTCAAGCTATGTTACACTAATTTGAAATTGAATTGGTGTCTCCAACAGCAGATAGAAATGTATCTCAGTTAGAAAAAAATAACCCAAAGAACTAAAGACACAACACAACCAACCCATTTAACCCCTCGAGTCCGGTTGCAATGCTTTATGTGCCATCTCGTAAGAAACCAACTCCAAATGCACCGTTAACTCTTAGGAACGACCAACTGAGCTTAACTTCTGTCTGACCATGCGTGCAAAATTCCAATGGAAAAAAACATTGACAAAAACATATGGTTCCCATGGCTCTCTATGAAATGGCAGAACCCGCATGGAGAGAGGAGGGGTTAGGTTGGTTTTAAGCTGTCATTTTCCACAGGTACCCCTTCCAATGGCGGCGATGGTCACTGGACATAGCTCTCATTCTCTCCCGCTTGCGGAGTAGGAGAATTGAGGGAAGTGTGGTCTCCTTTCGTTGTCCATGCAGTCCAACCCGTCTTCATCAACTTGGAGGGAGATAACAGGAGATTAGCCTCTTAAATTGTGTCCATGAACTGAACCGTTTTGTAATGATTAGATTTCCCCCACGTTCATTGACCATGGTCAAAGTAGGACTAAAATGACAGCAAAATACATGTAGGAACAAAAAAACATACTGGAGTAGGAGAGAACACTACGGTTATCATTTGACTGAATTTACTGAACTGGTTTCAGAACTGTGATGAAACTAACATCCTAAATAGCAGAGGTGCGGTACAAAGAGACAGTGGTTTACATTTAAAAGCCACAAAGTTCAACAAGTAAATTAAGACCCACTCACATTTCTCTGGGGGAGTTATTGTAATAGTCTGCGCCGTGAATTCTTCGTCGAAATATCTGGTATCTGTCTCCGATGACACCTGAGGCTTAAAGGGAGGTAGGAGCTGGGCAGGAGGAGACATGAACCATAATGTCACAGTGCCATCACAAGTTGACACTTCCCACAATGCATTTCACATCCATCTGCTATCAGGGTTTGGGTATCGCGTCGCATGTCTCTGTGACTGTCAAGTACTGAAAGAACGAGGACGACGTTCATCTGACCAGACCAAATAGTTATCATTAACTCTAAGGATGTGAACTGTCTCTAGGGAAATGGCCGGATCCCTGTAGAAACGACTAATATGGATGTAGCATATCATACAACTAGTATAAACGACTAATATGAATGTAGCATATCATACAACTAGTATAAACCACTAATATGAATGTAGCATATCATACAACTAGTATAAACCACTAATATGAATGTAGCATATCATACAACTAGTATAAACCACTAATATGAATGTAGCATATCATACAACTAGTATAAACGACTAATATGAATGTAGCATATCATACAACTAGTATAAACGGCTAATATGGATGTAGCATATCATACAACTAGTATAAACGACTAATATGGATGTAGCATATCACACAACTAGTATAAACGACTAATATGGATGTAGCATATCATACAACTAGTATAAACGACTAATATGGATGTAGCATATCATACAACTAGTATAAACGACTAATATGGATGTAGCATATCATAC
This sequence comes from Dallia pectoralis, assembly GCA_029465975.1. Taxonomy (NCBI): domain Eukaryota; kingdom Metazoa; phylum Chordata; class Actinopteri; order Esociformes; family Umbridae; genus Dallia; species Dallia pectoralis. The sequence continues at coordinate 9,491,689 of CM055764.1, read as the reverse complement.
AACTAGTATAAATGACTAATATGGATGTAGCATATCACACAACTAGTATAAACGACTAATATGGATGTAGCATATCATACAACTAGTATAAACGACTAATATGGATGTAGCATATCATACAACTAGTATAAACGACTAATATGGATGTAGCATATCATACAACTAGTATTATAGACATTAGATACCTTCTTATCATAAACATCTTGCCAGTCGATTCCAGCAAAAAAACTGTGTCGCATGATTTCTTTTGCGTCATCTGGACCTCCTCCAAGTCTGTGGGAAGAAATAACAACAGTTGCAGCAGATTCTTTAGGCCCTGTAAGTTGCGAGGTGAAGATGGATCGGACCATTTGGTCAAGCACATCCTACAGATACTCAACGGTTTGAGGACTATGGAATTTGGAGGCAACACCTAGAACTCATGTAAGCGCGTTCCTCAAAAGTGTTGTTACATGGTTGGTTTGGTGTACAGAAGACATCATTATGTCTGTACTGTAGTTGTCCACATTTTGTCATGAACAGATCGAATAAGCAAAGGGAGTCGGTTGGAACTTTTTGACAGGAAGGTCATCTGTAAAAACAAGTGCATGATAAAACTGGTCATGAGGACGGCCACAGGAAAGTAAAACCCAGAGTTACCTCCGCTGCAGTGGATACGTTTATTAGAGATTATCAGCCTCAGAAATCTCAACATTCACCGTTTAAAGGAGATCACGCATGAATCAGGCCGAAAGTATATGATCGAATTGCTGCAAAGAAACCACCACTAAAGGCGACCAATACCACATAGAGACTTGCTTGAGCGTTAGACTGGTGGAAATGTGACTTTTGATCTGATAAGTCCGAATGTGAGATTTTCGTTTTAACCACCGTGTCTTTGTGAGACACAGAGTGGGTGAACGGATGATCTGTGCATGTGTGGTTCCCACTGTGAAGCATGGAGGCGGTGTGATGGTGCGTTGCTGGTGACACTGTCTGTGATGTATTTAGAAGGCACATTCAACCGACATGGCTACCACAGCATCACCAAGAAGGAGATCACTGGTACTGCATCAGATCAACTGTACTGCACTTTGAAGCATCTAAAATATAACTGGATTTTGAACTTTTTTAGTTACTTCATTACTCCATATTTGTCATTTCATAGTTTGTATGTCTATAAAATTGTTCTACAATGCAGAAAAAAATCAGAATCAGATAGATTTTTATTGCCAAGTAAGCTAACAACAAACAAGTCCTATTGTTGTGGGAAAGGAACTGTTCTCGTTGCAGTATTTAAGTATTTAAGGTTTGCATAATGTCCATATTCACACTTCATTATGTATATTTTGTAGCTATGTATATTCTGTATATTCTGTTGTAATTCAGTTTTTTTGTTCTTCTAACTACGTAGATGTTGCTTGCCATGTCATAAGAATTTCATTGTGCAGTCTGATGCAAGTCATTCTGTACACATGACAATAAAATACTTTGACTTTGACAGTGGGGTGATTTCTGAATAGTCCATTTCCAGGAATTAGCCTCAATCTTTGCTGCCCGCCTCATCGTCCTGGAGGTGTGTAGGTCGCATAGTGACGGCAAATTGCATCCAATGACCTGTCTGGAGAGCGGATTATGTGCAGCCTGCCCTGGTCCTTGAAAGCTGCAGTGTACCAATAGAAGAGGTCAGACTGGACTCAATGATGGCAGTTTAAAAGTTCATTATCTTTTTTATCATCATCTTTGACATGAGAAGGTGTGTCCAAACATTTGACTGGTTGTGTACACTGATACTAATACTTCAAGCCCTGTAAGTTGCAAGGGTCAGACATGTTGGTCCAGCACGTCCCACAGATGCTCAATTGGATTGCGATCTGGGGAATTTGGAGGGCAGGGCAACGCTGTGAACTCTTCATCATGTTCCTAAAATAATTCCTGAACAATGTGTGCATTGTGGCAGGGCACCTTATCCTACTGAGAAACTACTGCCATCATGAATACTGTTGAAATGAAGAGGTTTACCTGGTCTGCATTGTTTATGTAGGTGGCACATGTCAGATGTATGTCCACATGAATGGCTTGTCATCTTCCCACTGTGCCATCACTTCCCCAGGTTAACAGAGCATTCGTACACGGTGGTGCACAAGACGTAAGAAAAAAACGTAATCATCGGACCAGGCAACCTTCTTATACTCCCAGGTCCAGTAGTCATTGTCAAAAGCACCTAGACTGGGCAGTGGACTGGTGTCAGCATATACAGCCGGATGTGATGCATAAAACAGTTCTGCGACTTGTGCCGCAGTAGGCCTTCTTTTACTTTGAACAAGACAGGATAGCTTTCATTTCACATTGATGAGCCTCGGGTGCCCAATACCCGGTCGCCGGTTTGTGGTTCACCACTGCTGACCAGGAGCAGCTCACAAGCCTCGCTATTACACAGATACTCTGACCCAGGCATCTGGCCATACTATTTTGGCCCTGAACAACATCGCTCAGGTATTTACTCCTGCCCATTTCTCCTGCATCCAACACATTGACTATTGTTCGCTCAAATCTACCCAGACCGTAACACATCACCCTGATATGTCTTGGGTGATCAGTGTATTTTGTGTGTATAACCCGACCCCCATTTAGCTTGTGACCTGATGCCTGATACTCTTCATCACTTATGTGCCATCAGTAGACAAAAATACAATCCTTGACCAACCCAGTACACACCTGCATTATTATACACTTGAACCATTCCATGGTGCTACTACTGATGTCATAGTTTGAAAATATAAACAAATAAATATAGTTTAACTGCATGACAAACTAACTTCACCCCAATATTGAATTGACTCTACTAAATATAACCAGGTTAGGTAGCCCAAACTTTTTCACCCGGAACCTTTCAATCATTGGGGAACACATGCTCTATCCTTCTGGGCATGTGTCATGTCTAATCTTAAAGATACAAGCACCTTCCTTCATCACCAATTTCTCACACCTTTCTTGTTGCAGACGGAATACCTAATTGATTTCAAGCACATTTTCTGCACAACTACACATTGCAATGTCTTACAGGTGTTAAACCTTAAAAAAAATAAACAAACAAAAAGTGCAAATATTAGCTGACATTGACTGCTTGAATGGACATTTTTTTGAACATTTTCTAGTTATAATTATCTCTGTTAGGTCTTCAATAACAACTGCTCTGCATTCTACTGTTACTATAAGAGGGTGTTGGTTATGTTACTATAACCACCTAGGGCAGCACCCCCTGTAACCCACCTAGGGCAGCACCCCCTGTAACCCACCTAGGGCAGCACCCCCTGTAACCCACCTAGGGCAGCACCCCTGTAACCCACCTAGGGCAGCACCCCCTGTAACCCACCTAGGGCAGCACCCCCTGTAACCCACCTAGGGCAGCACCCCCTGTAACCCACCTAGGGCAGCACCCCCTGTAACCCACCTAGGGCAGCACTCCCTGTAACCCACCTAGGGCAGCACCCCCTGTAACCCACCTAGGGCAGCACCCCCTGTAACCCACCTAGGGCAGCACCCCTGTAACCCACCTAGGGCAGCACTCCCTGTAACCCCCTAGAGCAGCACCCCCTGTAACCCACCTAGGGCAGCACCCCCTGTAACCCACCTAGGGCAGCACCCCCTGTAACCCACCTAGGGCAGCACCCCCCCTGTAACCCACCTAGGGCAGCACTCCCTGTAACCCCTAGGGCAGCACCCCCTGTAACCAACCTAGGGCAGCACCCCTGTAACCCACCTAGGGCAGCACAGCCCCTGTAACCCACCTAGGGCAGCACCCCCTGTAACCCACCTAGGGCAGCACCCCCTGTAACCCACCTAGGGCAGCACCCCCTGTAACCCCCCTAGGGCAGCACCTCACTGATTGAAAACTACCAGGATTAGAGTCTGACTGATAAGAAGATATTAGTGTGTTAGGATCCACTTTAGCTACTGCACATTATAGATTAAACAACAAACTAATATAGAATGAACAACACACTGTTATAAATTAAACAACACACTAATATAGATTATACACACACTAATATATTAAACCACACACAAATATATAAACTAAACAACACACTATTATAGAATAAACAACCCACTAATATATTAAACAACACACTAATATAGATTAAACACATTAATATATTAAACAACACACTAATATATTAAACAACACACTAATATACATTAAACAACACATTAATATACATTAAACACACACTAAATATTATACAACACACAGTCGCTATTCCATTTAACTGAAATACATGTATAAAATAAGGCTATATTCTGCCCAGCAGGACTGACGTAGTACCTTTTGTTGGGGTCTTTTATGAGAAGTCCTGACAGCAGTGACTTGGCGTCTGATGACAGTGTGCGGGGGAACTTGATGTCCTCCATGAGGATCAGCTCGAACAGCTTCTCGTGGTCCTGGTTGTAGAAAGGCAGTCGACCGCACATCATCTCATACATGACCACGCCCAGACCCCACCAGTCCACTGCCCGACCGTAGTCATTGTCCTCTAACACCTAGGACACACACACATAGACCATATATTGACCACAGGAAGACCGTGTTGACCACATAAAAAACACAAGGACAACAGGAAGACCACAATGACCACATGAAGACAATGTAGACCAGCGGTAGGCTAACAATAAGTGTTATAAAAGTATTGAGGGGAAGTACAAAATAACTTGCCAGTACGGTTGTTATGTATCTGAATAAAAATTATTTAGATATAATATATATATAATGGATATACAGTACAAATGTTATGTCTATAAATTAACATTTTCTGGCCCTCAAATCATTTAGAATTAACAAATTACAAAACAAATGAGGCCCCTGAGCTGAAAAGTTTGCCCTCCCCTGATGTAGACCACAGATAGACCACAGATAGACCACAGGAAGAGCACAGGAAGAGCACAGGAAGAGCACAGAGCATGTAACACAGTGTGTATAATGTCACTCCATCCTCACATCAACAGCAGACCAGAGGAACAAACTGCTCAAACTGGGTCACCCCTGCCAACAGACACGTAAACACAACAGACCACAGGCCTCAACTTCACAGACGTTCCCTTTCAACCTAATTCAGATGCCAAAATCTGTCGAACAACGACCTCAAGGCCACGTTTCCGTTGTCCCCGGGTAAATCCTGTAAGGGTGTTTCTGGGACCTCAGTAGCCTCCAGAGCTATGTGGTGGCTTCACTACAGACGCCCAGAGAGAGGCATCTCTCCGCCACTACAGACTACAGATACCCCCGTCAGCAGAGCCAAACGGGGCGTCCATGGCCGAGAGAATACCTGGCACTGACAGACAAGAAAACGCTCCAAGGTGGATGGATGTAATGCCGAAGGACTCACCACAGTGGTTTGACGGGCCGGTTCAAGGGCAGTCCTGCTTGAGGTGTCTAGCTGGCTACTGGAGGCGTAGGGCCAGAGGAGCCTTAATCAGAGCCTTCTATCTGGGCTGCCGTCCTAACACACGATCTACCTGCTTCCATTCCCTCACATCCCCTCTAGTCTGCCGCCGGATGATGTTCACCTCGCAGAGGAAACAAGGGCTGATCCGTTTCAGACCATAGCTAAAGGGAAACCTAATTATTATGCTGTACTAAAGCCAAGCGGCTCTGGAGACAGGCCAGTTAAGCAGAAATCTCCGGAACAACAATGTCTCGTCTTTAATCTTAAAGTGAAGCAGAACCTGGACGTGTCAACCAATCATCCCCTCTCCTCTGACACGTGCGTCGCTCTGATTATAGCTGGAATAAAGAAACGGGGCAGCGGTCTTAGAGAGAAGGCCTTTCATAATCTGTCAACCAAGACAAAGTGACAAACTCAGGAGAAAAGTTCAGAATGACCAGGGCGCATCGCATCTGGGACTAGAAACGCTGTCCTCAGAGCAGTTTTGGAGTACCACCAATGGTTCGAGGTCCTGATCACTGAGCCCGGTGTAACAAAATCAACCGACTGATAACTGAGGGCTACATTTCATCAGGCCCATGCTAGCTGATGTAGCGGTTGTTTGGGCTGCGTTGAATTCCACATCATCTACACCTTGACCAGGAAAAAAAATATATTTTGTATAATAATAAAAACGTGGAAATAATTTTCAATTGGTATGTCACTCTTCCGATACTGTACAACGTACACTTTCTGAACGTAACTTGAGTGGGACGGATATGGCTTTGCTCCAACAAGCACACAAGCAGCCGCTCGCTGATCTGACAGCTCTAACGCTGTTACACCTCCGACACTCTGAAACACCAGCTAGGCGGGTGTCGGCTAGCGCCGGTTAAAGCCCGATCTCACCGAATCTAGGCTGATAAGACGCGCAGCCGTGCACGTAATCCCGGAAAGCTGAGAATGATCAAACCAAATAAAAAAGACACAAAACTGCTGTTAATCACACGTAGCGATTTTAAAAAGATTTGAATCCTGGAGCAAAACAGTGGTGGTATAGTTACAGAAGAAAACTACGGATGCTTTATAACCTAACGTCGGAGAGATATCACTGGATAAACAAAGTTTAAAAACTGACAAAGATGAATGTGAACCTACGCATCATTAATGTAATAAAATCACAAGTAAAAGTGCTGTTTATGTGTGTTAGGCTGGAGCAGGGGCGGCTGGGAGTTTGTCCGAGGAGAGTATCAGGTCGAATGCAGGGGCGGCTGGGAGTTTGTCCGAGGAGAGTATCAGGTCGAATGCAGGAGGGGCTGGGAGTTTGTCCGGGGACAGTATCAGGAGCAGCTCGGATCCAGGCGGGGATGCGATTAATGCACACAGAGCCAGTTGGGGTCCCCCCTGTTCCAGAGCCACAGGCAGAGAGGCCGGCCTGGAGGGGAGGAACAGGCCCTGTTCGGACAGCCATGTGGTGGGGCTGCTGCTCCCAGGACTGAATGGGGCCCTTGGCAGGCCTGGCTGTGCTGGGACACAGTGAGAGAGAGCCTGTGGCTCCGCCAGCCCAGTTACCCAGCGGGATACGAGGAACAAACACACAGCCCCGCCTACGTAGCTCGCCCGAGCTTGTGTACACACACACACACACACACACACACACACACACACACACACACACACACACACACACACACACACACACACACACACACACACACACACACACACACACACACACACACACACACACACACACACACACACACACACACACACACACACACACACACACACACACAGAGAGAGAGAGAGAGAAATGCATTCATGAAGCATAAAAAGGCATGGAAGGCAGTAGTGTTCCTTTAGTTAATATGTGCTGTTGATGAACTTGTGACAAATAGATTTTGAGTTGATGTCATATTATATTTACATTGCCTGTATTTAATTTTTTTGTGTTTTAAAATACCTTAACAAATATGTTTTAGATTAGTTGTTGATAGGAATGTATTTTAACATTTGTATATTATAAGATCTTTTTTCAATACTCAAAAGGCATAAGTAACCAAAACTAAATATGCTGTATTCTCATTTACCCTTTTCAAAGATGGCAAAACACAGTTTTAGAAGTGAACGAAAAGGAAAAAATATGTGAATATCACTGTTGTAACCCTAAAGCAAACGAATATTTTCACTTTGTCTCATCTTTCCTCTATTTAATCCCGACTACTTTGCATCTCTGGAACTTGGCGTGGTTTGTGATCTGTTATTTTTACACCAGTGAGGCTGTGTAGATTTCCAGGTTTCCCAGCTACCTTCTTCCAACCTCCCCCATCTGCCACCATCTGCCTCTATTTAGCATGTACTTTTTTTGTGCAATCACATACTCTTGTGAAAAATAACCAACACTCAAATCATCTCCTGGCACAATGTAGGGCCTTAGCAAAACAAGATTCACAGCCAAATTGTCCTCAATACTTTTTTCAAGTGGGATCTATGGCCCCCTCCTCTCCACAAGCCTGACCCCCCCCTCTCCTTCTCTTCCCCCCCGCCACTCCATCTCCTCCAACCCCCACAAACCTCACTCATCTGGGCTCCGTACATATGTATTGCAGCCACCGCAATTCTAGGGACAACTCCTCGTAACTGCTGGACGGCGCTCATTGGTTACGGGAATAACTGATTTGCAAAAGTCGTAAGTGTCAATGTTTTTATGTTGTTGTTTCTAGTTCCTGAAAGGACACTTGTGATTAAGTTGCCTGATAATCCATTTTCCAGTACGTGAATGACCGTAATTTTGCAGTGTACTATGAAACATTAAAGCGACTATTCGAATAGAGGACTAGATAAAACCAATTAGTTTGCATAGCACAGACTCTCCACAACGTAAATAAACCAGCATAGTTTGACATACTTTCCTCAAAGCCTTACCACCAATAGGATAGAGTACCTCCACAGGACAGTGTTTGTGTAACGTGGCTGTACACTCAGAATGTAAAAGTGTATCAAATAGCATAGCAACACTAATGAGCTACATCCCTGTAGAGTTCATCTTTAAGGGTGGCTGTGTTACTGTTATGTCGAGTTTATGCAGGGCAAATATACTGACCGGGTGGGTTAAGGGTGGGAACGGGTGGGTTACGGGTGGGAACTGGTGGGTTACGGGTGGGTTACGAGTGGGAACGCGTGTTTTAAAGGTGGGAACGGGTGGGTTATGGTTGGGAATGGGTGGGTTAAGGGAGGGAACGGGTGGGTTACGGGTGGGAACTGGTGGGTTACGGGTGGGAACGGGTGTGTTACGGGTGGGTTACGGGAGGGAACGAGGGGGTTAAGGGTGGTGATTGCTGTTTAAGGGTGGGGCCGGCGGGTTAGGAGAGGGTTAAGGTTGGGGACGTCGGTGTACCTCTGGAGCTAGGTACTCCGGCGTACCACAGAAAGTCTTCATAGTAGCAGCATCTGTGATTCCTTCCTTGCAGAGCCCAAAGTCTGTGATTTTCACGTGTCCATCTTTGTCAAGCATTAGGTTCTCCAACTGCAAGGGAGAGGAGAGAGAAAACAGTGTTTTACCTGGCTACTGTGAAGGCTCTAGCATATCTGAAGGCAAAACGAGTGTGTGGGCAGAACGTTGCTGCAAGGCCAGACAACCGCCGCAGTGCCACAGAGTTAGAAAAACTGGGTTTTATTGGATGTACTGCAAACCCAAGGGCAGCAAGAACACACACACACACACAAACACACACACACACACACACACAAACACAAACACACACAAACACAAACACACACACCCCGCTGAGACGCACAAGAGACAGCAGTCTATGATTACGCTTCACCCCCCTCAAGTTCCTAATAATAATTTCAACAACGCAAGAGAATCGACTTGTCTGACCGGCCTCTCATCAGTCATCTCTTAGCCTACAAAATGTGCTCTGTGGAGACAACTCACATTAGATTATAAAGGGGAAGCTGAAGTCACACCAATGTTACTTTTATTAAAAAGGAGAAAAGAGAAAGTCTCCTGCTTGTCCACAGTTCCTCGCAGACGGAAGGAAGAAACTTCGAGCTAGTCGAGCAGTTGAACCTTTTAATTTTAATGGCAAACGCTGATTTATTTTTTCCTGTTTCTTGGCTGCTTTCAGGTTGGCTCGGGCCAAGGCTGGAAGTGAAACACTGTGTCATCTTTTGCAGCCGTAAGAGTTTTGATGTTTTCCGAAAAGTCCCACTCTCCCAAAACGGACAACTCTGGAGCTTTTAATTACGTACAGTGAATTCCCCACATCCCAATGCCACTTGCATGGAGGACAACAACTTTCCAAATATCTGATTGCTTCCCCCCCACTTTTTTGTGTTGTTTACCTTGAGATCCCGGTACACAATCTTGGCGGAGTGCAGGTAGTCCAGAGCCGAGACTATTTCGGCGCCGTAGAATCTCGTGCGGTCCTCCGAGAACACACGCTCTCTCGACAAATGGAAAAACAGCTGCAGGATAAACAGCAGGGAGAGAATTGCAATAATTACTGATTTATTGGAGGAAATTAACACAACATAAACTGCCTCCCATCGCCATATTGAGATGATAGATGGTGGGGCCCTCCGAGGACGCCCGGCGAACCTAGACAGCAGCTGGCGCATCGTCCCTCACTCTCCAACGGCGAGCCGGCGCGGCCTGTTAAATCAGCGTTTTAATCAATACACCAATCTTGTTAAAGGCCGTCCAAGGCGCTCATGGGCTAACATCCCATTAAAGAGGCTGGTGTTGGACGCCCCCTTTCCCCCGCAATCATCTATTCATTTTTTTAAAGAGTGAAACTTCCCACATCTCTCTCTCTGTGTCTCTCTCTCCACGCGTCTTTCTCTCCACACGTCTCTCCACGCGTCTCTCTCTCTCCACGCGTCTCTCTCTCTCCACGCGTCTCTCTCTCTCCACGCGTCTCTCTCTCTCCACGCGTCTCTCTCTCTCCACGCGTCTCTCTCTCCACGCGTCTCTCTCTCTCCACGCGTCTCTCTCTCTCCACGCGTCTCTCTCTCTCCACGCGTCTCTCTCTCTCCACGCGTCTCTCTCTCTCCACGCGTCTCTCTCTCTCCACGCGTCTCTCTCTCTCCACGCGTCTCTCTCTCTCCACGCGTCTCTCTCTCCACGCGTCTCTCTCTCTCCACGCGTCTCTCTCTCTCCACGCGTCTCTCTCTCTCCACGCGTCTCTCTCTCTCCACGCGTCTCTCTCTCTCCACGCGTCTCTCTCTCTCCACGCGTCTCTCTCTCTCCACGCGTCTCTCTCTCTCCACGCGTCTCTCTCTCTCCACACGTCTCTCTCTCTCCACGCGTCTCTCTCTCTCCACACGTCTCTCTCTCTCCACACGTCTCTCTCTCTCCCCACACGTCTCTCTCTCCCCACACGTCTCTCTCTCCACACGTCTCTCTCTCCATCTGATGCTGGGGCTCTCAGTTGTTTCCCTCCCTCATCCTGTCTCTCTGCTCCGGCTCCTTTTTTACAAATTACCCAGGAGGACACGGGGCAGCACATCTTCCCTTAATTGGCATACGGCCACTGGGGAGTGCTAACGGGTTGCCTGATCAGCCTGGCGGGTGAGCAGTGTGGAGGGGGGGACAGGTGGGCCTTCATCAGCATGCTGGCAGCTGTGAATGTGGCAGGCAGGTTTGTAAAGGGGGGGACAGAACGGTCCGCTTAGGTGAGTGGATTCTGGGTCGGAGCCGACTGGACAGACAGGGGGAGCAGGTGAGGTTTAGACTTCACAATATTGCAGAGAACCGATTGAAAATGCCTGAAATAGAAATGTTCGCGAATCCAAACTAATTTCCGAATGTCATGTGGGTAATATCAGCCACAGGTGTGTTGAAATGGACATAAACTGGGAAAAGCCTTGGTATGGTGAACAGGTGGAGACCAGTTGGCTTGCAGTGAAAATTAAACGGTGGGAGCAACAGATGCATTGTAATACATTCAGTACATACAGAGATAGGACACACACAACACACACACAGAACATAAACACACACACATACATGTTGGGTTTATATTATAAAGGAATGCTGTTGCAAACTCTATAAGAACATTTACCCTAGTTGTTGCTGAAAATAGGATTGTGTTCTCAGTCATACTTGGACAGGGGACAGACCGTCAGACAGACGGGGGACAGACCGTGAGACAGACGGGGACAGACCGTCAGACAGAGGGGGGACAGACCGTTAGACAGACGGGGGACAGACCGTCAGACAGACGGGGGACAGACCGTCAGACAGACGGGGGACAGACCGTCAGACAGACGGGTGACAGACCGTCAGACAGACGGGGGACAGACCGTGAGACAGACGAGGGACAGACCGTGAGACAGACGAGGGACAGACCGTGAGACAGACGGGGACAGACCGTGAGACAGACGGGGGACAGATCGTGAGACAGACGGGGGACAGACCGTGAGACAGACGGGGGACAGACGGTCAGACAGACCGTCAGACAGACGGGGGACAGACCGTCAGACAGACGGGGGACAGACCGATAGGGAACTGAAGACAGACAGCTGATTGGACTGCAGACAGACAGCTGATTGGACTGCAGTCAAACGTACCTCTCCTCCATTGACATATTCCATAACAAAGCACAGACGGTCCTTAGTCTGGAACGAATACTTTAAAGACTGAAACAGGAGGGTAAGAAACATGGCCGTCAGCACATTTACACCATCTCAGAACGGGTTTCCGACACATATTTATATTGGTTTAGTTCTGTTCGAGTGAAGTACGTTTTCTCTCCAGGGGGATGCACATTAAAAAGAGTTATCGTTTCTCTCTGACTCTCTTAAGGGCCTTGTTGAAACAAGGGAGCTTTACTGTGATGTGAACTGTAATTGTTTTGCTGTGTGAGTGTGTGTGTGTGTGTGTGTGTGTGTGTGTGTGTGTGTGTGTGTGCGTGCGTGCGTGCGTGTGTGTGAGCATGCGTGTGGTTCTCTGTAAACACAAGCATCTGGAGTGTGACAGAAATGACCTCTCAGTTGTATCTTTTGGACAGATGTAGAAGTACACTTAAAACACTTTCTTCACTGCCTTCTAATGAGTCTCTGGGGTTTCAGGTACAATGTGGTGCTCACTTCTGTTCATGTCTACTGTCGTGTACTTCACTGAGTATGTCTGTACGTGCATGAATGCATACAAACATGCTGGTGCGAGTGTGTGTGTGAGTGGGTGTGTGAGTGAGTGTGTGCGTGGCATGGGTGGGTATGTTTGAGCGTGCATTTCTGTGTCTGTGTGGGTGTGTGTGTATGTTTGGGCATGCTTTTCTGTGTGTGTGTGTGTGTGTGTGTGTGTGTGTATGTATGTTTGAGCATGCATTTCTGTGTGTCTTGTGTGTGTGTGTGTGTGGTTTGTATACACATGCGTTTAGTACTCACGGTTAAGAAAGGGTGCCTAGTGTTTTTTAATACTCTACTCTCTGTGAGTGTGTGCGCCACTTCGTCCTGTGGAAGAGGGAATTGAAGGAGGAAAAGGCACATTGGTTGTGAGACGTACAGAGCACATTCTGTATGCTGTCCAATACAGAATAACACATAATACAACAATTCAATAACACTTGAATAATACTACATAATGTCAACTTGCTACCAGTTGGGTTTAGTCTCATGAAGTCATCAACACACACACTGAAAACATACCTTTGCGATTATCACTTCTTTCTTCAAAATCTTCATTGCATAATATTTTCCGTTAGCCTTCTCTCGCACTAGAATTACTTTACCGAAAGTGCCTTTACCCAGTAGTTTCAAGTAGTCAAAGTCATTCATTGTCTGTAAAGGAGGCATGTAACCAACAAGTTAGTTCTAAAAGTTTAGTTAGTATTACATAAATGTGCTCCAATTTAAGTGGGATTAATTGACATATCAACAAACAAATAATGTTGCAATAAATATAGTGGCATGACAATATTGTGGTTGTTTACCTAGTAGATTGGACAGTTGTTTACCTAGTAGATTGGACAGTTGTTTACCTAGTAGATTGGACAGTTGTTTACCTAGTAGATTGGACAGTTGTTTACCTAGTAGATTGGACAGTTGTTTACCTAGTATATTGGACAGTTGTTTACCTTGTATATTGGACAGTTGTTTACCTAGTAGATTGGACAGTTGTTTACCTAGTAGATTGGACGGTTGTTTACCTAGTATATTGGATGGTTGTTTACCTAGTATATTGGACGGTTGTTTACCTAGTAGATTGGACAGTTGTTTACCTAGTATATTGGACAGTTGTTTACCAAGTAGATTGGTCAGTTGTTTACCTAGTATATTAGACTGTTGTTTACCTAGTAGATTAGACAGCTGTTTACCTAGATGATTGGACAGTTGTTTACCTAGTGGATTGGACAGTTGTTTACCTAGTAGATTGGACAGCTGTTTACCTAGTAGATTGGACAGTTGTTTACCTAGTAGATTGGACAGTTGTTTAACTAGTATATTGGACAGTGGCTCTCTGTCTGTCTCTTACCTTTCGTTTATGGTGGCTGGTAGAGGTGTCCATCTCCTCCAGCTCGGCCATGTTGTCTATCTGAGACGTCGGACTGCATTGGATCCTCTCCTCCTCCTGTCTTTGGAGTTTGTCTGCTACTATCTGGATGGCATCTGTCCACTCATCTCTGTTTGGAAAAGCCAGCAGAACACCCCCTAGTTAAATACAGCCCATAGTCACTACTCAGATCATTATAGACATTCTGTAACACTTCTGGACTGCAACAATGGGATTTAACAATTCAATTACCTGCAGTTCAATCTCTAATGTCACATCATTATGCATAATCAATGACGTTACGGTAAGTTAAGGATGACCCATAAATGTGTGAAGGTATAGAATAGTCCTTCACAATGAGGAAAAAAAACATGACACCGAAACAAATGTTCACAAATGGGTTTATGTGATTGGGAACGACTGCTTGTTTGCAAACGGTCTTGGGTGTTCATTTGTCGTGCTGTACAACATCTGCTGCATAAAATCAGCGATGCATTTTGATTTGTGAGCACATGTGCGTATTTAATGATGATGAATATAGCTCCGTTTGTTTTCTCCCAGTCTCTTCTACATAAACATTCCACAGGAGAGAATCGTTGGCACTTACAAAGGATATCCTGATATTTCTACCAGGACTTCTGGGCTATCGGCTTTACGGCGAGGCTGCGTTTAACTACAGCTTAAACGTTTGAGTTTCGCGCACGTGTGTTAACGTCATAATGCATAAAGAAGATGGTGTTCACGACGGAGCGTTTGTGCAGGTTTTTAGGGCCACGTTTCCTTTTTCCTTTTCTTCGCCGCAAAGGATTCTGGACGCGCACTTGAGCGTACGAGACTCAGAGCAAGGTCATATCAAAGGTTGCGTCCGCGTTTAAACAATCGAACGGCACAGTGTGCTCATAAAAAGCCACGGGGATCCTCTCAAGGTTGTACAGATGAATGGTAGCTAAGCGATTTCTCCCTGCCTGCCCCTCCCCTCAAAAAAAACCCACAACCACGTAATGCCAGATAACGTGCCCGACTCCAGTTGGCGGCGGTACCAGCTGGTGCCACCTCACTCCGCGGGCTCTGTGCCAGGCAGGTACAGGACAGTACCAGCATCGGCCAACGTGCCAGCGTTACAGTACGACTGTAAGGTTGAAGACCGGAACTGAGAAAATATCCATCTTTAACCTTTTAACACTTGGCACCCGATAACCAGGATAGTGACATGCCAAGCAGGAGAACTAATTGTGTTTCTCTACGGCTCCCTATCAGAACGTAGCGTTTAAGACCTTAAGATCTGTCTGTGCTGTTTCCTCTGCCCAGCTCTTCTCTGGAGCTCACCGTTTCTGCTCGCTGCCTACAGTGGCCCGTCCCCCCGGAGACAGAGGGAGTATGTCTGTGTGTGAGTGTGTGCCAACTCTGAACAGGCACGTCTTATTGTCTTAAGTCTTATGGGCAAATTCTGCTCTTTCTATAAAGGCAATCCACTCCACCTGGTAGAAGGAGACCGACCAGCTGGATAATGTATGGATGCCAGTGGAGCTTCAAAAGTCTGTTTTCTACCACCCCCTTCCCCACAGCAGCCCTTGGTTGCTTCATTTGATCACCCGATTAGTTTCACTGTGTGTGTGTGTGTGTGTGTGTGTTGTCTGTTTTTAGATCTCAGTTAACTGACACATCGCTCGAACATCAAATGGAATTGTAACAATCACATCGCTTTTGTTTATGGGTAAAGTAGTTCGGCGGGCCCACCTTTCCTCTGGCGTGTCCACATGGAAGGTCCGTTCGATGACCGTGGTCCACTGAAGACATCGGATGATGAACGTGTTGGGCTTTGGTCGTTCTGTTTTCATCAGCTGGCATTCTGAAATAAAGCCGGACAGAATGTTCTGTTATCACTTAATTCAACAGCCAGAAGTCAGACTGCGTATCTGACAATAAGCTGCGGTTCATACCAACGGAAATAAGGTGTGCGGTTAAACAAACTAAACATTCTTAAAAACATTATTTTGCGGCGTGCACCAGCAGCTATTGGGCAGAGCGTTCGGTCTGATGACAGCTGAAACAGAGTGTTGAGTCTGTGCACGCCAGTACATAATGACTTCACTCCCTCAGCTGGCTCCATATCTGCCGCCACCAAACAACAGGGAGACCTAAATATAGGTAGGAAGGTTAATGGCAACACGCTAAAGGTCGCGGCACCGCTACTTCGTCCTGCTAATGTTTTGTTAACTCCCATTGTGCGCTGGAATCACAAGGTCATGCAGGAGTTCGTGTTTGGCTAATTGAATAGCACTGACTACATACAATGCGTTCTTAGCGTTCATAGTAGTCGTAAAGGTAAAGTAGTAGTGTTCATTTCTATTAGTAGTACTAATATTAGTATTAGGAGTATTTCTCGACCATTTCAGATCTACAGAGATTGCGCAGGACTGCTGATTTAGATGAACTCATTAGGAGAAACTGGCTTTCAAAAGTGTTTAAGTGTTTCCATCATCTGCATTAGATGTTTTTCCCAATTAATCTTGTCTTGATGGAATATGGTCATTACCTTATATGGTCATTACCTATATAATACTGTCACTAGTGGTTAATCAGTCTGAAATTTTATCACGATTAAAAAGGGATCTTTACACACTTCCCTTATTATCACTGTCAATGTATTGATGCATTTTAACTACAGGCACTTTGGTTGCGGACTCTGACCAACTCCAGACAGCCACCCACCAACTAATCTTCTTTTGGTTTCCTTTTGCCATGAAAATAATAACATACCATCCCATAATGCATAAACACATTTAATGAACACCACAGTGTGGTGTCTTAGTCATTTGGTGGACTTATAGGAGATCTGAGTGTTGGCGGTAGAAGGTAGCTCATTGGTCAGTCAGGCAGACAGGCCGGCAGTGTCTCAAGCCCTGTCTGTCAGTGACAGTAAGTACACCCCCTCCCCACGCTGGGGACAGCCAGCCAGGCAGGGCTGCAGCATTTCACTGGCCCATTTGACTACAGCAGCCAGCCTCCCCAGCACCACCTGTCCTCCCAGCTTTAGGCAGCAGATGTGGCAATACTGTAACGTTGCCAAGCCAGCCGGGGCCGGATGTATGGCCCTCCTCTCTCACCCAGCCTTTAGATTAAAAGCTGGCCACTGGCCGCACCGGCTTCCTGACGGATGGAGGGAGAGAGGAGATAGAAGGGTGGGAGGGGAAGAGAAGGAGAGGAGTAAAAGTGAGGAGAGAAGACTGAGAGAGGAGACACAGATAGGCTAGAGCTCAGCTCCCTCCATGTCCCCCAGTGGAAGCCCAGTAAGGCCGCATGGATAGACACGTCTATTTGTTATTCATTTCCCCAGCAGTAACTACCTAGGACACTCAGGCCAAATCAGAGGCCAAATCAGAGGCCCTGGTCAGTTCCATTGCATTGTGAGACGAAAGGATGTTGTTGGATGTCTGTCATGTCCATGTAAATACACTTGCACTTGTAGGAACTGATTATGCCTACTGGTAGTTGTTAGGTCCACAGCTGGGGGATGTGGCTGGAGAAATGGGACCCCTCTGAAATTCCAAAGCAGTGGATGCCAAAACTAACAAGGACTTTGTCACATGAGATGGACCTATATTTTATCAAAGCCTTTTGGCTAAGTGGTTGTTTATATTGATATTGTTCGCTTTAGGAATTAGCATTTTTATATGGTTTGTAATTTACATGTATTCTTCTAACCAATGGGTTGATGTCATTAATTTTAAACAATATATTATACACATTTCAGATAGCCCTTTTAAAGGTTCTGCAGTTATAAAAATAAGGAAGCACCACCGTCATTAGCCATAACTCTAATGTTCCTTGAATATAACCACGTCATCAAAATGTACGATAAAATCACATTTGGCGGCTACGCTGTGTTCGTTTACCGTTCCATTGTTGTTGAATATATTGTGGATTTGATGCCCAACCACACCTGAACCAACACCTTAACTCATGAGAAACCCGAATGCCTCGGGAGTCGCTGCCGTGAAACAAGGCCTCGGATGAAGACGGATGTCATGTTGTTTTTCATCATCATCGTTGACATCACCCAGGGCCAAATAGCACTGTGGCACATCAGCTGATTGACATGGTACGACGAGCTACGACCTAATGCAGAGGACTCACTTGCAACAGAGAAGTTATTGAGTGGATAGGGTAGATCTGCGTCCTGTGGCTTCTCCTTGTAACCTATGAAGGAGCCATCTGTTTTCAGCAGGAAGTAGCGTGGTCTCCAGTTCTTGATATATTCTCCTGTTGGGAAGGAGAACGACACAGTGGCAGGTTAACCCTCATGTTTCGTTTGCTAAAACGGTCAACGAGTTTCTGAAATCATGTCGAATAACATTCTACGAGCATTCTGTAGATACCGTGGCAACATTTACTCCCGTTGAGTGACGTCTCTTTTAATATCCATCCACAGCCCAACACGTTGACACCATATAACTTTGCCAAATTCCAGGATTATTACGGTCAAAATGGCAACAACATGTTGACAATCGGCGCCACAGAAATCTCTCCGCAAAAACATAATCTGCCTCACTCAGCAGGTGTTTGGGTGGGTCTCACGGGCCGGAGACACTCCTATCCACCGGCCCCAGGAGACCAGCCCCACAGAGAGGGCCGCGGCACGGAATGGGAAAGGGGTGGTCAGATCTCCATCGCGGGCCAGAACGAGCACCTTTAACCCTCCCGGCGTGGGATTGACAAAAAACAACATCTGTTGAGCAGCTGGTCATTCCGCATTACAGAACAAAACTTCTGGTGCGACAGCCTGCTCCATCTGATAACCAACAGCAGGATTACGAGGCTGTCAGCGTCTCAGGAACACAGTGCTACATCACACACAACACACACACATCACTGGGTTGAACACAGGCTACTGGAGAGGATAGGCGGCACATCTGTTTCAGTTGACTAACTGCTCTTTAATAATGTACACTGACTACTGTGAAGTGAACACAAGTAGCTATTCTACCTGTCCTCTCAGCATATAGGGGGCTTGAACTTGTGACTGCTGTGAGAGATATTAGTGCTCAAAAACAAGAAGAAAAAAGGAAAACAAAAACAAGAGCTAGTATGCGAGTATAGCTTCTTTTTGTTTGTGTTTTCCAACTGCTTTGTACTGTTGGTCATCAAATAGGGAAACGAGATAAAAACGATTGAGCTCAGAACTGTTCTTCGACATCTCACCCCAACATGCCCGTGTTTCAACAACATGTTCAGATCATCTCTCTAGTTTCAGCAGCAGGTTGTTTCTGTTGAAACCCGTTAGTGTGGACGGACACAGCGGATTCCCCCAGAACCGGATGACTCGAACATCTACAAACGTGCACTATCCGCGATTCTTCCGCCCTTGTAATTAGACCGCAATCTCCACGACCGACACGACGGCGTCACTGACAGCTCGGATCACTTTTCTTTTTTTCCCCGTCTTTCTTTCTTTTTATTACACCGGGAAGGGAAAATAAACAACATGTTCTATTTGTAACATCCACTTAAAGCATAATGACACCAGCTTTTCTTAATTAACACATCAGAGAAAAACACCTGCTCATGTTAATTTGAGGAGACGGAGGTCTTCGCCGGTGTACGTCTCCGCGAGCTCGGGGTCTGCGGGAGGGGCGGGAAAGGGAGACGCGCGCAGCTCAGAGCGCCGCGAGACCCGCCCGCCCGCACAAACGTATCCTCCGACTAGCGCGCGCGCGCGCAGCCCGCCACAGGATCTCACCGCTAACGCTCGCGACGGAATAAATAAATGAGGTCTATAAATGATCACCCAATAAAAAAAGACATCCGCGCATGAATCTATAGACCTCTGCTACCAGATGGGAGAGTGGGCGTGACACGGTTAATTGCACGAAGTCGCCGAGAGGGAAGATGTCTAGCTTCTGAATTAATCAAATGTACTGGATATAAGCCAGTAGGTATAAGGTGTCATGGAAGACAGAATGGACTTTAATGATTGCTATAAATAGACATCTCAGCAGATTGATATTAGCGTGTGAGTGTAGTTCGGTTTGGTTGGAAGGTTTGTTCAAATTAAAAAGTGACACACAAAAAGTGATTTTATCTAACATTCTCTAGTGCTGGACCAAGAACTGGAAACCAGACTAAATGTAACAACTGGCCAGAGGCGGAACCAAATGTGGTGGACACCCACATATTACAACTCGCACAGTCTCAACTGATCCAACAGTTTTCTACCCAAACTCACAACATTTCCCCCAACCCAAACTTACATAATTTCCCCAAACTCACAACATTTCCCCAAACTCACAACATTTCCCCTAACCCAAACACATCATTTCCCCAAACTCACAACATTTCCCCAAACTCACAACATTTCCCCTAACCAAAACTCACATCATTTGCCCTAATCCAAACTCACAACATTTCCCCTAACCCAAACTCACAACATATTTAATAGGTTGCTGTAATCAAATACTCCTTGTTTTGGTCAGACTGAGACAGAATTTTATGCATTCAACACAAGTATGAGTTCCTTCCCTAGTAGCTAATACTTTGGACTTCCTCTGCAATCAGATGGGAACTGTTAAAATACACATTTAGCTCGGCCACCCAGACAATCAGTTCTGACAGACTCTTCCAGCAGATCCGATTGCACAATTAAAGCAGCATACTGTATGCCACTCAATTACAAGGCCAGATTAATTGTTCATTTGTCAGTGGACTAAGACAGGCAGGTGGCTGTATGAATCTGGAAAAAGACTTGGATGGGCCACTTCCAACGACAGACAAACTCTTCCTTCCAAGAAATAAAAAAAACGTCCAGCCACCCAGCATCACCCTGGCTCCTGAGACTGCTTTGCGAACTCACGTTTCTCCGGTTCATTTGACGCTACTGGGTTTTTGGTTTAAATAAATAAATTAATTCACAGCCTATTTCTTAATCAGCCCAAACACAGATTTAATTTAATGCTTTGGCCGGAGCCCGAGTCTGATTTGCAGATGGCTTAAAGATGGGCATGTTGCGGATACCTCGGGACCCACGTCCTGCCCGCGTTCCAGCACACAGGCGCGGGCACGCTCCAAACCACCAACCAGCCGGCCTTGGCAGGGCCAAAGACAGACACAGCCTTTCATGCTAACGCCACCCCGGCTCAGGCAACGAAACGGGCCCAGGGACGGGACTGGCCAAAGGGAGATGGAGAGATATGAAGAGGGGGATGGAGAGAGACGGCTGAGTGATGTACCTGGACGCACCTGCCGGCCGTTGCCAAACACAGGCTGTGTACGACAGCAGCTTGCTGAGGGGAAACGGATGGAGACACTTTGATAATTTGGCCGGACTGACTGGATAGGAGACTCTACTCTGACATCAAGTCAATTTACCAACACAAAAGTGTTCAAAATGTTTTTCCACTGAAACTGTTTAAGTACTCTGTGAAATACAAGTGATTTTGAAGCCCACTTCGAGAGACATATATCAACCCATAATTTATATCAGACCATATCAGGAGACGTAAAAAACGAAAACGTCGATATTTAAATGGTCACTTTAAATAATGGTGGGTGTATTGATGGAAAGGTTGTTTTTATAAACAGGCTGATCGACAAAGCCTCAGGGATTTGTGGTATTTTCTACCTGAATGGCCAAAAGACTTAGAGGAGTTGATCCTCTAAGAGTCATTAATGGTTTAGACACCCAGACACAACAAGGTTAACTGGGCTGCGAACCCGTAGACCTACCAAGGTTCTGGCTTGTGGACGGATTATCCTAACAACACAGATTAGCCTAACAACAGCCTGGGACACCCAGGTAAAACAGGGGCACAGGCAGGAGCCTCGATTCCCAGTGTGAAAAAATATAAATGAGCTACAGATTAAATGACCATTATGTAAATATCCAGAACAGTTCTTAATTCAATTTTTTTTTTACTTCGGACTTTGTGTCCGAGTCCTCTGCCACAGGCCCCCAACCCCGTGGTGACCCCTGACCCCGTGGTGACCCCTAGACACAGCTGTCCTGCTGCTTCAATCCAGAGGCTCTCAGACATCTTATGTAAAACCCAGGACCATTTTAGGACAATCCATTTACCCTGTATTAGTGTCATTACCAGGCTTGTCCGGAGGGAGGGGTGACCAGGACGGTGGGGTGACCAGGACGGTGGGGTGACCAGGACGGTGGTTTGACCAGGAGGGAGGGGTGACCAGGAGGGAGGAGTAACCAGGAGGGTGGGGTGACCATGAGGAAGGAGTAACCAGGAGGGTGGGGTGACCAGGAGGGAGGGGTGACCAGGAGGGAGGGGTGACCAGGAGGGAGGGGTGACCAGGAGGGAGGGGTGACCAGGACGGTGGGGTGACCAGGACGGTGGGGTGACCAGGACGGTGGTTTGACCAGGAGGGAGGGGTGACCAGGAGGGAGGAGTAACCAGGAGGGTGGGGTGACCATGAGGAAGGAGTAACCAGGAGGGTGGGGTGACCAGGAGGGAGGGGTGACCAGGAGGGAGGGGTGACCAGGAGGGAGGGGTGACCAGGAGGGAGGGGTGACCAGGATTAAGTGTCTTGTTCAAAGGCAGAACGGCAGGCTTCAAACCTGTGACATTTCTGTTACTGCTCCAACGCTCTAACCACAAAGCTTTTGACCACTGAATATCACTGAATAAAAGGTCCCTATATCCTCCATGCCATCCTAGTTATGGGTGCCTCAAAGCACTTTACTGGAAAACCCTCACATCCAGGGGCATGACAAGATTTCAAAAAGATCGGAGAACGGCCCAAATGCATGTCATGGTGAGAAGTTCGGTTGCGGTGGTTGTTAGTGTGCCACTCTAACAGCACACAGGCTCTGGTTCTGGGACCCGACAGCCACAGGCAGATTGACTGAGGCTCCCATGGGACCGTGCCAGTCCCCAGGGGCCCAGGGAGATCTCAGCCCTGCCAGCTGCACAGTTTGCCCTCCTGGTGCCCCTTGCTGCCCCTCCAGCTGGTGCGGCTCACTACGGAGAGGTCAGCCCACTGGACCACTCGAACCTCACACACATATGTGTACAGACACACACACACACAAACGTCCGTACACAGGCGGTGGGGGGACAGAAAAACAACAGGAGCTGTCAGTGTGGCTCAGGAACACAGAGCTGATCATCACTGGCAATACAGTCCAGTTTCTCTGGCACTCAGGCTCCGAGTACAGCTTCTAGCACTGGATGAGAGGAAGCCCGTTAACTCTTATGTTTGTATAATCAACAGGACAACGATGTATAACTATTGATGTGTGACTACAGTTTAAGATTAGCAGATAGAATGCAAACGTCACGTCTTAATTAAGGCTTGACCCCCTAATCTGTAACAAACAGGATGCAATGTCAGAAATACACTAGTCCAGTAAAATAAAGTCTGCCCCTCGGAATATAGAACGCATGAATAATAAGAAACAGGGTTTGATTTGGGATGATATTATGGGACGCTTGTGTTGAACATAAGGTTGAATTGTATAAGACCTACAGAAATGTTTGATGACAAAAGGTGGTACAGTACATTACAATGTGGATGAAACTACTAATTTGTGTTAATACGTTTAAAAATGATAATTTATCTGTAGAAACCCTGTGAGCAAATCATTCTAAACCAAATCCAATTAAAGGACAACAAAAATCCATCAAGGATATTTCATTTTTTATTATTTTTTCCACATTAAGTTATAATGAAGACATTAAACTATGAAATAACACATACTGGATAATTTAGTAACCAAACATGTTAAACAAATCAAAATGATTCTTCTCACTCTTTGTCTGGATGGCAGCTTAGCACACACATGGCAGCTCTCTCAAACAGCTTCACAAAATAGACCGTGAATGCATATCAATGAACAGGTGTGACTGAATGAACTGAAGTTCATTTGTGGAATTCTTTCCTTCACCATTCGTTTGAGCCAATCAGTCGTGTTAAACTTATAATAGTTCCCCGGGGACCACCTCTGTCTTGTCTTTTGTTAACTTTGTATTTTCTTGGATAGACTTCTTTTTTATTTGGCAATAAGTTAGTGAGTGAAATGTACTACTAAACTGTGTGGATCTTTCACCTACCTAAACCCTAAGCACTTATTTAGCATCTGCCAAATTACTCAAATGTAAACGCAAATGTTGTGATAAGTACAATTGGGTTGGTATACAGAAGACCATCATTATGTTTGTTCTGTAGTAGTCCTTATTATTGCCAGAACAAATAAGCAAGGACAACTTACAGTAAATTATTACTTTCAGACAAGATGGAAGGTCAATATGTAAAATGTCCAGAACGTTGAAAGTGTCTTAAAGAGCAGAAAACATCCAGTGAACGAAGTGCAGCACAAATAAATTGTTCACAGTAACAGACACATCTCAACATCAACTGTTCAACTGCAAAGAAACGATTAGTGAAGGACACCAATAAGAAGAAACTTGCTTGTGCCAACACACATTAAACAGGTGTAAATCTGTTCCTAAACCTGATGAATGTAAATTTGACATCTTCGGTTCCAACCGAATTGCTTTCTTTGTGAGATGCAAAGAGTGTGAACGGATGATATCTGCATGTGTGGTTCCCACCGTGAAGCAAAGGTGTGGTAGAGAAGGTGTGGAGGTGGTTTGCTGGTGATGCGTGTGTGATTTGTGGAATTCTAGGAGCACTCAACCACTATGGCTACCAGGGCATTCTGCTGAGATTTCCCACTGTGTATAGTTGGCGCTTAGTGGGACTGTCGTTTGTTGTTCTACAGGAAATGACCCAAAACACACATCCAGAAGTGATTAGACCATGAACAACACTTAATTGAGAGCTGTATAAGATGACCCTAACCTCCACAATCACCCCACCTCAACACAACCCATATGGTTTATGTTGGGTGAAGGAAAAGCAGTCAACAAGGGCATATGTGGCAATTCCTTTAAGGCTGTTGGAAAGCATTTGCCTGGTGACCTTATAAAACTGGAAAAGAGAATGTCAAAAGTGTACAAATCTGTAGTTAAGATAAAGGGTAGCTAGTTTGAACAATTAAATACATACATGTTTAACACTTTATGCCTAGTACACAATTAAATTATTATGTGTTATATCATAGTTGGTGTCATCACGTTTACTAATCCACAATGTGGAAAACTGTAAAAAATTAAATGAAAAAATTCTAGAATTAAAATGTGCCCAAAAAGTGTGACTGGTACTGTATGTCCAAATTACATTTCAATCCACTGGCCTGATCTGAAAGATCGCTGACTTGGTCCATCCCATTCTCCATCACACATCACCCCAGTCCGTCTCCTCTCTGTCCTGTCCTCTGTCTAACCAGTCAGTCCCTGCAGCACCAGTGTTGTCCACTAGATGGTGCTGGCTCCCTGGATCAGGTTGTCAGCCTCGTCTCCGCCTGGCTGGCTACACAACAGGCCACGGTGGTCGGTGAGTGACAGAGCCACTGCGGCCAAGAGGCCCTCTCCCCCTAATCCCTTTCCCTCTCTGGCGCACGAGAGATGTGTGTGTGTGTGTGTGTGAGAGAGGGGGGTGGCGGTGCAAGGGGCTGGTGGCTGGGGGAGGGGCAGATCCTTCCAACCGGCACAGGTGGCTTTACGGCCGTGGCGTGCAAGACCCCTCCGACTAAGAGGAAAACACCCACTCGCCTAATCCCAATCTAAATTAGGACGGCGTTGGGCCCCTGGTTTGTCCCTGAGAACAAGGGAGAAGGAGGGGTGAAGGTCAGTTTACTACAGGAACAACCTGGGATTGGAGGAGGCAGGCGGGGGGGGGGGAGGAGGAGGAGCTGTACTGACCGTTCTTCTGCTCTCTACAGAAATACTAACAAGACGCTACAGACGGGACCGTAACCCTAACCCAAATCGGGCCAAACCGACAGTAACGGAGGTCCTTGGAGTTTCCCCTCACGCTTACTTCTTGACCAGCCCAGGAGCATGTCCTCAAAGACACAGGTGAAGATTCACACTGACTAGTTCCCAAACTAGTGTACAAACACAAGCTGTTCTGACAGACAACATCTGAAACGATGAAACAAAAACCAAGTGTACGGCCTCACACACACAAAAACACAAATGCACTTTCAAACGGAAAACAGGCGAACTCCACCACGGGACACATTCTAACTAACCCTCTGACTCTGCGCTTGTCCGGGGATACGATGTGTTAGCCGGTGGAATTGTGTTTTATATGAAAACTGGACTAATTAACATGATTACCTGAGGAACTGTTATCTAATTTGAGCTCCTAATCAAATAGCTTGAATTGCTGTTCTTGCCGCGATCCGTTTTCCGATGTAATCAATTTGCCGGTTGAGACGGTCCTGTGTTGCTGTTTAGGAGTGAGTTACACGAGGTCACGGGGTCACGCCGTCACGTAAAAGGTGCTTCACATCGCTTATCACCGTTTGATGGAAAGATAATATGCTGATTTACTTCCCCCGAATTGGATTCAAGGCACAAAGCTGTTCCAATAATATGTTTATCTGATATCTCTTCCCATACCGCAATGAAAACGGATATTAAATAACTATGAGTCAGGTGGGACTATGCTGAAGTATAATCAGTAAATTATTCACAATAAGGAACCTAGAAATGGCACGTCACACCAAAAAGCTATCGATACATGACCGAAAAATCTTCCTGATATTCCGTGGTAATAAATAATAAATACCTCCTCAGATCTAACTAACATCTATCACAAAAGCAGTTCTGAGAGCATTTCCTAACTCCTTTGCGCGGCTGTAAGAACACAACAGTTAATATTTTAACAACATTGTGACTGTGGTCTCCTTCCATAGTGTGAAATCAATTTAAAAAACTCTTTATTACACATTATAATCTTTCCATTCTACAGGCGGCTTTAGGGACGACCTGATTGGCCCATGAGTCCGATGGGGGAGGAAGCCAGACGCAACCAACTGTTGCCTGATGTGACAGGGAATTAACTTCAGTACAGGAGTGCTGGGAAGGCGTTCCCGAGTCTAAGTCTTGATTCCCAGAAAGCCGTATTAAGTGTTAACCATCGGACCGGTGTGGCGCTGTGGTTTCCAATGCTGTCTATAGTTTGGCTACGGCGTCATCGGACTGTGGAGAACATGAGGATTTTAAACAAGATTACGAATGGTTAAACCACATGCATGACTGTGGCCAACTAAAATACACCAGAAAAGGCGTGTTCAGAAAAGCAGAAGATGAATGACAACCGTCTATAATGAGAACGTTTGATACAGGAGAGGATGAAAGCACTTTCCCGCGTTCCCGCGGTGACCGTGTCGCCAATGCAGTGTACCCACTTCCTGTGAAATGGGGTCAAAGGGTGCTGAGGTCAGTGCCACTAACACCACACTGGCATTATGAGTTCATTGGGGGCATGTGTTCAGTAATGCATTATGGATACACACACTGCCAGCTGAAGCAGGAACACCTCCAGTCACCTGCGAACCAGAATAGGGGTGGAGGCCCCGACTGGCCATTATATCCAGAGTGGATGGATGGATGAGCTGTATTCTATGATTTATTCAGTAGTGCCGGGCTGAACAGGGCTCTGGGAGGCAGCTGGCACAGGACAGAACAATACAGAACCCCCCTGTCCCATTGTCCACCTCCCCCCCAACACCCCCTCACTCCCCACTCCCCACCTCATTCCCAACAACCCCCACTCCTAATCCTCGCCTCATTCCCAACCCCTCACCTCAATCCCAATAAACCCCACTCCTCACCTCATTCCCCACATCTGACCTCATTCCCCACCCTTCACCTCATTCCCCCTCCTCTCCTCATTCCCCACCCCTCTCCTCATTCCCCCACTCCTCTCCTCATTCCCCACCCCTCACCTCATTCCCCCTCCTCTCCTCATTCCCCCTCCTCTCCTCATTCCCCCTCCTCTCCTCATTCCCCCCCCTCTCCTCATTCCCCACCCCTCACCTCATTCCCCCTCCTCTCCTCATTCCCCCTCCTCTCCTCATTCCCCCTCCTATCCTCATTCCCCACCCCTCACCTAATTCCCCCTCCTCACCTCATTCCCCACCCCTCACCTTATTAGCCACCCCTCTCCTCATTCCCCACCCCTCACCTTATTAGCCACCCCTCTCCTCATTCCCCACTCCTCTCCTCATTCCCCCCTCCTCTCCTCATTCCCCACTCCTCACCTCATTCCCCACATCTGACCTCATTCCACACATCTGACCTCATTCCCCACCCCTCACCTTATTGGCCACCCCTCACCTCATTCCCCACTCCTCACCTCATTCCACACATCTGACCTCATTCCACACATCTGACCTCATTCCCCACCCCTGACCTTATTAGCCACTCCTTATCTCATTCCAACCTGCCACTACCACTTTTGTGCTACGTCCTGCCCCCTCTCACCCAGTACGACCCACCCCCCACGCCTGGCCCCTATGCAGACACACGCTAGCACACCGCAGCCCAATAAACCCCTGTACCCCATTCGGCCACACACATACACACACATACACACGCTATCACTCAGTCATTCCCACGCCACACCCTCGCGCTAACCACTAATGAACTAGGGCTAACAGTGCCACCAATCCCAGCCAAACCCATTTAAACTGGCCCATTCAGGGGGCTCAATGAGGCCCAGACGGCAAGGGCACTTGAACTCACAAACTGCTGTCGGTAAAGTGGACACTGTGTTTTTTATGCGTTGTGTGCGTCGGCAGACTTCCCGGGGCCACTGGGGGCCTCCGAACCAAGCTTAGGAAGTTTAATGAAAGACACAAACATTCGTCTTTTCTCCTTATCAACTTATAAATTGACTGAATGTGTTCCGTTATCTGAATAGCTCGCCGCCCAGACTGTTGAATAGGTGTGATGCTAATATAGCCAGCCCGGGTTGTGAAGGTGACATATCTGTGTGGAGTCGTCTATGGTTTCCTCATGCTCTCAGTGAAAGATCCTCACAGCCGTGCGGTCAGAAAGAAGAGCGTTTAGCCCAGACTAAGATCTTCCTGTCCCTCTCTTAATTGCACTTGGCAGTCACAGAAGATAAAGCGGAGAGAGAAAGAGAGAGAGGGGGAGTGAGAGAAAGAGGGAGAGAGACACGCGCTAGTCAATGCCGCTCCATCGTCCGTAGCAGAGCCACACGCTTCATAATTTATCAAATCATCATTCATACACGCTTAAGAGAAATACTCTCATCGCTACAAATTAGCACACTCCATTGCTTGTGCGGGAAGAAATTAAAAATACATGAGGAACAGGTCTTCCAACAAGAGTGATCCCTTACAGGGGGAGCTTCTCCATTCCACTACTTTACAGCCGGGCGGATGTTGAACTACATTTACAGCGATGGAGGAAATGCCAAGGAGAATAATGTATGAGGCCGCATGTGACCCCAGGTACTGTCCCTGATGAATAAGTCATCGTGTCGTCTTGTCAGGCTGCCAACCCCGAGCACGGCCTGACTTGACCTCCTGTAAACTTCCCTCCCTAGGGTAAAGGCAGAGGACGTCCCCTGTTGGTCAGTACAGCCCGGGCACTACCGGGTGTGGGGGCAGGGGGGCGGGTGGGGACATGGTGGTGGCGTGCCCTGGAAATGCCACAGCTGTCGGGCCTGTCCATCCACCGCACAACGACCGGACCAGAACGCTCCTCCTCACCGCTGCTTCTGTGCTCTCATATGCGGCCTGGTCGAGGTCAGGAGCTCAGTGACAAGCCGGGTCGAGGGGCGCTGTGGATGTTCACAACTGTCTGTCTGGTAAGCCCCTCCCCCCCCCATCACGTGTCAGGATGGCCCCGCCCACAGCAGCAGTCAGCCACTGTGTCTCAAGTTCCAGTCATTATGCCGCATGACATCTGTACATGTTTACGCGTCTTTCTGTTTCTCTCTCTCTCTCTCTCTTATCCCTCCCTCCAACCCGCCCCTTCCGTCGGACGCTCTCCTTCTCTCTCCTTCACAAGCGCGCACACACACACACACACACACACACACACACACACACACACACAC